>SJYX01000573.1:25777-127119 GCA_006410675.1 Oreotragus oreotragus | reverse complement strand
CAGAAGTTACTTTCCTAAGACTGTGATTCATTTTATAAATAAGCTCATTTGTATCATTTCTCTTTAGATTCTGCATCTAAGGGATGTCATACAATGTTTCACTCAGTATAACAATATCTAGGTCCATTTATGTTGCTGCAAATGACATTATTTCAGTATATTTAATGGATAAGTAATATTCCATTGCCTATATATACCACATCTTCTTTATCCATTCCTGTCAATGGGCATTTAGGTTGCTTCCATGTTTTGGCTGTTGTAAACAGTGTTGCGATGAACACTGGGGTGCATGTAACCATGGTAAAGAATCTGCCTGCAATGCAGGAGATCTGGGTGTGAACCCTGCACCAGAAAGATTCCCTGGAGAAGGGAATGGCCACCCACTCCAGTGTTCTTGCCTGGAGAATTCCATGGACAGAGGAGCCTGGCAGGCTACAGTCCATGGAGTTGCAAAGAGTCACACAATTGGGCAACCAACGCTTTAGATGTCAAGTAGTTTGGTAGATATTAAAGTGAGGAGTTCAGGGGAGTAATTGGGTTGGAGATTAATGCTTGGAAATCATCAACATAGAGCTGGTTGTTAAAGTCAGAAGACAGAATGAAATTACCCCTTAAGGCTGTTAGAGTAAATAGTGACTAAGACTGAAACCTGTAAAATCCCATAATTTAAAATAAAAAGAAGGATCTAGCAAAGGAGAACAAGTTGGAGGGAAGGGTCAGTACCAGGAGAATATGGTGTCTCTGAAGCCAGTGCAACATGTCAAATGCTGCTGAAAAGCTGAATTGAGATGTGAACTTTAATTGGCTGTGTGTTATTCAGGCAGTTGTGTCTGACTCTTTGTGACCCCATGGAATACTGGAGTGGGTTGCCATCCCCTTCTTCAGGGGATCTTCCCAAGCCAGAGACAGAACCTGGGTCTTCTGTATTGCAGGCACACATTCTTTACCATCTGAGCTACAGGGAAGCCCATTATTTGGCTGGATAGAGATTTCTGGTGATATTGACAGAAGCAATTTCAGTGAAGGTGTAAAATAAAAGCCCAATTGGAATGGGTTCGAGAGAATCTATGCAAAGAACTAATGGAGACAGCGAATACAGAAAATTTGAAAAAGAACTTTTCATAAAGAGAAGTGAGAAATGGGGCAGAGGTGGAGCAGAATATGGGGATATGAGACATAATGCAGCTTGTTTGATAGGTATTTCAAGGCTCCTTACAATAAAAAAGAAACAGTAGATTAAAACCTTAAAACATCAAAGCAATAATTTCAAAGAAATTCAAAGCATAAAACTTTTTTCTTTATGGCAGAAAGGTAGGCATATATTTTTTAAACAGACAAACATGCACATTCCACAGTATCCTCGATGTAAACAAAGTGATTTCTATATTCACAATCCAGAAACTTATAAACTATTGAACTTAAAAGAGTTCAGTAAAGCTGTTGTATATAAGATCAATATACACAAATCATTTGTATTCCTATCTTTCAGTAGTAAAAATACTGGATTTTAAAATCCATTTTACAGTAAAATGGATTTTTAATATGTAATATCTAAAAAAATAACAAAATAAAAATTCTTAGAAAATAATTCAGAATTTATGCAACAGAAGATGTACAGAATCTATATGTGTAACATTATCAAAAGACATAAAAGATATATACAAAAGAGATAAATCATCTTCAGTCCTTTAAAAGAATGATTTAGTTCTTGTAAAGATTGCAGTTCCCCTGAAATTCATCTATTCATTCAATGCAATTAAATACTTAATCAGGTGTGTGTGTGTGTGTTCATGAAACTCTACAAAGGGTCGATAATAGCCAAGAGGTTTTGAAAGAAAATAAGAATAAAGTAGATTGTCTTGCCTTATTATAAAGCTATAATAATTAAGGTAACATTGGCACAAGAAAAATCAAGTAAACCAATGGATCAGAATAGAAATCCCAGAAAAGGCATTATGTATACATGGAAAATTGATATCTGGCAGAAGTAGCATTTATAATTACAAACCATTTTGATTAATGATAACAGTTATCCAGATGGAAAAATAAAACATCCCTACATCACATCATATGTGAAAGTATATGATTATAGAACTAAAAGATAAAAGTAAGCAACTTTTTATAGAAAAAAATTTGTGTATTATTCTTGCCATAACCAGGTTCTATCCCTAGGGAAATATCTGACAGTTGAGGGACATCCTACAAAATAAATAACAGTACATTTATTTTGAGTACAGTGCTAACATTAAAAGAGTCCATGTTAGCAAAGACAAATAAAGGCTGAAGTATTACAGAATAAGGAGACTTAATAGACATAACAGATGTTCAAGCTGGTTTTAGAAAAGGCAGAGGAATGAGAGATCAAATTGCCAACATCCGCTTGATCATGGAAAAAGCAAGAAATCCACAAAAGCCTTTGACTGTGTGGATCACAATAAACTGTGGAAAATTCTGAAAGAGATGGGAATACCAGACCATCTGACCTGCCTCTTGAGAAACCTATATACAGGTCAGGAAGCAACATTTAGAACTGGACATGGAACAACAGACTGGTTCCAAATAGGAAAAGGAATACGTCAAGGCTGTATATTGTCACCCTGCTTATTTAACTTATATGCCGAGTACATCATGAGCAACACTGGGCTGGAAGAAGCACAAGCTGGAATCAAGATTGCCGGGAGAAATACCAATAACCTCAGATATGCAGATGACACCACCCTTATGGCAGAAAGTGAAGAGGAACTAAAAGCCTCTTGATGAAAGTAAAAGAGGAGAGTGAAAAAGTTGGCTTATAGCTCAACATTCAGAAGACTAAGATCATGGCATCTGGTCCCATCACTTCATGAGAAATAGACAGGGAAACAGTGGAAACAGTGTCAGACTTTATTTTTTGGGGCTCCAAAATCACTGCAGATGGTGACTTCAGCCATGAAATTAAAAGACGCTTTACTCCTTGGAAGGAAAGTTATGACCAACCTAGATAGCATATTGAAAAACACAGACATTACTTTGCCAACAAAGATCCGTCTAGTCAAGGCTATGGTTTTTCCTGTGGTCATGTATGGATGTGAGAGTTGGACTGTGAAGAAAGCTGAGGGCCAAAGAATTGATGCTTTTGAACTGTGGTGTTGGAGAAGACTCTTGAGAGTCCCTTGGACTGCAAGGAGATCCAACCAGTCCATCTTAAAGGAGATCAGTCCTAGGTGTTCATTGGAAGGACTTATGTTGAAGCTGAAACTCCAATACTTTGGCCACCTCATGCGAAGAGTTGACTCATTGGAAAAGACCCTGATGCTTGGAGGGATTGGGGGCAGGAGGAGAAGGGGACAACAGAGGATGAGATGGCTGGATGGTGTCACGGACTCGATGGACATGAATCTGGGTAAACTCCAGGAGTCGGTGATGGACGAGGAAGCCTGGTGTGCTGCGATTCGTGGGGTCGCAAAGAGTCGGACAGGACTGAGCAACTGAACTGAACTGACTTCAGGACATGATATAGACAACATAAAGCACAGAAAATTATTCTGGCAAGACACAGTATATTTATGTGAATGACTCAAAAAGTAAGGAAAAACTTTTCATAATCTCTTATTAGGAGCAGATCAATAATCCAAGAAAACTTTGTCATTTTAACAGATAAGGAAACTAAACTTTAGTTTTGCACTGGATTAATATTGATATTAAAGCTCCTTATAATAAATCCATTTAATCTTGGTCAGGTCAACCGAATAATCTATTCTCTCTTGCTCTCTTATTTCTCCTATTTCTTTTCTCCCAACTCTTTATAACTTTCTTTTTCCATTCAGGTATTTGTCTTTCATTTTCCTCTTTCTTGTTTTGGATCAACCTCATGAAAATCTCTAAAAAATTACTTTAGGGAATGATTTCTCTTTCTGTTTTTTAAATAACAATCTACATTCTTTAACTATTTTGCATAGAGATTTTTCCTTCAACCTTATTAGTCTTAGTTTTATCTACACATATTGATTATGATTCTTAACTCTTAGTAACTTCAATTTCCAGAAAAAAAGAGCATGCAGGCAATGTGAACTGTCTGCTATAAACCAATATCTTTTAGTAGATTGACAAGTTTATGAGTATACTTTCAGTTCAGTTCAGTTCATTTCAGTCACTTAGTCATGTCCAACTCTTTGTACCCCATGAACTGCAACACATCTGCCTCCCTGTCCATCACTAATGCCCGGAGTCCACCCAAATCCATGTCCATTGAGTCAGTGATGCCATCCAACCATCTCATCCACTGTCGTCCCCTTCTCCTCCTGCCTTCAATCTTTCCCAGCATCATGGTCTTTTCAAATGAGTCAGTGCTTTGCATCAAGTGGCCAAAGTATTGGAGATTCAGCTTCAACATCAGACCTTCCAGAGAAGGACTGACCTATATGTTCAGGCATGCTCAGTTGCTTCAGTCCTGTCACGACTCTTTGCAACATTATGCACTATAGCCTGCCAGGTTCCTCTGTCCATGGGATTCTCCAGGCAAGAATACTAGAGTGGGCCGCCATACTCTCCTTCAGGGGATCTTTCCCACCNTCAGGCATGCTCAGTTGCTTCAGTCCTGTCACGACTCTTTGCAACATTATGCACTATAGCCTGCCAGGTTCCTCTGTCCATGGGATTCTCCAGGCAAGAATACTAGAGTGGGCCGCCATACTCTCCTCCAGGGGATCTTTCCCACCCAGGGATCAAAATTGTGTCTCCTGCATTACATGCAGATTTTTTACCACTGAGCTATTGGAACCCACTGAGCTATGGGAGAAGCCCTTATAGGTATACAATTCCACAATTTAGAGGCGAATGCCTCTTCATAGCAAGATATCATCTCAATATAGCAAAAAAGAATATGTTTACTAATAGATTCAAGTAACTTTACTCTGTAAAAATAAGAAGCCAAAAATAGATAAGCTTAATTTTATGTTTAGTAATTAATGTTTAGTATTTGTTTTATTAACAAGGCTATAGGTAATCAATTGATATCAATCACTTAACTTAGTATAACCTTAAAGTTTCAATTTACTAAGAAGATTTTTGGACACTATTTCTAAGCATGTATATTATAAAACTCAATTTTTGTTATCAGGATCATGATTAAAAGAAAATCTATAAGTTTTATAATCTTAACATCTAATAGATAATGCATAAGTCAAGTTTACTACTTGACTAGTAAACCCAAATAGAAGATATTTCTTCCTCTGAGTGCATACTTCTACTTTAGCCCAATTGATAGTGGTAAGGAAGACATAAAATAGCTCCTATCAAGCTCTGAATATCAGATTAACTAGATCAACTTCCGATCATTTATAGGAGTAAGTGGAAGAGGGTCTGACCATTTGTTATCTCAGCAAGGAGGATATTTTTCCAGAGATTATCTGGCTTGTTGCATAAGTACAATTTAACTGTGGATGGAAGGGTTTAATGGTGGATTTGAGATTTAAATTTTTATTCTAAATCCAATTTTTACTGTTTAATTTTTGTCAAGGTAATGTTTTAGGCTAGCTATGATACTTTTGTTCTTCATTCAGTTTGATCCTTCCATAGGTATAAACAGGAAATTTGCTTAAGCATGAGAATTCTCTGCTCTCTGAAGATCCTTTTAAATATGAGAGCTTTTCCAAATCAAAGGTTATATATACTGACCATTGTTGACTTAAGGTCTCCAAAGGTACAATGATCCCAAAGTGAAAGTGAAAGTGAAATTGCTCAGTTGTGTCTGACTCTTTGTGACCCCGTAGACTGTAGTCCACCAAGCTCCTCCTTCCATGGGGTTTTCCAGGCAAGAATACTGGAGTGGGGTGTCATTTCTTTCTCCAGGAGATCTTCCTGATCCAGGGATTGAACCCTGGCCTCCCACATTGTAGGCAGACGCTTTGCCATCTGAGCCACCAGAGAAGAGTCAATTATCCCAAAGTGTGACTCAAAACCAACAAGCTTTACGGCTTAACTATGGTCAAGAGGTACCCCCCTTAAAGGGCACAGCCCCTATATCCAAAGTTACCTCCCAAAGATGGCCATAGAGAAAGACACAGACAAACTCAAGAGCAGGCAGTGTTCTGTGGGACATCAGCTGTAAACGTGATGACATTTCTTTGCTGTCAGAGGTCTGTATTGCCAAAGCTATGGGTTTTCTGGTAATCATGTATGGATGTGAGAACTGGACGATAAGGAAGGCTAAGTGCTGAAGAATTGCTGTTTTCAAATTGTAGTGTTGGAGAGGACTCTTGAGAGTCCCTTGCATTGTAAGGAGATGAAACCAGCCAATCCTAAAGGAAATGAACCCTGAATATTCATTGGAAGGACTGATGCTGAAGCTGAAGCTCCAATACTTTTGAAAGTGAAAGTGAAATTGCTCAGTTGTGTCTGACTCTTTGTGACCCCGTAGACTGTAGTCCACCAAGCTCCTCCTTCCATGGGGTTTTCCAGGCAAGAATACTGGAGTGGGGTGTCATTTCTTTCTCCAGGAGATCTTCCTGATCCAGGGATTGAACCCTGGCCTCCCACATTGTAGGCAGACGCTTTGCCATCTGAGCCACCAGAGAAGAGTCAATTATCCCAAAGTGTGACTCAAAACCAACAAGCTTTACGGCTTAACTATGGTCAAGAGGTACCCCCCTTAAAGGGCACAGCCCCTATATCCAAAGTTACCTCCCAAAGATGGCCATAGAGAAAGACACAGACAAACTCAAGAGCAGGCAGTGTTCTGTGGGACATCAGCTGTAAACGTGATGACATTTCTTTGCTGTCAGAGGTCTGTATTGCCAAAGCTATGGGTTTTCTGGTAATCATGTATGGATGTGAGAACTGGACGATAAGGAAGGCTAAGTGCTGAAGAATTGCTGTTTTCAAACTGTAGTGTTGGAGAGGACTCTTGAGAGTCCCTTGCATTGTAAGGAGATGAAACCAGCCAATCCTAAAGGAAATGAACCCTGAATATTCATTGGAAGGACTGATGCTGAAGCTGAAGCTCCAATACTTTGGCCACCTGATGCCAAGAGCTGACTCACTGGAAAAGACCCTGATGCTGGGAAAGACTGAAGGCAGTAGGAGAGGGGATGACAGGATGAGATCACTGGATGGCATCACTGACTCAATGGACATGAGTTTGAGTAAATTCTGGAAATTGATGATGGACAGGGAGGCCTGGCATGCTGCAGTCCATGGGGTCACAAAGAGTTGGACATGACTGAGCGACTGAACTGAACTGAACTCAATCGGATAGTTGGCCACTTCTTAGTGCAAATTCAGCAAATGGAAAACTAGAGAGATAATGCTTTCACTAGATTCAAGCCAAGCTCTCAATACTCAAAATGAGACAAAGAGAACACATTAGCTCTCTCTGGAAGGAAAATGATCTATAATAAGAGTACTCAAACCAAGAGGAAAATACCAAAATTAGTAGTCATCCAGGTCTTTTCTCCAGCTAATCTAAATTTTGGAAAGAGAAGACAAGGGGAGGCTCTTATTACCTTTGTTTACTTGGTCCCTGAGCAGAAATCTAGGAGTCTGACTGGTAAGGAAAGATACTTTTTCTCTGCTTGGTCAGAGGTCCCAAAATCTTAACTGCAATTTCCAGAGTGATCAGTGCATCCCAACCATTGCATCTTCATCATCAAACTGTTGGGGAGGAAGGCTTTTTCCTCTACCTATTTTCATTATGGGACTGAAAGTGAAAATGTTAATTACTCAGTTGTGTCCTACTCTTTGGGACCCCATGGACTGTAGCCCACCAAGCTCCTCTATTCATGGAATTCTCCAGGTAAGAATACTATGGAATGACAGAGGATGAGATGGCTGGATGGCATCACGGACTCAATGGACGTGAGTCTGAGTGAACTCCGAGAATTGGTGATGGACAGGGAGGCCTGATGTGCTGCGATTGATAGGGGTGCAAAGAGGCGGACACTACTGAGCGACTGAACTGAACTAAACTGATACAAAAGAACGGATTTGAGTCTAATTTGAGTTCTAATGAGGTGGATGAAACTGAAGCCTATTATACAGAGTGAAGTAAGTCAGAAAGAGAAACATCAATACAGTATTAATACATATATATAGAATTCAGAAAGATGGTAGCAATGATCCTGTATGCAAGGCAGCAAAAGAGACACAGATGTAAACAGACTTTTGGACTCTGTGGGAGAAGGCGAAGGTGGGATGATTTGAGAGAATAGTATTAAAACATGCATATTAGCATATGTAAAATAGATGACCAGTGCAAGATTGATGCATGAAGCACGGGAGTCAAAGCTGGTGCTCTGGGACACCCAGAGGTATGGGTGGGAAGGGAGGTGAGAGGGGTTCAGGATGGGGAGACACATGTGCACCATTTGTGATTCATGTCATTACGTGGCAAAACCCACCATCTTACTGTTAAAAAAATTATGCTCCAGTTAAAATAAACTGATTTAAAAAATAAGTAAAAAGCTTTACACCTTAAAAAAAATGTGTTTTTAGTAAAACCTGCAGGATGGTTTATAATATAAAGAGGACTGATTATTACTGAGATTATTTTTTGAAATTAAAATGAATTTGCTTATTTTTTCCTCAAGGCTTGATCAAAATATGTCATTTTATTCTTTAACAGAACATATTGTATTTAATTCAAAATACTTATTTTTTGCTATTGTGACTTAAACAGCTCAGCATTTGATGCTGATTTTCTTGTGTAACAACCATATTGTAGATAGAATGCTGGCTCTCTGACAATACAAACACTTCACAGCTGAGAAATTTAAAACAAACTAAGAAATCAAAGTTTTCAAATATACCAAAGTTTAAAAAGTTCAGAGATTTGAGGTGTACTATCACTCTATTCTAATTCTAGAATATTCTTATAATTCCTTATAAATTAAAAATCTTTCACCATTAAAATTCAAACATTATTGAAAAGTAGGTTCAAATTATACTTGTGTAAAATAACTTTTTACTTTTCTGTGGCATATATGAGTGAAAGTTTTCATACACATGCACCCATACCAGTGCATATGAACATACAATTTTTTGACGCATTATACCTTAAACTAATGCTTAGTACAAGGTTTACATAAGTTTGTTTAATTTCTTAAGGTATCCCTACCGAAGTTTGGGGGCAATTATAACTTCGTGGAACTATAGAAAAGCAGCTATCTACATTCTATCTTGAATTCTATTGTAGAAAAAGCCGGTGAATCTACTTTCTTGAACTGCATGTTAAGAAAACCTGAATAAGAGCACTCAAATATTGAGGGGTTTATTTTTATATCTTGAAGAAGTCCAGTTGTAGGTAGCTCAGAGCTCAATCAGTAACNGCTGTCTCTTATACACATCTAGATGTGTATAAGAGACAGATCTTGAATTCTATTGTAGAAAAAGCCGGTGAATCTACTTTCTTGAACTGCATGTTAAGAAAACCTGAATAAGAGCACTCAAATATTGAGGGGTTTATTTTTATATCTTGAAGAAGTCCAGTTGTAGGTAGCTCAGAGCTCAATCAGTAACCCAATGAAATCACAAATATCTTAAGGCTATTCTATGTATCTTCTTCATCATTCTTAGTGTTGATTTTCATTTTCATGTCTGAAAGATATTTCCTTCTTCTAACCTAGCATATTCCAGGCAGAAAGAAAAGTTAGGTGGGAAAAGACTGAAGAGGCCAGCTGACAATCCAGTTCCCCTTTAATAGAGTTTCAAAAAGTAACCCCTCCCACACTACACAACCCAACCCTCATGACTGTCATTTATGGCAATGTTCAAGTCTGTCACATAAGTCATTCTAACTATAAAGGAAGTCAGATGCTCAGATATTTTTTACTAAAAACAGTAATTAAATCATCATTCTCATAGTTAAGAAAAGGAGACATGATACAGTATAGGAAGCTGCCAGTATCTGCCACAATAAGTATGTTATTGAAAGCACTATAGTTCAAGGTTTGTTTTCATGAGATTTTTTCCCCATAAAAATATAATTGACATGTATTATATTAAATTATACAACATAATGCTTTGATATTTGTATTTTTTGCAAAATGATCACCACAGTTTGTTAACAGACATCACCATACCTTGTTATATATATTTTTTCCTTGTGATAAGAACTTTGAAGATCCATCTCAGCAACTTTCAAATATGTGATATAGTATTATTAACAATAGTCAACATGCTGTACATTACATCCCATGAGTTATTTATTTTATAACTGGAAGTTTACTTTTTGACCACCTTCAGCCATTTTTCCCACATTCTAAACCTCTGAACTCTCAATGGCCCTCAATTTCTAAATCAATGTTTAAATTTTCTGAGATTTGGTTTTACATTAATAATTTGTGAGACTATGCTCCAGAAATTAAGGATATGTACTTTACATACTTTTCTTTATTTAATCCTTCCAGAAAACATTGTAAAATTTAAGTATGCTTATCTCTATATTTTACAGTTAAAAGCATTGAGATTAAGTAGTCAAGTAAGATCTCAGAGTAAGATAATTAGAAAGGAAATAATCCAAAATTTATACCTAAAATTGTCTGAGATGTAAGATCACCCTGGGTATACAGAGAGAAGACAAGAAGATTCTTCTCAAGTTCTTTGAAACACATGATACCTATACTTGTTTTCAACTTAGAAAAATGTCCTCAGCAAAGGAAAAGCACACAAAGGAAAAGTTCATGGGGAGGCATGAACAAGAAGAGGCCACAGAAAAAAGTGCTCTGAGAAAACTGACAGTAATGAGAAAGCCCATGTCTTTAAAATCATTAATGCAAATATTTTTCTCTTACTAAGTTTGGTTGAACTTTGTAGACTTACATATTACTAAAACTTAATTTTTAATGCAATTTCAGATTTCATAATAAGACTCTTTAGAAGTCAGTCAATTATGGAAGATCATATTTGGATTTAAAGAAGCATGGAACAGTTTAAATTTCCTCAGATGTTCATGTTTTACTCTTATGTGTTTACAAGTCTAGATAAATTAGACTTGATATCAGAATTTATAAGACTTAACCTTTGTAAGTTGAAGACAACTAAAATGTTCAGTTCAGTTCAGTCGGTCAGTCATGTCCGACTCTTTGCAACCCCATGAAACACAGCACTCCATGCCTCCCTGTTCATCACCATCTCCCGGAGTTCACTCAGACTCACGTCCATCGAGTCCGTGATGCTGTCCAGCCATCTCATCCTCNTAAGCCAGAAAGAAAAACACCAATACAGTATACTAACACATATATATGGAATTTAGAAAGATGGTAATGAGGACCCTGTATGCAGGACATCAAAAGAGACACAGATGTGTAGAGCAGACTTTCAAGCATCTTTATTGTTTGTTTGTTTTACTACAATGGTTCAGTTCAGTTCAGTTCAGTCGCTCAGTCGTGTCCGACTCTTTGCGACCCCATGAATCGCAGCACACCAGGCCTCCCTGTCCATCACCATCTTCCGGAGTTCACTCAGACTCACGTCCATCGAGTCCGTGATGCCATCCAGCCATCTCATCCTCGGTCGTCCCCTTCTCCTCCTGCCCCCAATCCCTCCCAGCATCACAGTCTTTTCCAATGAGTCAACCCTTCGCATGAGGTGGCCAAAGTACTGGAATTTCAGCTTTAGCATCATTCCTTCCAAAGAAATCCCAGGGCTGATCTCCTTCAGAATGGACTGGTTGGATCTCCTTGCAGTCCAAGGGACTCTCAAGAGTCTTCTCCAACACCATAGTTCAAAAACATCAATTTTTCAGCTCTCAGCCTTCTTCTCAGTCTAACTCTCACATCCATACATGTTGAAACTAGAAATCAACCACAAAAAGAAAAATGGGGAAAGAACAAACATATGGAGAATAAACAGCATGCTACTAAAACACCAGTGGGACAAAATAAAATCAAAGAAATCAGAAAGTATTTCAAGACAAACTAAAATTACAATAAATCATACAAAATGTCTGCAGTACAGTAAACAGTTTAAGAGGAAAATTTATAGTGATACAGGTATTTCTCCAAAACCAAGAAAACTTCAGATAAACAACCAAACATACCACACATAAAAGTAATAAAAGAACAAGCAAAACTCAATGAGCAGAAGGAAGAAGATATTAAAGGTCAGAGAAAAAGCAAAACAGAGATTAAAAGAAACAACAGGAAAGGTCAATAAAACCAAGAGCAGATTTTTTGAAAAGATAAATAAAATCCAAACACTCTAGCCAGAATAACCAAGAAGAAAAGAAAGAGGACCCACACAAAATCAAAAGTGAAAGAGGAGAAATAACTGACACCACACAAATATAAAAAACATAAGAGAAAACTAGAACAGCTATGTGCCAACAAACTGGACAACTAGGAAGAAATGGGGAAGTCTCTAGACATACAGCCTGTAAAAACTGATCTAAGAAATAATTTGAACAAACTTATCACTAGAAGTGAAATAGAATCTGTAATGAAAAACCTCCCTGCAAGAAAAGTGCAATATTGGATGGCTTCCCTGGAGTAGTATACCAAACACACAAAGAAACACTTACACCTAGCCTTCTCAGACTATTCCAAGATAAGGAAGAGGGGCAAACACTCCCAGATTCTTTCTATGAAGGCAACATTACCTTGATCCCAAAGCAAAGACAAAAAAAAAAAAAGAAAAGAAAATTACAGGCCAATATCTATGATGAATATAGATACAAAATTCCTCAACAAAATATTAGCAAACCAAGCCCAACAAGGCATAAAAAGGATCATATACCATGATCAATTGGATTCATTCTATGGTCTAAGGACAGCTCAGCATATGCAAATCAATCATATGGTGAATCAATACGTGTTACACCATATTAGTAAAAAGAAAGACAAAAATTGAATGATCACCTCAATTAGACACAGAGAAGAATGTTTGACAAAATTCAGTAATCATTCATGATTTTGTAAAAAACCTCTCAATAAAGTGGATAAAGAGGGAACATATCTGAACACAATAACAGCATTTACAGCAAACCCACAGCCAACATAATAATCCATGATGAAAACTGAAACCATTCCTGCTAAATTCAGGAATGAGACAACAATTTCTACTCTTAGCACTTCTATTCAAAATAATGTTGGTAGTCCTAGCATAGCAATCAGATGAAAGGAAGAAAAGGTATCTGAATGGGAAGGAAAGAGGTAAAATATCTAGATAGATAGAGAATCCTAAAATCTCCATACAAAACTATCAAATCTAATAAACAAATTCCATAAAGTATAATGTACAAGTAGAATAAACAGAAATCTCTTGCATTTCTTTATACCAATATGAAATATTCAAACGAGGAAGCAAAACAGCAATCTTGTTTAAAATAGCACAAAAATAAAAACCTAGGAAGAAACTCAACCAAGAATCAGAAAGACTTATATGCTAAAAATGATATAACATTGATAAAGAAAACTGAATGTGATTTAAAGAAATGAAAAGATACCCCATGTTTTCAGATTGGAAAATTAATCTGGTTAAAATGTTCATACTACTGAAAGCAATCCACAGATTTAATGTAATCCCTATCAAAATACCCATATCTTTCACAGAACTAGAACATATAGTCATAAATTTTATATGGAACCACAAAAGGCCTAGAATTGCCAAAGGCATCCTGAGGAAAAAGAAAAAGCTAGAGGCATAATCCATTCAGACTTCAAACATACTATAAACCTACAATAATCAAAACAGCATGGCATTGACACAAAATCAACTGAGGAATCAATGGAACAGAGAATACAGAAACAAACCAACACACCTACCATCAATTAATTTACAATAAATACAGCAAGACTATACAGTGGAGAAAAGACAGTCTATTCAACAACTGGTGTTGGGAAAGCTGGATAGCTACATGTAAATCAATGAAGTCAGAACACGCTCTCACACCAAAACTTACAGTACGAAACTTACAGTAGTTTAAAGATCTAAATACAAGACACAACACCATAAAACCGCTACGAGAGAACATAGGCAAAACATTCTCTGACATGAATCACAGTAATGTTTTCTTAGATCAGCTTCTCAAGGGGAAAAAAAAGCAATATAAACAAATGGGCCAATCAGACATAAAAGCTTTTGCATAGGAAAAGAAATCATCAACAAAACGAAAGACAATTTACAGAATGGGAAAAAGTATTTGCAAAGAATGTGACTGAAAAGGGGCTAATACCCAAAATACACAAGCATCAAATACAACTTAATATTCAAAAAGCAAATAATTCAATCAGAAGTTGGAAAGAAGACCTAAATAGACATTTCTCCAAGGAAGACACAGATTACCAACAAGCACATGGAAAGATGCTCGATATCACTAATTATTAGAGAAATGCAAACTAAAATCTACAAAAAGGTATCACCTCACACTGGTCAGAGTGGTTCTCAGAAAAAAATAAATCTACAAAGTCATAATAAATACTAGAGTGAGTGTAGAGAAAAGAGAACCCTTTACACTGCTGGTAGGAATGTGAATTGGTGCAAACACTGTGGAAAACCCTACGAAGATTCTGAAGCCTGGCTTGGAGAATTTTGAGCATTACTTTACTAGCATGTGAGATGAGTGCAATCATGCGGTAGTATGAGCATTCTTTTGCATTGCCTTTCTTTGGAATTGTAATGAAAACTGACCTTTTCCAGTCCCGTGGCCACTGCTGAGTTTTCCAAATTTGCTGGCATATTCAGTGCAGCATCTTTCAGGATTTGAAACAGCTCAACTGGAATTCCATCACGTCCACTAGCTTTGTTGGTAGTGATGCTTTCTAAGGCCCACTTGACTTCACATTCCAAGATGTCTGGCTCTAGATTAGTGATCACATCTTCATGATTATCTGGGTCTTGAAGATCTTTTCTGTACAGTTCTTCTATGAACTTACTATCCAATTTGTCCTTAGTTAAGATATTATAGGAAAACTCTCCCAAGATGTTTTTTTTAATTGGAATTTCAGTGAAGTTAAAATAAATGTGATAACACATTTCAAGTTAAATTGAAATTCTTTCAATGTAATCTTCTCAGTCTAAAGTTGTATGTCTGTTATTTGCAAGATACTCAATCAGTAGTAAAGCTACACTGCAGAAAGTAGTAATAAGGTTTTTTATTCCCCCTTTTTAAAAAAATTCCATGTGGTGGAAACAAAATAGCAGAATGAAGTGAAGAAAAGTTCATAAAAACACAGAGACTGAAATAAGACCAGCTACCATATTATTTTGCAAGTTTCTGAATAGGAAGTAATAAAAGTGAATAAGGACTATGTCTCTGGCTAACAGGCCAATAGAGAAATCAGGTAGCTTTTCTTTTTGTTATTGTTGTTTTGTTTTCACATATACTAGATTTTTATTCTTCTGTGTTTTTACTTTTTAAAATTAACTTTTATTTGGTATAGTTGACTTAAAATGTTAATTACTCCCATATAGCAAAGAGAATCAATTACACATACACATTTCTCCTCTCTTTTTTAGATTCTATTCCCACATCCGTCGTTACAGAGTATTGAATAGAGTTTCCTTTCTATACAATAAGTTCTTATTAATTAATGTATTTTATATATAGCAGCGTGTATATGTCAGCCCTAATCTCCCAATTTATCCTTTTCCCATCTTTTCCCCCTTGGTAACTTTAAGTTTGTTTTCTATATCTGTGACTCTATTTCTGTTTGGTAGATAAATTCATTTATACCCATTTTAAAGATTCCACATATAATTGATATCATATGATATTTGTATCAAATATATCCTATAAATATTACTTATACTATATTGGTACACATCAATATATTTGTGTACACTATCTTAAAGTAATCTTAATATTATTGTAAAACAAACAGACCACCACAGTATGTAAAGATTTATTTTCAAATTCAAAAGATAGTTCACTATTGCTTTCATTTGTAGCCAAAGTCGTTATATTACTGAGATAGTTACCTATCTTGTTCATTATATCTAAAGTGAAAGTGAAGTTGCTCAGTTGTGTCTGACTCTTTGGGACCACGTGGACTGTAGCCTACCAGACTCCTCTGTCCATGGGATTTTTCAATCAAGAGTACTGGAGTGGGTTGCCATTTTCCTTCTCCATGGGATCTTCCCAACCCAAGGATCAAACCCTGGTCTCCCGCGTTGCAGGAAGACACTTTACCATTTGAGCCACCAGGGAAGCCACTAAGTTGTAGTCAATTACGAATGATTTATTTTGCAGAAGATATTTTTAAATAACTTTTAAAAATTAGGAAAAACTCGTAAAACCTCAACTATCAGCACTAGTGTAAAATTTCAAGAATGGATAAACTCAGCTGAATTTTTGGGGTTCAGAGATACCATCTGTTCAATCTATTTTTCAAACAATTTATTTTAATGCCTTACTTTGTCTCATATTCCACTCACAATAAAGATATAGGAGATTTCTTTATGTAAAAACAAATTTTGTAACAACTTAATTAAAACCCAGAATACAACATTTAGCTCAGACATGATAAAGTTCAGTTCAGTTCAGTTCAGCTGCTCAGTTGTGACTGACTCATTGTGACCCCCTGGACTGCAGCACTCCAGGCTTTCCTGTCCATCACCAACTCCTGGAGCTTGCTCAGACTCATGTCCATCACGTCGGTGGTGCCATACAACCATCTCATCCTCTGTCATCCCCTTCTCTTTCTGCCTTCAGTCTTTCCCAGCATCAGGGCCTTTTCCAATGAGTCAGTTCTTCGCATTAGATAGCCAAAGTATTGGAGTTTCAACTTCAGCATGAGTCCTTCCAATGAATATTCAGGTCTGATTTCCTTTAGGATCGAAATCAGTCTCGTTCTTATTAAGTAGACAGACACTAGTGCTTAACTTTTACTCTGTTTCCTTTCACTGACTGAAGAATGAGTTTCTAACTGTTATACCATGCTGCTGGGAATCTTGTATTTTCTGTACTACATGATAATGTCCAAGTCATATTTCTACTTCCATATTTCATCAAAGAAGTTGTTTTAAGAAGAGATCTGACACTGGTGTCCTAGAACATGCATGCTAAGGTGCTTCAGTCATGTCCAAATCTGCAACCCCATGGACTGTAACCCACCAAGCTCCTCTGTCCATGGGATTCTCCAGGCAAGAATACTGGAGTAGGTTGCTATGTCCTTCTCCAACTGGAACATAGGACATAAATTTAAATAATATTCTTTTTCTTACTTAAATGATATCTGAAATGACTAGGTAGGATCTCTCTTAACCGTGTTCAGTATATTATGAATATTTACAAAGGATTAAAAAACGCTTGTATTCAAAATGTTGAATTACTTTAGTAGGCTTTGTAGCATTTTCCTATGACTGCTATAAAAAATTACCACAAACCTGCTGACTTAAAATACTAGAAATATATTCTTTCACAATCTAGAAGACATAAATGTGAAATCAAGGTGTTAGTAGAACCACAGTTCTAGAGATTAATCCTTCATTCCCTCTTCCAGATTCTTGTGGCTTTGGGTATTCCTTGGTTTGTGGCTACATAAATCTAATCTCTACCTCCATTGTATACAGGGAATATATCCCACTTGATAATTTTGTATGATTCTTTTAGTGCCTTGTTGGATTAGATTTGCTAATATTTTATTGAGGATTTTTCATCTATGTTTATGAGAAGCATTGATCTGTATTTTCCTTTCTTAAAATGTCTTCATATGGCTTTCATGTTAAGGTAATACTCGCCTCATTTAATGAGTTAAGAAGTGTTTCCTCTGCTTTTATTTTATGAAATAGGAATAGACAGGATTATTTCTTTCTTAAATGTTTCATAGAATTCACCAGTAACTTCATCTGGGGCCGAATTTTGGGGAAAGTTATTGTTATCAGTTCAGTTATTTGAAAAGGTGTGGTCCTATTTATATTTTCTTTTAATCCTTGTGTGACTGTTGGCACTTTGTGTCTTTCAGGGAATGACTTTCAAAAAAACTGCTCAGTTGTTTCTGACTCTTTGCAATTCCATGGACTCTATACAGTCCATGGAATTCTCCAGGCCAGAATATTAGTGGGCAGCTGTTCCCTTCTCCAGGGGATCTTCCCAACCTAGGGATTGAATGCAGGTCTCCCACATTGCAGGTGATTCTTTACCAGCTGAGACCCCAGGGAAGCCCTCTTTTAATCTAAGTTATCTAATTTATGGATATAGAGATGTTTGTAATACTCCTTTATTAAAGGTTTAGTGTCTGTTGAATCAGTAGTGCTAGCCTCTCCTTTATTTATAGTAATCTGTGTCTTCTCTCTTCTTGGTTAGCTTGGCAAAACTTTGAATTTCCTCACAAGCTATAGTTTGAGAGTTCCTGTCATAGACCCTTTTGGAGCAAAAGTTTAGAAATATGTTTTGCTGAAAACATTTAGAAATAATACAATTTAAATGAGGTTAACGTTAGAGTTTATGAATTGTTCTGCCCCTTGCTCCTTGCCCTCCTACTGATATATTTCTTTTCCATTTTTTCACTCCCTCAGTTCAGTTCAGTTGCTCAGTCGTGTCCGACTCTTTTCAACCCCATAAATCGCAGCACTCCAGGCCTCCCTGTCCATCTCCAACTCCCGGAGTTCACTCAGACTCACGTCCATCGAGTCAGTGATGCCATCCAGCCATCTCATCTTCTGTCATCCTCTTCTCCTGCCCCCAATCCCTCCCAGCATCAGAGTCTTTTCCATTGAGTCAACTCTTCTCATGAGGTGGCCAAAGTATTGGAGTTTCAGCTTTAGCATCAGTCCTTCCAGAGAAATCCCAGGGCTAATCTCCAGAATGGACCGCTTGGATCTCCTTACAGTCCAAGGGACTCTCAAGAGTCTTCCCCAACACCACAGCTCAAAAGCATCAATTCTTCGGCACTCAGCCTTCTTCACAGTCCAACTCTCACATCCATACATAACTACTGGAAAAACCATAGCTTTGACTAGACGGACCTTAATCGGCAAAGTAATGTCTCTGCTTTTGAATATGCCAACTAGGTTGATCATAGCTTTCCTTCCAAGGAGTAAGCGTCTTTTCATTTCATGGCTGCAGTCACCATCCGCAGTGATTTTGGAGCCCCCAAAAAATAAAGTCTGACACTCTTCCCATTGTTTCCCCATCTATTTGTTTAAGGAAGCATTCACTCCATTTCCTAAGATATGAATACTACTACTTGTTTTCAAGCTTCAATTAATGAGGTTAGTCACCTTTCCAGAGTCTAGTTTCCTTGTCAGCTGTCAGACTTCTTTTCTTATGAAATAATAAAATACATTCTGCTATTTTAATATGAACTCAACTATGTTTGTAAGCAGGAACTTCAATAGCTTAAATACTTCTAATAACCTAATCCAAAGTTACCTTTTATGAGTTCAACAAAAGAGAAACATGTACTTGTTGTTTGTATACCAGTAGGGCAAGTATATGGACTTCCTGAGTAGCTCAACTGGGTAAGGAATCCACTTGCAATGCAGGAGATACCGGTTGGATTCCTGAGTTGGAAAGTTCCCCTGGAAAAGGGATAGGCTACCCACTCCAGTATTCTTGGGCTTCCCTGGTGGCTCAGATGGTAAAGAATCTTCCTGCAACCCAGGAGACCTGAATTCAATCCCTGGGTTGGGAAGATTCCCTGGAGGAGGGAATGGCTAGCCACTCCAGTATTTTTGCCTGGAGAATCCATATGGACAGAAGAGCCTGGTGGACTAAGTCCATGGGGTCAGAAAGAGTCAGACATGACTGACCCAATAGCACAACAGCACAGTAGGAGTGCGTAGGAAACTATGGTTTCTTGCTTGTATAATTGATTTAAGAAAAATCAACTTATCCACCAGTATTCATGAGTACTCTTCATGCAGGGTAATATGGGCATTACAGTTAACTTTTCCTTTTAAATACTCTTGTTGGCACTCCAGGAGATCTTCCTGACCAGGGATCAAACCAGGTCTCTTGAGTCTCCTGCATTTGTAGATGGATTCTTTACCACTAATGCCACCTGGAAAGTCCCCATTTTTAAAATGTGCCAACTTGCTTCAGTAATGTGCAACGCCATGGACCATAGGTTTTCCCAGGCAAGAATACTGGAGTGGGTTGCCATTTCCTGCTCCAGGGAATCTTTCCAATCCAGGGATTAAACCCCCCATTTCATGTCTCCTGCATTGGCAAGCAAGTTCTTTACCACTAGTGCTACTTTGTAAATACATAGGTTTAATTAGGATTTCTCCTTCCCTACTCTTTTCCAGATTTCTATCTCTGTTGAGAGAAAAACTTACCTGATTCCACTGCTAAGAGAAAGTGTCTTTAGATCCTTTTGTCTGTCCTCTTCTTGTTCTGTGGGTCTTAGGTAGTTTCTGTGACAATACATCATATTAAATACTAGTTTCCCAGCCAACTTTTGATGACCAACTCTTGCTGACAACTCTTGCTGTGACACAGTCACAGCATCTACTGTATTTATGTTGTGGGTCATCCCATCCCATGGCCTCCCTTTAAGATCACTTCTGCTGCCAATACCAAACAACAGAGAAGGACCTCAGGAAAAGGAACCCTCTAAGTGCCTGAATGGGCAGAGCTATGGAGAAAGACTGGACAAAGAGGCCTTCTGATCACCAGCTACAAGAGGCTCAAAAAAACACAGATAGGACCATAACTCCTGTGGTGGAGGCAGTCTGTGTTCCTGCACACTTGGCTCTGCCAGGGTCTCCTCAACTCAAGCAGCTGTGCCACATTCATGCTCAACTATCACTGGGGCAGAGCTGCCACAGGAAAAAAGTCTTGCACCCACACACGCAGGATCACTTCAGTCACGTCCAACCCTTTACGGCCCTGGATGGGGGAGCCTGGTGGGCTGCCGTCTATGGGGTCGCACAGAGTCGGACACGACTGAAGTGACTTAGCAGCAGCAGCAGCAAACTGTGGCCTCCCGGGATTCTCTGTCAGGGAGGGGGCTTCTCCAGGTAAGAATACTGGAGGGATATTGGCCAATACTGGTTGCCATACCCTTCTAGAGCATTATATCTCCTGCTGCCCTAGCTGCCAACTCCCCTGAGTACCTGGTGCTGCCAGAAACCCTGTGACCCAAGAAGGTGCACCACCTCCACACCTGACCCTCACAGGGGCAAACCCAAATCCTCCAGGGGAGACTTGGGAGCAAAACCCAGTGGATGAAACACATGTAGAGGTGAAATTAAAACCACAATTGAAACCCAGGGGCAGTGTGGCTAAGGAAGAAGACCCAAAACCCTCCCAATAGCTGTACAAGCTGAAGATTAAATCCGCAGGATCAACTAGGCAGACCCTGTGCCTATGAAATATATAAAAGCACATTGAGTGTTCCCACAAAAGAAAACACACTAGTTCTGATAGCTGTGGACATTGGAGGCAGGAACACACAGAAGCAGGATGAGATGAGAATCTGAGCTGCCCTCACAACATGTTCAGAGATCAGCACAGTGTTGGAGGGCATCCTAGGGAAGTAAGGTGGACTGTGACTCTCAGCAAGGGAAAGGATTCTGATAGCAGAGACTCAAGAAAAAAATTATCATGCTTATGTTTTGACTTGTTATGCAGATTCTTTAGGACTTTTTTCTTTATTTTTTTTCCTTTTTTTTTTTTAATGCTCTGTTTAAGTTGTTGATTTTATTGGCACTAAGAAATACAATTCGGCCGCTGAGCTTTTCTTTTCCTTAGTCACAGTTTATTTTGTTGTTGTTATAAACCTCTGCCTCTATGTTGGGCTTTTGCAGTTCTATGGAGTTTTCCTTTTTTTCTATTTTTTCCTCTTTTTAAAAAAATTTAACTTTTAATTTTTTAAACCTATGATTATTTCTACATTTATTTCTTTGTTTTCTTTTCCTACTGTTCTTTTCCTCATGCACTTTATCTTTAACATATATAAATCTTCTTTCTCTACCTGTATTTAACTTTGCACATCTATACTTTCTTTCTCTTCTTTCCTATCAACATATTTGTTAGTTTTATTTTCATTGCTTTATTCCCCAATTGGCACCTTGCTTTAGATTTGTTTTCCAGCTTATGCTTTAGTTTTGTTCTTTACTGGTAAATATTATTGTTGGTTTCCTATGTTTGATAGGTCAATCTACTTTATTTTGCTAGACTGATTTGACTTTGCTCATGGGTGTATGTGTATATGTGTATATTCCATTATTCTAATTATTATTTGCCTGATTTTGTAACTACCATTTGTCTGAGGTTCATCTCTGGTTTCTTGTTTTTGGATATATTTTTAAATCTCACTGAATGCCATAGCAAACCACTTGTGGAAGATTTTTCCTCACAAGAAATCAAGCCCTGAGGCTTTGGAGTGGGATTACTGATTCCATTCTCCCAAATCATCCCACCCTCTCCTTTTTCGACAGAGTCCAAAAGACTGTTCTATACATTTGTGTCTCTTTTGCTGTCTCACATACAGGGTTATCATTACCATCTTTATAAATTCCATATTGATGCATTAGTATACTGTATTGGTGTTTTTCTTTCTGGCTTACACACTCTGTATAATAGGCTCCAGTTTCGTCCACCTCATTAGAACTGATTCAAATGTATTCTTTTTAATGGCTGAGTAATACTCCATTGTGTATATGTACCACAGCTTTCTTATCCATTCATCTACTGATGGACATCTAGGTTGCTTTCATGTCCTGGCTGTTATAAACAGTGCTGCGGTGAAAACTGGGTTACACATGACTCTTTCAATTCTGGTTTCCTTGGTATGTATGGCCAGCAGTGGGATTGCTGGGTCATAATGCAGTTCTATTTCCAGTTTTTTAAGGAATCTCCACACTGTTCTCCATTGTGGCTGTACTAGTTTGCATTCCCACCAACAGTGTAAGAGGATTCCCTTTTCTCCACCCCCTCTCCAGCATTTATTGCTTGTAGACTTTTGGATCACAGCCATTCTGACTGGCGTGAAATGGTACCTCATTGGGGTTTTGATTTGCATTTATCTGATAATGAATGATGTTGAGCGTCTTTTCATGTGTTTGTTAGCCATCCATGTCTTCTTTGGAGAAATGTCTATATAGTTCTTTGGCCCAGTTTTTTGATTGAGTTGTTTATTTTTCTGGAATTGAGCTGCATAAGTTGCTTGTATATTTTTGAGATTAGTTGTTTGTCAGTTGCTTCATTTGCTATTATTTTCTCCCATTCAGAAGGCTGTCTTTTCACCTTGCTTATAGTTTCCTTTGTTGTGCAGAAGCTTTTGAGTTTAATTAGGTCTCATTTGTTTATTTTTGATTTTATTTCCAGTATTCTGGGAGGTGGGTCATAGAGGATTCTGCTGTGGTGTATGTCGGAGAGTGTTTTGCCTATGTTCTCCTCTAAGAGTTTTATAGTTTCTGGTCTTACATTTAGATCTTAATCCACTTTGAGTTTATTTTTGTGTATGGTGTTAGAAAGTGTTCTAGTTTCATTCTTTTACAAGTGGTTGACCAGTTTTCCCAGCACCACTTGTTAAAGAGATTGTCCTTAATCCATTGTATATTCTTGCCTCCTTTGTCAAAGATAAGGTGTCCATCGTTGTGTGGATTTATCTCTGGGCTTTCTATTTTGACCATTGATCTATACTTCTGTCTTTGTGCCAGTACCATACTGTCTTGATGACTGTGGCTTTGTAGTAGAGCCTGAAGTCAGGAAGGTTGATTCCTCCAATTCCATTCTTCTTTCTTAAGATTTCTTTGTGAGTTCCTTGGACATCAAGGAGATCCAACCAGTCCATTCTAAAGAAGATCAGTCCTAGGTGTTCATTCGAAGGACTGATGCTAAAGCTGAAAGTCCAATATTTTGGCCACCTCATGCAAAGAGTTGATTCATTTTAAAAGACCCTGATGCTGGGAGGGATTTGGGGCAGGAGGAGAAGGGGATGACAGAGGATGAGATGGCTGGATGGCATCACTGACTCGATGGACATTAGTTGGAGTGAACTCCGGGAGTTGGTGATGGACAGGGAGGGTTGGCGTGCTGCGATTCATGGGGTTGCAGAGTCGGACCTGGCTGAGTGACTGAACTGAACTAAAAGAAATAAAGAATAACCATACAGAGATAAACAACATAGTTACTGAAATTTAAAACACTCTAGAAAGAATAAATAGCAGAATATATAAAGGAGAAGAACGAATCACTGAACTGAAAGATAAAGTGGTTCAACTAACTTCTGAAGAGCAGAATAAAGGAAAAAGAATGAAAAAAAAAAAAAAACTGTGGATGGTCTCAGAGACCTCTGGGACAATATCAAATGCACCAACATTTGAAATTAGGGGTCCCAGAAGAAGAGGAAAAAAAAAGATATGAGAAAGTTTTTGAAGAGATTATAATTGAGAATTTCCCCAACATGGAATAGGAAACAGTAGGTCAAGTCCAAGAGGCACAAAGAGTCCCATACAAGATAAACCCAAGGAGAAACATGCCAAGATACATACTAATGAAACTTAAAAAAAAAAAAAAAAAACTACACACAAAGAATATTAAAAGCAGCAAGGTAAAAGCAACAAGTAACATAGAAGGGAAATGCCATATGCTTAACAGCTGATCTTTCATCAGAAACACTGCAGGCAAGAAGGGAATATATTTAAAGTACTTAAAGGGAAAAGTCTACAACCAAGATTACTGTACCTGACAACTATATCATAAAATTGGTGGAGGAATAAAAAGCTTTTCTGACAGGCAAAAATTAAGAGAATTCAGTACTGTTGAGGTCCTTTAATGGACTGGAACATGGTGGTCCAGAGTCGACTGATAAGAAAGTAAAAGAGAGAGAAAGAGGCTGATATTCCTGTTTATGCAGAATGCCAATAAAGCCCCTGCACGGGGCTTGCTGTTTTTGAAGGCCTCAGGTGCCCTCTCGACGGGGTGAAGGTGCAGAGTGCCTTCTCTAGAGGGTCTTAGACGCCTGGGCAGGAAAGTGAACACAGAGGACCTCTGCAGTCCAGGGGATCAGCCTGAAAAAGAGAGAGAGAGAGAAAGCAAGACATGGGGACCAAAGCTCTGATGGAGCAAGCGTGTTTTAATCAACATGGTGTGGGCATATATACTGTAGTTATTCTCAGCAAAGATAAAGATTAAAATTCCAGACTTACAAAACATAGGCATTCCATATTAAAGAGAGAGAGAGTTGTAAATAATCACTTTTACCATATGGTTCATAAAAAGGAAGAGGGTACTTATCACCGTATAGAAAAACTAATGAAGGAAATGCCTGGATTCCTCAGCCCCTGGGAGAGGCCTGCCTCTCCTCTTAATTCTTGAATATTCAGGAATTACTAAGGAACAGAGAATTCCTGACAGATCCAAAATAGTACACAGGAAGCCTCCTGTTAAATGCTTCCTGACAAGTACCACCAAACCAACTTTACAACACACGTTAAAGGGACTTATATAGTCAAGAAATACAAGAGAAGAAAAAAGATCTACAAAATCAATCCCCAAACAATTAAGAAAATGACCATAGGAATGTATGTATCAATAATTACTTTAAATGTAAATGGATTAAATGCTCCAACCAAAAGAACTGATTAGCTGAATGCATACAAAAGCAAGACTCATATATATGCTGTCTACAAGAAACCCACTTCAGACCTAAAGATACATATAGACTGAAAGTGAGAGGATGGAAAAATATATTCCTTGCAAATGGGAAGCAAAAGAAAGCTGGAATAGTAATCTTCATATCAGACAAAATAGACCTTAAAATAAAGAATGTTACAAAAGATAAGGAAGGACACTCCATAATAATCAAGGGATCAATCCAAGAGGAAGACATAACTATTATAAGTTACTATGCACCCAACATATATAAGAGAAACACTAACAGACATAAAAGGGGGAATTGACAGGCACACAGTAATAGTAGGAGTCTTTAACACCCCAGTCACACCAATAGACAGATCATCAAAACATAAAATTAATAAGGAAACACAAGTCTTAAATGATACATTACATGAGATGGATCTCATTTATATCTTCAGGAGACTCCATCCAAATGCAGATGGAATAATAAATGTACCTTATTCCCAAGTACCCATGGAACATTCTCCAGGATAAACCACACCTTGGGTCACAAACCTCAGAAAATTTAAGAAAATTGAAATCATATCAAGCATCTTCTCTGACCACGATGCAATGAGACTACATATCAATTATAACAACAACAACAAAAAAAAAAAACTGTAAGAAACACAAACACATGGAGATTAAACAACACGTTTCTAAATAACCAACAGGTTACTGAGTAAATCAAAGGGGAGATTAAAAAAAAAATTTCCAGAAACAAATGACAATGAAAACACAACATTCAAAACCTATGGGATGCAGCAAAAGCATTGCTAAGAGGGAAGTTTATAGCAATACAACCCTACCTCAAGAAACAAGAAAAACATCAAATAGACAACCTAACTTTACACCTAAAATAGCTAGAAAAAAGCAGGACAACAACAACAAAAAATTAATAGAAGTGAAGTAATCATAAGGATCCAAGCAGAAATAAATTAAAAAGAAATGAAAAAAATAGTAAAGATTAATAAGTAATAATAATTAAAAATTAATAACTAAAAGCTTTAAGAAGATAAACAAAATTAACAAACCTTTAGCCAGACTCATCGAGAAAAAAGAGAGAAGAATCAAATCAACAAAATTAGAAATGAAAGAGGAGAGGTTACAACAGACAATGCATAAATACAAAGGATTATAAGAGACTCTTATGAACAACTATAAGACAATAAAGTAAATAACCTGGAAAAATGGACAGATTGTTAGAAAAGTTCAATCTTCCAATATTTAGTGAACCAGGAATAAATAGAAATTATGACCAACCCAATAACAAGGACTGATATTGAAGCTGTGATCAAAAATTTCCCCAAAAAAACAAAAGCCCAAGACCAGATTGCTTCACAGGAGAATTCTACCAAAGATTTAGAGAAGAGCTAATGCCTATCCTTCTAAAACTCTTTCAAAAAATTGCAGAGAAAGGAACACTTCCAAACTCATTCTATGAAGCCACCATCACCCTGATACCAAAATAAGACAAAGACAACACATAAAAAGAAAACTACAGGCCAATATAACTGATGAACATAGATGCAAAAATTCTCAACAAAATTTTAGCAAACAGAGTCAGTAATATATCAAAAAGCTCATACACCATGATCAAGTTGCGTTTATTCCAGGGATGCAAGGATTTTTCAATATACAGAAATCGATCAATATGAAATACCATATTAACAAATTGAAAAATAAAAATCATATGATAATCTCAATAGATGCAGAAAAAGCATTTGACAAAATTCAGCACCCATTTTATGATTAAAATTCTTCAAAAAATGGGCATAGAGGGAACCTACCTCAACATAGTAAAGATCATATATGATAAGTCCACAGCAAACATTATTCTCAATGGTGAAAAACTGAAAGCATTCCTCCTAAGATCAAGAAGAAGACAAAGATGTTCAGTTTCACGACTGTTATTCAACATAATTCTGGAAGTCCTAGCTTCAGTAATCAGAGAAGAAAAAGAAATAAAAGGTAATGCCTATCCTTCTAAAACTCTTTCAAAAAATTGCAGAGAAAGGAACACTTCCAAACTCATTCTATGAAGCCACCATCACCCTGATACCAAAATAAGACAAAGACAACACATAAAAAGAAAACTACAGGCCAATATAACTGATGAACATAGATGCAAAAATTCTCAACAAAATTTTAGCAAACAGAGTCAGTAATATATCAAAAAGCTCATACACCATGATCAAGTTGCGTTTATTCCAGGGATGCAAGGATTTTTCAATATACAGAAATCGATCAATATGAAATACCATATTAACAAATTGAAAAATAAAAATCATATGATAATCTCAATAGATGCAGAAAAAGCATTTGACAAAATTCAGCACCCATTTTATGATTAAAATTCTTCAAAAAATGGGCATAGAGGGAACCTACCTCAACATAGTAAAGATCATATATGATAAGTCCACAGCAAACATTATTCTCAATGGTGAAAAACTGAAAGCATTCCTCCTAAGATCAAGAAGAAGACAAAGATGTTCAGTTTCACGACTGTTATTCAACATAATTCTGGAAGTCCTAGCTTCAGTAATCAGAGAAGAAAAAGAAATAAAAGGAATCCAGATTGGAAAAGAAGAAATAAAGCTCTCGCTATTTGCAGATGACATGATACTGTACATAGAAAACCCTAAAGATAGTATTAGCTTTCCCTGGTGGCTCAGATGGTAAAGCATCTGCCTGCAATGTGGGAGACATGGGTTCGATTCCTTGGTCGGGAAGATCCCCTGGAGAAGGAAATGGCAATCCACTCCAGCACCCTTGCCTGGGGGAGCCTGATAGGCTACAGTCCATGGGGTCACAAAGAGTCAGACACGACTGAAAGACTTCACTTCATTTCAAAGACAGTATTAGAAAATTCAGTTCAGTTCAGTTCAGTTGCTCAGTTCAGTTCAGTTCACTCACTCAGTGGTGTCCAACTTTTTGCGACCCCATGAAGTGTAGCACGCCAAGACTCCCTGTCCATCACCAAGTCCCAGAGTCCACTCAAACTCATGTCCATTGAGTCAGTGATGCCATCCAGCCATCTCATCCTCTGTCATCCTCTTCTCCTCCTGCCCCCAATCCCTCCCAGCAATCAGGGTCTTTTCCAATGAGTCAACTCTTCACATCAGGTGGCCAAAGTATTGGACTTTCAGCTTTAGCATTAGTCCTTACAATGAACACTGAGGACTGATCTCCTTTAGAATGGACTGATTAGATCTCCTTGCTGTCCAAGTGACTCTTAAGAGTCTTCTCCAACACCACAGTTCAAAAGCATCAATTCTTCAGTGCTCAGCTTTCTTCACAGTCCAACTTTCACATCCATACATGACCACTGGAAAAATCATAGCCTTAACTAGATGGACCTTTGTTGACAAAGAAATGTCTTGGCTATTTAATATGCTATCTAGGTTGATCATAACTTTCCTTTCAAAGAGTAAGCGTCTTTTAATTTCATGGCTGCAATCACCATCTGCAGTGATTTTGGAGCCCCCCCAAAATAAAGTCAGCCACTGTTTCCCCATCTGTTTCCCATGAAGTGATTGGCCTGGATTCCATGATCTTCGTTTTCTGAATGTTGAGCTTTAAGCCAACTTTTTCACTCTCTTCTTTTACTTTCATCAAGAGGCTCTTTGGCTCTTTTTCACTTTCTGCCATAAGGGTGGTGTCATCTGCATATTTGATGTTATTGATATTTCTCCCAGTAATCTTGATTCCAGCTTGTGCTTCTTCCAGCCTAGCATTTCTCATGATGTACTCTGCATATAAGTTAAATAAGCAGGGTGACAATATACAGCCTTGACGTACTCCTTTTCCTATTTGGAACCAGTCTGTTGTTCCATGTCCTGTTCTAACTGTTGCTTCTTGACCTGCATACAGGTTTCTCAAGAGGCAGGTCAGGTGGTCTGGTATTCCCATCTCCTTCAGAATTTTCCATATTTTATTGTGATCCTCATAGTCAAAGGCTTTGGCATAGTCAATAAAGCAGAAATAGATGTTTCTCTGGAACTCTCTTGCTTTTTTGATGATGGAGTGGATGTTGGAAATTTGATCTCTGGTTCCTCTGCCTTTTCTAAAACCAGCTTGAACATCTGGAAGTTCATGGTTCACACTTTGCCAAAGCCTGGCTTGCAGAATTTTGAGCATTACTTTGCTAGTGTGTGAGATGAGTACAATTGTGTGGTAGTTTGAGCAGTCTTTGGCAGTCCTTTGGAATTGGAATGAAAATTTATTAAAGCTAATCTGTGAATTTAGCAAAGGTGCTGAATACAGAATCATTACACAGAAATCTCTTGTATTTCTATATACTTACAATGAAAAATATGAACGCGAAATTAAGGAATCAATCCCATTCACCATTGCAACAAAAAGAATTAAATATCTAGGAATAAACCTACCTAGGTAGTCAAAGAACTGTACACAGAAATTTATAAGACACTAATAAAGAAATTAATGATGATATAAACAGATGGAGAGATATTCCACGTTCCTGGGTAGGAAGAATGCTGCTGCTAAGTCACTTCAATCGTGTCCGACTCTGTGCGACCCCATAGATAGCAGCCCACCAGGCTCCCCCGTCCCTGGGATTCTCCAGGCAAGAACATTGGAGTAGGTTGCCATTTCCTTCTCTAATGCATGAAAGTGAAAAGTGAAAGTGAAGTCGCCTAGTCGTATCCGACCCTCAGTGACCCCATGGACTGAGCCTACCAGGCTCCTCCGTACATGCGATTTTCCAGGCAAGAAAGAGTACTGGAGTGGGGTGCCATTGCCTTCTCCAGGTAGAAAGAATAAATATTGTGAAAATGAATATACTACTAGATGCGATCTACAGATTCAATGTGATCCCTATCAAATTACCAATTGTATTTTTCATAGAACCAGAACAAAAAATTTCACAACTCATGTGGAAACACAAAAGACCCCAAATAGCCAAAGCAGTCTTGAGTGAGAAGACTGGAACTGGAGGAATCAACCTTCCTGACTTCAGATTATACTAAAAAGCTACAGTCATCAAGACAGTATGGTACTGGCACTAAAACAGAAATATGGACCAATGGAACAAGATAGAAAGCCCAGAATTAGGCCCATGCACTATGAGTACCTTATTTTTGATAAAAGAGGCAAGATTCTACAATGGGACATAAACAGCCTCTTCAGTAAATGGTGCTGGGAAAACTGTACAGCTAAATGTAGAAGAATGAAATTAGAACACTTCCTAACACCATACAAAGAGACAAACTCAACATGGATTAAAGACTTAAATGTAAGACCAGAAACTACAAAACTCTTAGAGGAGAGCATAGGCAGAACACTCAATGACATAAATCAAAGCAAGATACTCTATGCCCCACCTCCTAGAGTAATGGAAATAAAAACAAAAGTAAACAAGTGGGACCTGATTAAACTTAAAAGCTTTTGCACAGCAAAGGAAACTATATGCAAGGTGAAAAGACCACCCTCAGAATGGGAGAAAATAATAGCAAATGAAACAACTGACAAAGAATTAATTTCCAAAATATACAAGTAGCTCATACAACTCCATACAGAAAAACAAGCCAATCAAAAAGTGGGAAAAAGACTTAAACATACATTTCTCCAAGAAGACATACAGATGACTAACAAACACATGAAAAGATGTTCAACATTGCTCATTAATAGAGAAATGCAAATCAAAACCACAAGATATTACCTCACACCAGTCAGAATGGCCATCATCAAAAAGTCTACAAACAATAAATGCTGGAGGGGGTGTGGAGAAAAGGGAATGCTCTTGCACAGTTGGTGGAAATGTAAATTGATACAGCCACTATGGAGGACGGTATGGAGACTCCTTTAAAAACTAGGAATAAAACCACCATATGACCCAGCAATCCCACTCCTAGGCATATACCCTGAGAAAACCAAAATTGAAAAAGACACATGTATCCAATTGTTCATTGCAGCACAATTTACAATAGCTAAAACATGGAAGTAACCTAGATGTCCATCAACAGATGAATGGATAAAGAAGTTGTGGTACATATGCACAATGTAATTTTACTCAGTGATAAAAAGGAACACATCTGAGTCATTTCTAATGAGGTGGGTGAACCTAGAACCTATCATACAGAGTGAAGTAAGCCATAAAGAGAAAGATAACTATCATATTCTAATGCATATATATGGAATATAAAAAATGTTAAAGATTTACAGAGCAACAATGGAGAAACAGTCATAGAGAATAGACTTATGGACATGGGAAGAGGGGAAGAGAGGGTGAAATGTATGGAAAGAGTAACATGGAAACTTACATTACCATATGTGAAATAGATAGCCAAGGGGAATTTGCTGTATGGCTCAGGAGGCTCAAAAAGGGACTCTCTATCAACCTAGAGGGGTACGATGGGGAAGGAGATGGGAGGCAGATTCAAAATGGATGGGATATATGTATACCTATGGCTGATTTATATTGAAGTTTGATAGAAAATAACAAAAGTGTGTAAAGCAATTATTCTTCAATAAAAAAAAATTAAAAATTAATTTAGCTCAAATGATAGCATTTAGCTATTATTATTAACTTAGCTCAACTGCTATCATTTAAATAGGTAAAATGTTGATTATAAACTTAGAGAAAATAGAGTTTAAATAAGAATGAACTTTTGAATCCAGATTTATGTTAAAATAGGTTTAAAAGATTTTACCCATAAGACAGTTTGAAAACACATGATATTCTTATATTGCAGTGACAATTTCTGTGTAGGACAGTTTTAATATCATTTTACTGAATATTCCTGGGTTTTATGTGACATCATAAATAGGAAAATAATGCAAAAATCATAAAAATTACTTATTATCTATCTATGTCTGAAGTATAAAGCTGTCATAATTAGGCAATGGCAATCAAATTAGTTAACTATTTGACAAAAGGTCACAAGGTTTTCAGCATCTTATAAATGACCAACGAAGAATAATTTGCATTAAGGTATTCCATATGAAGCTCTTGTTGAGATAGATAGATAGATAGATAATGAATAGGTAGGTAGGTCAGTAGGCACTAGAAAGGTAGGTAAGAAAACAGATGGTTAAACAGACAAATGTGAAAGAAGAAACTGAAACAATATGTTCTTTGATAATGTTTTATTTAGTGTTTAGGATTCTCAAATACTTAAATGTGTGAAAGTAACAAGAAACAGCCAAGTCCTGGTGATGTTTTTTTTCTCATATTTAGGCATTAGAGAACTGTTATCATTGAAAAGTAGAAGTATTAAAATGACTATGTAAGGACTGTAATTGGTAATGATAGCAATTACAGAGGCTTTTCTCTCAAGTCTTAGTTCTGCTAAGGATACTTTTTTCTCAAATATTTGTTCTGCAATAATGTGGTGAATAGATATCCATCTATAAATGACCATTTTCCCATGACTGTGTCATTCCTTTTTTCAATGGACAAACAATAGTTTCCTTATTGAAATAGCACTTCCTTATCAGTGAAACGGGTAGGTTTGGTATTTTCTCATGGAATACCTAATATCCATTAAAAAAAAAAAAATAGTAAGGAATGTTCACCTTTCCTCGGGAATGATTACACAGATTGTCACTGTCAAGTCTGTGCTCTTGGGGCTTCCTAAAATACTGATTGAAGTAATGGATTCTATTGATGTGTAATTTTCTCACAAGATACGCTAGAGATTTCAAGAGTTGAAACTGACTAATATCTACTTGTTCTGGAGGGTACTGATAGGATTTATAAAAAAAGAAAAGCAAACTTTAAAGAGGTGTAGAGTGCTTCCAAATAATTTTATTAAAACATCGACTTGTCAGTCAAATGGCCTCTTCAGAAACCTGGGAAATCTTTTGGTCACTATCTTTTTTACTTACAAGCTAAAGCTAATGATTCACTTTTGCTTATCTCTTTCTTCCCATTTTTATTTTTACAGTTCTACCTGTTCCAGCCTGAAGGTTTTTTTCTCCTCTTCACCTCGTAAACAAACCTACTCTTCCATCTCTCTTAAATATGTGGTTAAAACTTTGGTTTTGTTGTTTAACTAAGACTTTATTTTTTTAATAATAAGATAAATTAATTAAATAAAGAAAATTTGTGTACTAGATTCACAAATTGAGGGAAAGGTACAGAGATTTCCCATATATCCCCTGCTTTCACGCATGCATAACCTCCCCCATTATCAACATCCCCCATCAGAGAAATACATTTATAGAAATCGGTGAGCCTACATCAATATCACAATTACCCAAAATCTATAATTTAAAATATGGTTCACTTTCAGTACTATAAATTCTATAGGTCTAGACAAATGTATAATGATATATGTCTATCACTGTGGCATCATACAGAGTATTTTTGGGCTTCCTGGTTGGCACTAGTGATAAAGAGTCTGCGTGCCAATGCAGGACACGTAAGAGACATGGATTTTATCCCTGGGCTGGGAAGATCCCGTAAAGTAAGAAAGGGTACCCAATTCCAGTATTCTTGCCTGGAAAATACCGTGGGCAGTGTACACTGGCTGGCTGCAGTCCATGGGGCCACAAAGAGTAGGACACTACTGAGCACAAGCACAGTGCAGAGGATTTTCACTGCCCTGAAATTCTCCCTGCTTCATCTATTTATTCCTCCCTCCCACATACCCACCTGCAAACCCTGATCATTTTAGTGTTGTTTTACCTTTTCCAGAATATTATCTAGTTGAAATCATACAGTGCATAGCCTTTTAAGATTGACTTCTTTCTTAGTACTATGCATTTAAGGTTCCTCTATGTCTTTTCATGGCTTGATAGTGAATTTTAGTGCAGAATTTTCCATTGTCTTGATGTACCACAGCTTATTTACTTATTCACCTAATGAAGGACATCTTTCTTGCTTCAAATTTTTATAGCTATGAATAAAGCTACTGTAAATAAAAATGTGCAACTTTTTGTGTTAGGAAAGAAGAAGTTTTCAATGTTTTGTGTAAATATAAAGAAGCATGATTGTTGAATCATATAGTAAGAATATATTTACTTTTGTGGGTAACTACCAAACCATCTTTACAAGTGGCTGTACCACTTTACATTGCCATCAGCAGTAATCAGAGTTCATGTTCCTTTACATCATCACCAGAATTTGGGGTTGTTGGTGTTCTTGATTTTGATTATTCTAATATGATTGTAGGTATATCTCTCTGTTTTAATTTGCATTTCCCTGATGACATGATGCAGAGCATCTTTCATACATTTCATCTGATATCTGTGCCATCTCGTTTTGGTGAGATATGTGAAAGTCCTTGGCCCATTAGTTAAATCAGTTTGTTTGTTTCTTATTGTTCAGATTTAAGAGTTATTTGTATATTTTAGATAATAGTCCTTTATCATATGTGTTTTTTGCAAATATTTTCCCCAGTCTATGACTTAGTCTCCCCATTCACTCTATATTCTCATTGACAGAACTCTGGTTTGTAAATTTAATTAAATTTAGCTTATATTAATAAGTTATTTCTCTCATGGATAATGCCTTTTGTGTTGTATCTGAAAAGTCTTGGACATATCTAAGGTAATTGAGGTTTTCTTCTATGTTGTCTTCTAGGAGTTTTATAGTTTTGTGTTTTACACCTACATCTGTGACTCACTTTGAGTTAATTTTTTTGAAGGATGTAAGCTCTATGTATAAACATACACTTTTTTTTTTTTTTTTGCGCATGGATGTTCAATTGCTCCAGCACCATTCATCGAGATACTGTCTTTGCTCCATAGTATTGCTTTTGCTCCTTTGTCAAAAATCAGTTGATTATGTTTGTATCTCTTTTTGGGCTCTCTATTCTGTTTCACTGATGAATTTTCTTTTCTTTCCCTAATTCCATGCTTTCTTTGTTTTGTTTTAAATTAATTTATTTATTTTGATTGGAGGAAAATTACTTTACAATATTGTGATTGTTTTTGCCATACAGCAGCATGAATTGGCCACAGGTATACATGGCCATAGGTACACATGGTCCCCCCTATCCTGAACCCCCAACCTACCTCCCTCTCCACCCTATCCCTTAAGGTTACTGGGTATGGGTGCCCTGCTTCATTCTTTCTTGATTCCTGTAACTTTATAGTAGATCTGGAAGTCAGACGGGTTGTTCCTGGTGAATTTAAGATTCTTTTTTGTTGTGGTGGTGGTGAGATAATTTGGAAACAAAGCAGAAAGGTTAAGAAAGTAAAGTAAGAGTTTATTTAAGCATGGATATGCTCTCAGAGGGAGAGTGGGCAGGCAGGTGAGGAGTTGCTGCACTGAGTTTCTTTGGCAAGCTGGTTATATGTCTGTGTTACTCAGTCGTGTCTGATTCTTTGGGACCCCGTGGATTGTAGCCTGCCAGCCTCCTCTGTCCATGGAGTTCTCCAGGCAAGAATACTGGAATGGGTTGCCATTCCCTTCTCCGGGGGATCTTCCCAACCCAGGTATCAAACATGGGTTTCCTGCGCTGCAGGCAGATTCTTTTCCTCTGAGCCACCAGGGAAGCCCAAGCTGGTTATGAGGGGCAAATAAATGAAAGGGTGGAATATTCACTGGGGGAAAAAAGAGTTTTGGGGTCATATTCCCTGATTTTCATCCCAACTCCATTTCCCTAAGGAAAGGTGGGATTTTTGTGCTTGTTCAGCTTAGATCAGAAGTGTCATGGTGTTGGTGCATGCTTGGTACTTTTTATCTGTAAGGCTAATTTTATTGTAATGAGAGCACAATGAGCAAAATGTTGTATTCAGTCACAGGAGATAATCATCTTTCCCCATCTTTCTTTGTCTATACTACCCAGAAGACACTTATCATCCAAAATGTGTGATTTCCTGTCAGTTCGAGGTTCCTGCTTTCCTTTGCCTATGGATCCCTGCTGTTTACAAGATGTGGGATTTCCTGCCACCCAGCACTTGCCCCCATTGCTCTGCTCATACCTAGCTACCTGCTTGCTCTAACACGGTCAGTCTTCCAGCTTTATTCTTCTTCAGTATTTTATTGGCTATTTTAGTTCTTTTAACTCTTCATATATACTATAGAATCAGTTTGTCCATATCCAAAAAATAACTTACTAGTATTTTTATTGTGATTGCATTAAATTTCTAATCAAGATGGGAATAACTTGAAGAGGAAAATTTTAAATTTTACATAACCTCCTACTCCTTCTGCCTCTGTACCTTAGCTTGCTTCTTGCAAAGTTTGGATCACGTAGGTCACATAGTCTCAGAAAGTGGGGACTTACAATAGTAGGAGAAGGAAATGGCAACCCACTCCAGTGTTCTTGCCTGGAAAATCCCACGGATGGAGGAGCCTGGTAGGCTACAGTCTATGGGGTCGGAAAGATTCGGACACGACTGAGTGACTTCACTTTATCTTTATCACAGTACTAGGAACTGGAGCTTATCTCATTCACCTTTGTCCTGCTCTTTGCAACTACCCAGCCCTTGCAAACCTGCTTNTAGTAAGGAATGTTCACCTTTCCTCGGGAATGATTACACAGATTGTCACTGTCAAGTCTGTGCTCTTGGGGCTTCCTAAAATACTGATTGAAGTAATGGATTCTATTGATGTGTAATTTTCTCACAAGATACGCTAGAGATTTCAAGAGTTGAAACTGACTAATATCTACTTGTTCTGGAGGGTACTGATAGGATTTATAAAAAAAGAAAAGCAAACTTTAAAGAGGTGTAGAGTGCTTCCAAATAATTTTATTAAAACATCGACTTGTCAGTCAAATGGCCTCTTCAGAAACCTGGGAAATCTTTTGGTCACTATCTTTTTTACTTACAAGCTAAAGCTAATGATTCACTTTTGCTTATCTCTTTCTTCCCATTTTTATTTTTACAGTTCTACCTGTTCCAGCCTGAAGGTTTTTTTCTCCTCTTCACCTCGTAAACAAACCTACTCTTCCATCTCTCTTAAATATGTGGTTAAAACTTTGGTTTTGTTGTTTAACTAAGACTTTATTTTTTTAATAATAAGATAAATTAATTAAATAAAGAAAATTTGTGTACTAGATTCACAAATTGAGGGAAAGGTACAGAGATTTCCCATATATCCCCTGCTTTCACGCATGCATAACCTCCCCCATTATCAACATCCCCCATCAGAGAAATACATTTATAGAAATCGGTGAGCCTACATCAATATCACAATTACCCAAAATCTATAATTTAAAATATGGTTCACTTTCAGTACTATAAATTCTATAGGTCTAGACAAATGTATAATGATATATGTCTATCACTGTGGCATCATACAGAGTATTTTTGGGCTTCCTGGTTGGCACTAGTGATAAAGAGTCTGCGTGCCAATGCAGGACACGTAAGAGACATGGATTTTATCCCTGGGCTGGGAAGATCCCGTAAAGTAAGAAAGGGTACCCAATTCCAGTATTCTTGCCTGGAAAATACCGTGGGCAGTGTACACTGGCTGGCTGCAGTCCATGGGGCCACAAAGAGTAAGACACTACTGAGCACAAGCACAGTGCAGAGGATTTTCACTGCCCTGAAATTCTCCCTGCTTCATCTATTTATTCCTCCCTCCCACATACCCACCTGCAAACCCTGATCATTTTAGTGTTGTTTTACCTTTTCCAGAATTTTATCTAGTTGAAATCATACAGTGCATAACCTTTTAAGATTGACTTCTTTCTTAGTACTATGCATTTAAGGTTCCTCTATGTCTTTTCATGGCTTGATAGTGAATTTTAGTGCAGAATTTTCCATTGTCTTGATGTACCACAGCTTATTTACTTATTCACCTAATGAAGGACATCTTTCTTGCTTCAAATTTTTATAGCTATGAATAAAGCTACTGTAAATAAAAATGTGCAACTTTTTGTGTTAGGAAAGAAGAAGTTTTCAATGTTTTGTGTAAATATAAAGAAGCATGATTGTTGAATCATATAGTAAGAATATATTTACTTTTGTGGGTAACTACCAAACCATCTTTACAAGTGGCTGTACCACTTTACATTGCCATCAGCAGTAATCAGAGTTCATGTTCCTTTACATCATCACCAGAATTTGGGGTTGTTGGTGTTCTTGATTTTGATTATTCTAATATGATTGTAGGTATATCTCTCTGTTTTAATTTGCATTTCCCTGATGACATGATGCAGAGCATCTTTCATACATTTCATCTGATATCTGTGCCATCTCGTTTTGGTGAGATATGTGAAAGTCCTTGGCCCATTAGTTAAATCAGTTTGTTTGTTTCTTATTGTTCAGATTTAAGAGTTATTTGTATATTTTAGATAATAGTCCTTTATCATATGTGTTTTTTGCAAATATTTTCCCCAGTCTATGACTTAGTCTCCCCATTCACTCTATATTCTCATTGACAGAACTCTGGTTTGTAAATTTAATTAAATTTAGCTTATATTAATAAGTTATTTCTCTCATGGATAATGCCTTTTGTGTTTTATCTGAAAAGTCTTGGACATATCTAAGGTAATTGAGGTTTTCTTCTATGTTGTCTTCTAGGAGTTGTATAGTTTTGTGTTTTACACCTACATCTGTGACTCACTTTGAGTTAATTTTTTTGAAGGATGTAAGCTCTATGTATAAACATACACCTTTTTTTTTTTTTTTGCGCATGGATGTTCAATTGCTCCAGCACCATTCATCGAGATACTGTCTTTGCTCCATAGTATTGCTTTTGCTCCTTTGTCAAAAATCAGTTGATTATGTTTGTGTCTCTTTTTGGGCTCTCTATTCTGTTTCACTGATGAATTTTCTTTTCTTTCCCTAATTCCATGCTTTCTTTGTTTTGTTTTAAATTAATTTATTTATTTTGATTGGAGGAAAATTACTTTACAATATTGTGATTGTTTTTGCCATACAGCAGCATGAATTGGCCACAGGTATACATGGCCATAGGTACACATGGTCCCCCCTATCCTGAACCCCCAACCTACCTCCCTCTCCACCCTATCCCTTAAGGTTACTGGGTTTGGGTGCCCTGCTTCATTCTTTCTTGATTCCTGTAACTTTATAGTAGATCTGGAAGTCAGACGGGTTGTTCCTGGTGAATTTAAGATTCTTTTTTGTTGTGGTGGTGGTGAGATAATTTGGAAACAAAGCAGAAAGGTTAAGAAAGTAAAGTAAGAGTTTATTTAAGCATGGATATGCTCTCAGAGGGAGAGTGGGCAGGCAGGTGAGGAGTTGCTGCACTGAGTTTCTTTGGCAAGCTGGTTATATGTCTGTGTTACTCAGTCGTGTCTGATTCTTTGGGACCCCGTGGATTGTAGCCTGCCAGCCTCCTCTGTCCATGGAGTTCTCCAGGCAAGAATACTGGAATGGGTTGCCATTCCCTTCTCCGGGGGATCTTCCCAACCCAGGTATCAAACATGGGTTTCCTGCGCTGCAGGCAGATTCTTTTCCTCTGAGCCACCAGGGAAGCCCAAGCTGGTTATGAGGGGCAAATAAATGAAAGGGTGGAATATTCACTGGGGGAAAAAAGAGTTTTGGGGTCATATTCCCTGATTTTCATCCCAACTCCATTTCCCTAAGGAAAGGTGGGATTTTTGTGCTTGTTCAGCTTAGATCAGAAGTGTCATGGTGTTGGTGCATGCTTGGTACTTTTTATCTGTAAGGCTAATTTTATTGTAATGAGAGCACAATGAGCAAAATGTTGTATTCAGTCACAGGAGATAATCATCTTTCCCCATCTTTCTTTGTCTATACTACCCAGAAGACACTTATCATCCAAAATGTGTGATTTCCTGTCAGTTCGAGGTTCCTGCTTTCCTTTGCCTATGGATCCCTGCTGTTTACAAGATGTGGGATTTCCTGCCACCCAGCTCTTGCCCCCATTGCTCTGCTCATACCTAGCTACCTGCTTGCTCTAACACGGTCAGTCTTCCAGCTTTATTCTTCTTCAGTATTTTATTGGCTATTTTAGTTCTTTTAACTCTTCATATATACTATAGAATCAGTTTGTCCATATCCAAAAAATAACTTACTAGTATTTTTATTGTGATTGCATTAAATTTCTAATCAAGATGGGAATAACTTGAAGAGGAAAATTTTAAATTTTACATAACCTCCTACTCCTTCTGCCTCTGTACCTTAGCTTGCTTCTTGCAAAGTTTGGATCACGTAGGTCACATAGTCTCAGAAAGTGGGGACTTACAATAGTAGGAGAAGGAAATGGCAACCCACTCCAGTGTTCTTGCCTGGAAAATCCCACGGATGGAGGAGCCTGGTAGGCTACAGTCTATGGGGTCGGAAAGATTCGGACACGACTGAGTGACTTCACTTTATCTTTATCACAGTACTAGGAACTGGAGCTTATCTCATTCACCTTTGTCCTGCTCTTTGCAACTACCCAGCCCTTGCAAACCTGCTTAATCATGCGTCTCCCCATCTTGACTGCTATTCTCTTGCACATTAAAACCCCTTAGTTTAAACCAGCTTATTGCCCACTATAGTCTGTCTATAAAAACTCTGTAACCCCTTTGTTCAGGCCTCAGGGCTTGGAGTGTTAAGTCCTCTGGGTCTGTCAGGGTAATAAACCTGAGTTCTCCAACTCTCCAAGTGTGGTGCTTGACTTCTCAATTACTGGTTTCTGCAACAAACTGACATCGTAACAATATAGACAATATTGAGTTTTCCTATACATGGATATGAACTATCTCTTCATTTATTTAGTTTTTCTTTCAGTTGATCAGTGTTTTATAGTTTTCCTTATATAGATCTTGTACATATTTTGTTAGATTTATACCTATTGTACTTTTTTAGTACTAATGTTGGAGAAGGCAAAGGAAACCCACTCAAGTGTTCTTGCCTGGAGAATCCTAGAGATGGGGAGCCTGGTGGGCTGCCATCCATGGGATCCCACAGAGTCAGACATGACTGAAGCAACTTAGCAGCAGCAGCAGTAGCAGTACTAATGTTAATGCTATTGTGTTTTTAATTTCAAATTCTACTTGTTCATTGCTGATGTGTAAGGAAGTAATTGATTTTTATGTATTAATTTTGTATCCTCCAACTCTGCTGGTTAGTTTTAAGTTTTATAGGTCAGTTCTTTCAGATATTTGGCAGAGATGATCATGTCATCTACAAAGATAATTATATCTCTTCCTTCCCGATCAATGTATATTTTACTTCCTTTTCATGTTTACACTAATTAAAATGTCTATAGTACAAAACTGAAACAGAGTGATGAGAGAAGACATCTTTGCCTTATTCTAATCTTGGTGGGAGAACAATATTTCTTACCATTAAGTATGATGTTCAGTCAGTCAGTCAGTTCAGTCACTCAGTTGTGTCTGACTCCTTGTGACCCCATATATTGCAGCATGCCAGGCTTACCTGTCCATCTTCAACTCCTGGAACTTGCTCAAACTCATGTCCATCGAGTTGGTGATGCTATCCAATTATCCCATCCTCTGTGATTCCCTTCTCCTCCTGCCTTCACTCTTTCCCAGCATCACGGTTTTTTCTAATGAGTCAGATTTTCACATCAGGTGGCCACAGTATTGGAGCTTCAGCTTCAGCATCAGTCCTTCCAATGAATGTTCAGGACTGATTTCCTTTAGGATTGACTGGTTGGATCTCCTTGCAGTCCAAGGATCTCTCAAGAGTCTACTCCAACACCACAGTTCAAAAGTATCAATTCTTCAGCACTCAGCTTTCTTTATAGTCCAGCTCTCATATCCATACATGACTACTAGGAAAACCATAGCTTTGAAAATGGACCTTTGTCAGCAAAGTAATGTCTCTGCTTTTTAATATGCTTTCTAGGTTAGTCATAGCTTTTCTTCCAAAGAAAAATTGTCTTTTACCATTTTGGCTTTAGTCACCATCTGCAGTGATTTTGGAACCCAAGAAAATAAAATCTGTCACTGTTTTCATTGTCTCCCCAACTATTTGCCATAAAGTGATGGGACTGGATGGCATGATCTTAGTTTTTTTTAATGTTGAGTTTTAAGCCAGCTTTTACACTCTGCTCTTTCACTGTCCATAAGAGGCTCTTTGGTTCCTCTTCACTTTCTTCCACAAGGATAGTTTCATCTGCATATCTGAGGTTATTGATATTTCTTCTGGCAATATTTATTCCAGTTTAAAGTATGATATTAGCTTTAGAATTTTTATATTCTTTATCAAGTTGAGAATGTTTGGCTCTACTCCTTGTTTTCTGGGAGTTTCTATCATAAATGGTGAATGGATTTTGTAAAGTATTTTTTCTGCCTCTATTGATATGATCATGTGGTTTTGCTTTTTTTAGGCTACTGGTGAATTACATTAACTGATTTTTGAATGCTCAATCTTCCTTGTTTATCAGGAATAAATCCCACTGTTTGCAGTATATAATTCTTTTTATACATTGTTGCATTCAACTTCCTAATATTTTGTTGAGGATTTTTGTATTAATATCCATTAGGGATTTTGGTCTATAGTATAAATCGTTTCTAGTATATGTATTCTATAAATTTATGTTATAAATTATATGCTATAAATTACCCTCCAATTATAGTTTTTGCTGCATCCCACAAATTTCATAAGTTGTTTTTTAATTTTAGGAAAGAATGTTGTAAATTTTTTCTCCAGATTTCTTCTTTGGCCCACATATTGCTTTAAGTGTGTTGGTTAATCATCACATATTTTGATATTTTCTGGTTGTCTTTGTATTATTGACTTCTAGTTAAATTTCATTGTGATCTGAGAATAGACATTGTATGATTTATATTATTAAAATTTTTAAGGTGTGTTTAAAGTGAGAACATGGTCTATATTGATGAATGTTCCGTGTGAGCTTGAAAAGAATGTGTATGCTGCTGTTGTTGGAAGATTAAGTCTATAAATGTCAATTATATCCAGTTGATTGATGATTTTGTTGAGTTCAGCTATGTCCTTACTCCTATTCTTCCTGCTTCATCTGTCCATTTCTGAGAGGGGGTTTTGACATCTACAACATGGTAGTGGATTCACCTATTTCTCTTTTTAGTTCTGTCAGACTTTGCCTCTCATGGTTTGATTCTCTGTGTTATGTGTATAAATATTAAGAATTGTAATACCTTCCTGGAAAATTAACCCCTTTATCATTACATAATGCCCTTATTTATCCACTATAACTTTATTTTCTTTGAAATCTGCTCCATCTGAAATTAATATAGCTATTTCTGCTTTCTTTGATTAGTATTACTATATTTTTCTCCAACCATTTATTTCAAATCTATACATGTTTTTATATATATTTAAAATGAGTTTTTTGAAGACATTAGATAATTGGGTCTTGCTTTGTGGTTCAGTCTGACAATCTTTATCATTTATTTGATGTATATTGACCATTGATATTCAGAGATGTATTTGAACTCATATGTACCATCTTTCAGGGAAGGCAATGGCACCCCACCCCAGTACTCTTGCCTGGAAAATCCAATGGACAGAGTAGCCTGGTGGGCTGCAGTCCATGGGGTTGCTAACAGTCGGACAGACTGAGCAACTTCACTTTCACTTTTCTCTTTCATGCACTGGAGAAGGAAATGGCAACCCACTCCAGTGTTCTTGCCTGGAGAATCCCAGGGACGGGGGAGCCTGGTGGGCTGCCATCTATGGGGTCACACAGAGTCGGACACGACTGAAGTGACTTAGCAGCAGCAGCAGCAGTACCATCTTTGTTAATGTTTTGAATTTAATGTTCTTCTTTTTCCCTACTTTGCCTTCCACTCTTTGTATGCCATTTGTAGTTTCAAATGAGCATTTTACATGATTCCGTATTTCCTCTTTTCTTAGCATATAGGTTATACTTCTCTTTTTTGCTATTTTTATGGTTGTCCCAGGGTAACCATATATATTACAATAGGTATTCACATATAGTTTAAGTCCATTTTCAAATGATAGTATACCACTTCATGGGTAGTGTGAGTACCTAGTAATAATAATCATTATTTCTTCCCTCCCCCTCGCAACAATTCTCCAGTTTAAGGTTAACAAATATAGTATTTTTGTATGTAAATATTTATTGTAAGCTTTCAATTATGTTTAAATTCTGAACTATGTTTCCATAAAGACAGAGGAACATTGGTTTGTATTTCACAGGAAATAATTTATCTTTAGGTCACAAATATGAATGAATATATTTTGCCAGTGTTATAACAATGATTTCAAACCCTAGCTAATCTCTTTCTCAAATTGCAACCATTTGTTTAATCTTTAATGAAAATAGAGACCAAAAACAAATGCTTAAACATATCACTATGTGAGATTCTGATGACCAAGAAATCCCTGAAAGAGCAGTGAACCATGATTATTGGAAAGCTCAGAACACTAACAAGGTTTACTTGCAAAGATTTTAGAGAAGGCCACAAATTGTGTTTCCTAAGAGGAACTAGAAAATATATATGTCATTTAGTAATGCATTGAAATTGCCTTGTCTAGGGTGAATGTTGCACAAAAACTCCACGTCTGTTATCTATCATAGCATGGCCCTGCACTCCACCTCATAGACAGCCACTAAGTCATACTGGCCTTTGTCCTTTTATAATTTGTTGGCAGCCAGTGTCTCCATACAGGTGTCTTAGGGACATTGATTCACCTCAGTTGTTAAATTTCTTCAAAGGACTCAATGCAACTTTGCATTTTTATCCATGTAGTTTTGTACAAACTAACCAGAATCTATGACTTTATGGTTAGTTAAAATATGACCTGAAAAAGCTTCATGAAATTCAAAGACATTGGTATCATTTATTGTTAATCCTAACTTTTCTAGCACTTTTAGAGTAGTATATGTTTGTTCAAGTGAAAGCTGATCTTTGGAATCCTGAAACAAATATACAAAATCCCTCATATGTGCCTTCGGCTTATAACCCGTGACAAGAAATTTTTTCCTGAGCATTGCAGATGCACCATCAGTTAGGAAAGAAGAATTTGCAGCTGTCACTATGCCATAGGGCTTGATGAATACAGGTTTTAGCTTGACTATCTACTCCAGAAAGGACAGAGGCCACTATTTTTGGTGACTATATCTTTTGCTGGTATTTTGAAGATATACAGCATCAGAAAGGAGTACTTTGTCCTGGGCCTTCTTGGCTAGACTGTGCAAATGCAGTGCATACTCACTCTGTTGCAGTTGAGAAACAACAGGGCAGATGCAAGTCAGTCTGTAGAGTGATGCATGGTCATGCTCAGGTGACAGGATTAAAGATAGTCACTGACCTAAAATCTTGGCCTTTTTGAGATTGAGCATGAGTTTCCTCAAATGACAAGTAGGTACATAGGCTATTAACTCTATATCATCTGCCACAACCACATTACTGGCTAGAAGTAATCAAGCCAACATTTGTAGTCCTGATTTGGTTAGCAAAGATGCAAGCCATGGGGACAGATCACAGGAGACTTGTCAGAGAGGTCAGCTTCAAGGGACAGACTCTCTAGCTACATTGTTTTTACTTCCTGTATAACTATGCCAAAGAGGAAGTAACCAACAATTTCCTTTGGGACCTTGGTTTGATGCAACAAATCTGAGTCAAATCACATGGCCTCAGGTCTTTATATGAAGTGCCTGACAGCAAAAATGGAGTGTGACATTACCTACCACCAACATATTTTTTATATAAGGTTTAGCCAAGGTCTTCTTTAATTTTTTCTGGGCAGCTGGGGCAGCTTTTAGCTGGTAGGAACAGCTCAGAGGTCTCAAGAAAATCTGTGAACCCATTTTACTGAACTTGGAAGATTTTTTTCAAGTTAATATCAAGATGGAAGTCATGCTGCAGTGGTCTCCACCTTAGCTTGGGCTCCAGTTGTGAGCAGCATTTGGCCTCAAGTTTCTGGGGTGAGAGGGATCTAGGGGTGTATCTAGTCTAGAAAGAACCCCTCTTGCAGGCCATCAGACTCCAGAGGTGTAGCTGGGTCCTGGCTGTCTGCCTGTCACCTGACTAGATGACTGACATCTGACCTCATGATAGGCCTTCTTTTTTTCAATAAAGGAAGAGTTCTTTCTGCCCCTTTAGCCAAAGTGAAGGGTACCGTTAAGGGACCTACAGTAAATCTGCATGAGGTTGGAGGGGTGGGAGGCGGGCAGGTAGGCTTGGATTAGTCAGGAAGTATGTTGAGGGCCTGGCTAATGCCAGGCTAAGTCTGAGTAGGATGTTCCAGAGCCTGAGCAGAAGTCCTGCAGAGGCTAAGGCAGCCTCTGAGCCTTATCTTTTTTGCCAAAAAAAAAAAAAAAACTTCAAAAAACATTCCTTGCATAAGTGTCCTGGTAAAAAATTCCCTCAGTTTTTATTTATCTGAGAAAATCTATTTTTCCTTCACTTTTGAAGGATAACTTTACAGGTTATAGACTTCTAGGCTGGTAGGTTTTTTCCTCTCAGCCTTTTTTTATACCCTAAACTGGTCTTTTAACTCACCAGGTATCATAATTTAGGCAGAAATGAAATATCAGTGCAGCATATAAATCTTCTCCAAGTCTTCAAATTCCTCATGTTCAGCTTTTCTTCTTACAACAATGAAAGGAATTGTAAAATTAACTTTTAAATCAATATTTCTAATTATATATATACCCTCTTTTGAGGTAAGTCCCCGAGTCAGATACTCATGCCTGAAAGGTTCTTTCTCTGTGTCAGAAAGGGGCAAAATGTCTTTTCCAACTTTTGAAAGCAGAAATGAATTTTATAGTTTCATATAGAGATTCAAAGTGTTACCATTTTCCTCTGCATTCTTGCTTCTTTTTCTTCTTCTCCCTGACTTGTGATGACAAGAAATGTGCATCTCAGAAGTGGAAGTTTGTCTCCCCTGGTAGCTAGTCCTCAGCTTGTCCTCCACAACCTCTCCTTCCCCCAATGTCTGAGTTAGCCAACCCCTTCGCTTGGTGCCTGGGGTGAGAGTGAAGGGAAGGGCAGGGAAAAGAGGACAGAAGATAATGAAGAAGATTAGAAATAGTTTTACCACAGCTACCATCAATGAGACTAGAGATCTAAGAACCTACATACCATATGTAGAAATCTCTCAACACTTTAAATATTCCACTCTATTCTCGTACGGTTACTGAGAAGAAGTTGGTGGCAGCTGTTATCTTTGTTCCTCTTTGAGTAATGTGGTTTTCTCCACCCCAATCCCTTGCTTCTTTCAGAATTTTTTTTCTTTCCCTTTAATTTTCTGTAGTTTCAAAAAAATATTCCTAGCTTAAGGTGTTTTGTTTGTTTTGCTGTTTTTGTTGTTGTTGTTGGTGGTGGTGGTATCATTTATCCTACTTGGTTTTCTCTGATATTCCTGAATCTGTGGTATGGTGTCTGATATTAATTTGGGAAAATTTTCAGTCATTATTTTTTTTTTCTCTCCCTTTCTAGCTTTGTCTGAGGTTTTGGTTAAATCATTTCCCCAAAGGGTGAGCCTTCTCAAAAACTGAGGGTTACTGAAGTATTTAAAAATCATTCCATTTCCCCTGCCCCTTCCTGAAGCCCAAGGAGATTTTTCTCTAATATGTAATCTGAGAACCTGGATTAATTCCTCATAGGAAATCCTGTGATTTAGAGTGAGGGGCATCTGTGGCTGGGTTCCCCTTAAGTTTTTAATTCTTTTACCTCTCCGACTTGTCCACATAGAGTCTCCAGCAGTTCTTCAGTCAAAGTACAGATTTACTATTTGTCCCCTCCCATTTCTAGTGGTGATTTCTACATGGGATCTCTGCTCAGGTCAGGCATCACTCCCTGTCTATTTTCTCTTTGTCTCCAATCCTAGGGACATTTGTTTGCCGTGTGTCTTCCCCTCTCTAGGGAACCAAATAAAATTATTTATTTTTCACTCTTTTCAACTTTTTGTGATTAGGATAGGGTGGTGATTTAAGATCCTTATATCAGAACTGGAAACCAAACCCTAAACATGTCACTTTAACATATAATTAACATGATTTAATGCCTGTCCAATAAGATCTACATGCCTCCCTTGTTAAATAGTGTGGCCTTGCACCAATAAGTCATTCTGGACCACTTGATTTCTTGTTTTCTCACAAGGAAGTAGAAAACACTAGAAGAAATTGGTACAGACGTACCTCAGAGATATTGTGATTTTTGCTCTAGACCACTGCAATGAAGCAAATATCACAATAAAGGGAATCATTTGAAATTTTGGTTTCTCAGTGCATATGAAAGTTGGTTTTTTTTTTTTGAGTCTACTCAGTCGTGAGAGACTACAGCCCCTCCCTGTCCTTCACCATCTCTTGGAGTTTGCTCAAACTCGTGTCCTTTGAGTCAGCTAGGCCATCCAACCATCTCATCCGCTGTCATCCCCTTCTCCCCCCATCTTCAGTCTTTCCTGGCATCAGGGTCTTTACCAATGAGTCTGTTCTTTGCATCAGGTGGCCAAAGTGTTGAAGCTTCAGCTTCAGCATCAGTCCTTCCAATGAATATTCAGGGTTGATTTCCTTTAGGATTGACTGGTTAGACTCCTTGCACTCCAAGAGACTCTCAAGAGTCTTTTCCAGCACCACAGTTCGAAAGAATCAATTGCTCAGCACTCAGATTTCCTTAAGGTCCAGCTATCACATCCATACCTAACTATTGAAAAAAACATACTTTTGACTAGATGGAGCTTTGTTAGCAAAGTGATGTGTGTCTCTCTCTCTCTCTTTTTAATAAGCTTTCTAGGTTTGTCATAGCTTTTCTTCCAAGGAACAGGTATCTTTTAATTTGGGGGCTGCAATCATCATCTACAGTGATTTTGGAGCCCCCAAAATAAAGTCTGTCACTGTTCCCATTGTTTTCCTATCTATTTGCAATGAAGTGATAGGACCCGATGCCATGATCTTTGTTTTTTGAAAGTTGAGTTTTAAGCCAATTTTTTCACTCTCCTCTTTCACCTTAATCAAGAGACTCTTTGGTTCCACTTCACTTTCTGCCATAAGGGTAGTGTCATCTGCACATCTGAGGTTACTGATATTTTTCCCAGTGATCTTGATTCCAATTGTGCTTCACCCATCCTAGCATTTTACCTGATGTATTCTGCACATAAGTTAAATAAGCAGGATGACAATATACAACTTGACATACTCCTTTACCAGTTTTTGAACCATTGCATCATTCCATGTCTGGTTCTAACTGTTGCTTCTTGACCTACATACAGGTTTCTAAGGAGGCAGGTAAGGTGGTCTGGTATTCCCATCTCTTAAGAATTTTCCACAGTTTGTTGTGATCCACAGTTTGTGGTCCTACATAGCATTGCTCACCCAAGACAGACGGGTCATTGTGGAGAGTTCTGACAAAAAATGGTCCCCTAGAGAAGGGAATGGCAAACCACTTCAGTATTTTTGCCTTGAGAACCCCATGAACAGTATGAAAAGGCAAAAAGATAGCACACTGAAAGATGAACTCCCCAGGTCGCTAGGTATCGAAGATGCTACTGGAGGTCAGTGGAGAAATGACTCCAGAAAGAAGGATGAGATGAAGCCAAAGGAAAAGCAGCAGCCAGCTGTAGATGTGACTGGTGATGGAAGCAAGGTCTGATGCTGTAAAGAGCAATATTGCATAGGAACCTGGAATGTTACATCCATGAATCAAGGCAAATTGGAAGTAGTCAAGCAGGAGATGGCAAGAGCGAAAGTGAACATTTTAGGAATCAGCGAACTAAAATGGATTGGAATGGGTGAATTTAACTCAGATGACCATTATATCTACTACTGTGGGCAAGAATCCCTAAGAAGAAATGTAGTAGCCATCATAGTCAACAAAATATCTGAAATACAGTAGTTGGATGCAATCTCAAAAATGACAGAATGATCTCTGTTCCCAAGGCAAACCATTCAATATTACGGTAATCCAAGTCTATGCCCTGACAGTTAATGCTGAAAAAGCTGAAGTTGAATGGCCCTATGAAGACCTACAAGACCTTCTAGAACTAACACCTAAAAAAGATGTCCTCTTCACTATATAGGGGACTGGAGTGCAAAAGTAGGAATTCAAGAAACCCCTGGAGTAACAGGCAAATTTGGCCTTGAAGTACAGAATGAAATAAGGCAAAAGCTAATAGAGTTTTGCCAAGAGAATGCACTGGTCATAGCAATCACCCTCCTCCAACTACACAAGAGAAAACTCTACACATGGACATCACCACAATCAGACTGATTATATTCTTTGCAGTCAAAGATGGAGAAGCTCTAAACAGTCAGCAGAAACAAGACCGGGAGCTGACTGCAGCTCAGATCATGAACTCCTTATTGCCAAATTCAGATTTAAATTGAAGAAAGTAGGGAAAACCACTAGACCATTCAGGTATGACCTAAATCAAATCCCTTAAAATTATGCAGTGAAAGTGAGAAATGGATTTAAGGGGCTAGATCTGCTAGACAGAGTGCCTGATGAACTATGGATAGAGGTTTGTGGCACTGTACATGAGATAGGGGTCAAGAGCATCCTCAAGAAGAAGAAAATGCAAAAGAGAAAAATGGCTCTCTGAAAAGGCCTTAGAAATAGCTGAGCAAAGAAGAGAAGTGAAAGACAAAGGAGAAAAGGAAAGATATACTCAATTAAATGCAGAGTTCCAAAGAACAGCAAGAGGAGATAAGAAAGCCTTCCTCAGTGATCAGTGCAAAGAAATAGAGGAAAAAGAGTAGAATGGGAAAAACTAGAGATCTCTTCAAGAAAATTAGAGATACCAAGGAAACATTTCATGCAACGATGGGCTCAATAAAGGACAGAAATGGTATGGACCTAATAGAAGCAGAAGATATTAAGAAGAGGTGGTAAGAATACACACTAGAACTGTGCAAAAAAGATCTTCATGACCCAGATATTCACGATGGTGTGATCCCTCACCTAGAGCCTGACATCCTGGAATGTCAAGTCTAGTGGGCCTTAGGAAGCATCACTTCAAACAAATCTGGTGGAGGTGATGGAAATCCAGTTGAGCTGTTTCAAATCCTAAAAGATGATGCTGTGAAAGTGTTGCCCCCAACAGGCCAGCAAATTTGGAAAACTCAGCAGTGGCCACAGGACTGGAAAAGGTCAGTTTTCATTCCAATCCCAAAGAAAGGCAATGCCAAAGAATGCTCAAACTACTGCACGATTGCACTCATCTCACATGCTAGTAAAGTAATGCTCGAAATTCTCCAAGCCAGGCTTCAGCAATACATGAACCGTGAACTTCCAGATGTTCAAGCTGGTTTTAGAAAAGGCAGAGGAACCAGAGATCAAAATGCCAACATCTGCTGGATCATGGAAAAGCAAGAGAGTTCCAGAAAAACATCTATCTGCTTTCTTGACTATGCCAAAGCCTTTAGCTGTGTGGCTCACAATAAACTGTGGAAAATTCTGAAAGAGATGGGAATGCCAAGCCACCTGACTTGCCTCTTGAGAAATCTGTATGCAGGTCAGGAAGCAACAGTTAGAACTGAACATGAAACAACAGACTAGTTCCAAATAGAAAAAGGAGTATGTCAAGGCTAAATATTGTCACCCTGCTTATTTAACTTATATGCAGAGTACATCATGAGAAACACTGTGCTGGATGAAAGACCAGCTGGAATCAAGATTGCCGGGTGAAATATCAATAACCTCACATATGCAGACAATACCACCCTTATGACAGAAAATGAACTAAAGAGCCTCTTGATGAAAGTGAAAGAGCAGAGTGAAAAAGTTGGCTTAAAACTCAACATTTATAAAACTAAAATCATGGCATCTGGTCCCATCACTTCATAGCAAATAGATGGGGAAACAGTGGAAACAGTGACAGACTTAATTTTGGGGGCTCCAAAATCACTGCAGATGGTAACTGCAGCCATGAAATTAAAAGATACTTATTCCTTGGAAGGAAAGTTATTACCAACCTAGACAACATATTAAAAAGCAGGGACATTACTTTGCCAGCAAAAGTCTATCTAGTCAAGGCTGTTTTTACCAGTAGTCATGTATGGATGTTAGAGTTGGAGTATAAAGAAAGCTGAGTGCTGATGATTGATGCTTTTGAAGTCTGGTGTTTGAGAAGACTCTTGAGAGTCCCTTGGACTGCAAGGAGATTCAACCAGTCCATCGTGAAGGAAATCAGTATTGAATATTCTTTGGAAGGACTGGTGTTGAAGCTGAAACTCCAATAGTTTGGCCACCTAATGTGAAGAACTGACTCATTTGAAAAGACCCTGATGCTGAAAAAGCTTGAAGATTGGAGGAAAAGGGGATGACAGAGGATGAGATGGTTGGATGGTATCACCAACTCAGTGAACAACTCCGGAAGTTGGTGATGGACAGGGAGTCCTGGTGTGCTGCTGTCCATGAGGTCGGAAAGAGTTGGACACAACTGAACAACTGCACTGAACTGAACAGTTTGTGGTGGTCCATCAATCAAATGCTCTAGCATAGTCAGTGAAGCAGAAATAGAATTTTTTCTGGAATTCTCTTGCTTTTTCTGTGATCCAGTGGATGCTGTCAATTTGATCTCTGGTTCATCTGCCTTTTCTAAATCGAACTTCCTTATTGCAGTCCCTAAGTGTACAGTAACATGTTTAAAAAACAATATACATACCTTAATTAAAAAATAGTTTATTGCTAAAAAATACTAACCATCATCTGATAACACAGGGTTGCCTCAAACCTTCAATTTATAAAAAATGTAATATCTGCAAAGTGTAATAAAGTGATGGGCAATAAAAGATTTGGCTGTATTTGGCAATCTTCTTTCTGTGCATCCAGTTGTAACATAACAACCGTTTTACTCTTTTCTCCACATTTACTGTCTGCCTAGAAACTGAGTGCATAGGTATCTCATTTTTCCAGAAACTCTCTGCTAAATACCTTAGTGTAGTGTTGTTGGGGAGACTGTAGCAATGTGGTAGGGAAGGGAGGATTCTGATAGTGTCACAGAACAGGAAAGTTAAATTATTCTTGTATTATAAACCTTTTTATTTGACTCCCAGCTCTCAGCCCCTAAAATACAGATCAAATTAATAACAATAATTTTCATCCCTTCTTTCTTTATCTTTTCTAATAGCTTAGGAATAGATTTTAAATATTAAAATGTTGAACTGCTTCTCCACTGGGAACAAGATAAAGGAGAGAAGAGAAAAATTTTGAGCTTGATTGTGAAGTCAAAGCTAATGATTCTGTGATTTTGCAGAGGTTGAAACCCACATTATCCATGCAACAAAGCCTAAGAATTCTGTCACCATGCTTCTTCTATCCTCGTCCCAAAATGTGATAAAGACTGATTAGTATTAGGTACCAGTTACTGAAGAAACCATTTTTCGTTAAAGAATAGATACATATTTTAGTTTGTCTACTTATAAAAATGTCACATTGATAATGAGTAGATGTAATGTCACTATATATTATGAGAACAGTCATTCAATTTCAGTGTTTTAGAATATTGTTTTGCTTTGTGAAAGTTTAAATTTTAATACAATTTTATTTACTTATTTACATCTTTTTCTCCAATATTAAACACCAGTGTTCTGCCTTATTGCTCTGTAATAAGTAGTGCTAGCCCACTGCTCTCAACAATCACCAGTGTCCTGTGTCCAGTATTTTACTGGACTTCGGGGATCATTTTATGCATTTACCACCCTCTGTTGCTATTCAGCAAAATGTTGTGACAACATTCTTATGGCATTTAGAGATCTAAAACATCCTATGTGGTATTTTTCACTCTGATTGATTTGGGATCTATAACTGCTCTCAAATGAATAAAAAGCAAGAAAGTAATTTTGCTCTATCAAATACCTCGCAATGAAAATGATCATTGTATTTTCTTATATGAAAAGAGAGGAGGTCTAGGGGATTTTTCAGTGATGTTTATTTACTTAATCCCTTACCAAATAAGGTTGTAAAATCAAAGAACTGATTTTTGGCACACCATTACATAGATTATATTTAAATACATCAATAAACCACTGGAAAAAAAATGTGAACTTAAATGTAAAAACGTATATACATATGTATGATGTTTGTGCACAATAATATCATTATTTTAGAAAATAGAAATCATACTAATTATTTACATTTGTACCTTATAAATTTTACTTAAGTAAATATATTAACATTTTAATATTTTTCATTAAAATCCTTACTACATTACAGCTTTTAGTGTAGAATTGTGTCAATTTTATTAAACTAGTCTCCTGTATTGAATGATTATGCTATTTCTAAATTCTCATAATCATAACAAAGTTTCAGTGAATATTCTTTCATATAAATGTATTACTGATCTTAGACTAAAGTTATAGAGAAGAATTTTCCATGAATAAGCCATTTTATAATTTTTGACATAATCACTAATCATGGTATTAATATTAGCACAGTTATTATATTTTTATCAATTTTAATTTTGTACAACTCGTTGTATTTCCAGTTTCAACCAGGAAACTCATTGTTTTTATATAACTTTAAAATTCTTCTTGTAGTCTGTCAGATATAGGGTAGATTAGTCTCCCTTATATTCCATTCATTTTCTAATTTTATGTTAATTTTTAATTCACATTGAAAGCTTCACATATTGATTCTGTCAACTGTAATATTTTTGATGGTCTATTTTCAATTATATTCAGTTTTAAAAGCCCCTTTCTATCCCAAGACCAGATACATGAATATTGTAATTTATATTTTGTGTGTTTAATTTTATATGTGTTTCTTTAATTTTTAGTTTCTGCTCCTATAAGATGTTTGAAATTATAGTGTATACTATATACACCATGTGCACTGATGTGTGATGTAGTGCAGAGCTCAAAATATGAAAAATCTTAATACTTTTCAAAAGTTAATTTTACTATTTAATTTTTTCTGATAGTTTAGAGGCCTGCTTGGTTAATTTCTTTTTATAAATATATGTTTACTTTGACTTCTTATACCAAGTTAACATTTTAAATTACTATATAAAATTCCATTGAATTTTTAATGGAATATTATTAAATATTTACTTTTTTAAGCTTATAGTATTTTTGGATATCTCATATCTCATTCAAATGTATGTAAGATTTTCCAGCTTTTTTTGTTTTTCAAAGTTATCTATATTTTAAAATAGAATGGAGTCTTAACTTTCCATTAATTTCAATATGCTGTCTTATTTTCCACTTATTTTAATACAAAATATTATTTTTCATTTTGAAGTATATCTCCATTGTTTATATGAAGCCATTTTCTTGTCATCGTTGTTTTGCATTCTTATTTTCCTGTAATAGACTCAATCCCATTTTAAAAAATACATTGTGGAATTTACAGATGTAAAGAACAGACTTTTGGACTCTGTGAGAGAAGGCAAGGGTGGGATGATTTGAGAGAATAGCATTGAAACATGTATATTGCCATATCTGACATAGATCATCAGTCCAGGTTCGATGCATGAGACAGGGTGCTCAGGGCTGGTTGCACTGGGATGACCCTGAGGGATGGGGTGGGGAGGGAGGCGGGAGTAGGTTTCAGGATGGGAAACAGATGTACACCCATGGCTGATTCATGTCAATGTGTGGCAAAAACCACTACAATATTGTTAAATAATTAGTCTCCAATTAAACTAATTAATATAGAAAAATACATTGTGGGATTTAATTTATTATTGGGGTGGCTGAAAAGCTCATTCTGCTTTTTCCATACCATATTATGGGAAAAGCTAAATGAAGTTTTCAACCTGCCTCATAAAGCAGTGAGAAAGTAGAAGATACAAACTACTGGGTAGGAGATACAAACTATTGGGTAGGAAGATAGGCTCAATGATGTATTGTACAATACAGATATTATAGTCAATATTTTCTGATAACTGTAAGTAGAAAGTAACTTTTAAAAATTGTATAAAAAATTTAAAAGCAATTTTAAAAAGAATTTTGCCTCAATATTGATAAATTTGCTTACATTATGAAAGGGTAGCTGCACCTAACCCATATTTTGACTATCTAAGTTCTGGCTCAAGTGCTTGAAGAATCTTCTCCGTCTTAAGCCCAGTAGAACAACACTTGATGCAATACTTTCATGGAGGAGTATATTACATTATAGACCAGAGTGAATGTGAACTTAATTCACTGGGTTTATTCTGATCTATAGTTTAATATATTATTTTTGTCCCTGGGTCAGGAAGTTCTCCTGAAGAAGGAAATAGCAACCCACTCCAGTACTCTTGCCTGGAAAATCCCATGGACAGAGGAGCCTGGTGGCTAGAGTCCATGGGGTCACAAAGAGTCGGACACAACTTAGTGACTAAGCGACAACACAGGTTTGTGTTGTTATTTATTCAAGGTTTGGTAGCAATTGTGAACATAATATGGGAAGCTTTTCATCCTTTCTAAATTGTGCTTATCGCAACAGTAGTCAAATATTTCTTCCTAATGGTAAAGTAGTACGCTTTGAAAATTAGCTGTAATCATCTCTTTTAATTATAGTAGTATGTCTGAAAACTTTCTCTAATTTTATTCCTACTTATTGTTTTATTTTTGAGTTTTCCTTGAGACAATATGAATTGTTGATATATATATTTTATATAAAACAATCTAACCCTTTCATCTTTTATTAGTATAAAATTACATATATAATTTATTTATAATTAGAAATACACAGTGCCTTCAGGCACCACACATCCACACCTAGTAATACTACTTCAACTCATATAAAAGGTGATGAAGAAGGCAGCCAAGTTTGAGTGGAACCTTAAGCAGGAAAGTGTTGTTTTCTTTATTATGCTACCTCAAGATCAGTTATAGTTTGCTGATCACTTCAAATAAATCTTGATTTTTTTAAATAAATTATGTAGTTCATATTTTAGTTTATAAATGCTACTCTCATTTTTATTACTTTCTTTTGTCCCAACATCATGTTCATTAGCTTTCTACCTTACTGATCTTAATACTCAAGTTTTTCATTTTTATATAGTAATGCAAAAGTTGATGTTAATATTCTTCTGCTTACAGAGTATGTCATATGCCATATATTTTGAAACATGGTGTTCATATTAATAATTTCAAAATAATACTGTTCTTCTTTGACCTGAGTATGTCAATAAAGTGTTTTTGTGTTTTGTTTATTTAAATATCCAAACAAAATTCTTCCTAAATTGGTTTATAGATTACTGTGATCTCAAATAAAAATAAGAGCATTTCACTTTAGTAGAAATAAGATGAGTTTACAATGCTTAGTCATCCAAGGGCACCTTCTCCTAAGATATTGTGAGGTCAAACCCTGTAAAAAGCAGATACAAATATAGGTTTTGAAATAGAAGAGAATTATTAGAGAGAAATACCATTAAAGATTAAAGAGGAACAAGCAATTGAAGCTACCTATAGTCTGTATTGCAGGTTTGACATTTGTGAAGAAGAGTGAGGTAATTAACACTGGGAAGGAAGAAACTCAGATTGGAAATGAATATTTTAGCCAAAATAAGGGTGTCCTCAAAATCACTGACTGGAAGAATTCCATATCTTGTGGGAATCGGCCTGTATTGTTTCCATATTCCCATTGTCACTATTCACTGATGGGATTATCTACAATTGAGTAGATGAGGCATTCCATAAACTCCAGGATAGCAAATTCTGACTGAGACTCTATTGAAAAAATAGGTGGTTGCTTATCCAGAAGAGGTATTCATTCCTCTGAAGACAAATCTCAGGCCCTTCCAGGATAAAATAAGTCAAAGTAGTCAACCTGCCATTTAGTCATATAGCTTACTCATGTCCTTTCTTTCTATGGAGGCTCAATCCAGATGCACCTTTTCTATGTTATAATGACCAGATCCTAGGCATGGTCAGACTTAATGATTTGCTATGTCTTACAGAACTGGGCTCAAAATAAGCAATTCTGTACACATTGTTGCTTAGAGAACACAGTTCTCTAGTGGATGATCTGGAATTACATATTAGTTTCCCTCTAGCATTCCCACTTTCTTCAACCTTTTTATTCTTTCAGTCACTTGAGACATCTTTTTCTCCAGACATCTATGAGCCACTCTAATAATTTTCTCTATCCATTGATGAACTTGCCAAACGTTCCAAAAAAAGTGACCTGAAATCAATGAATTTTTGCTTAATCCACTCTTACATTTGCCCCCTCTTAATACATCAGTCTCAAAATCCAATCTCATTCATGCTTCCCAAGGTCCTATGGGAACATACTAGCACGTTCTTGTAGCTCTTTAGGTGAGTAATGTCTTTCCTCCATTGTTAGGACCAGCATGTTCAGTGTAGTGTTATGGTCAAACTTAAACCTGGCTATTGTCCTGGCAATCAGGAAAGGAGGTAAGGGATCTTTGGAAATATCTATCAACAGGGAGATGCTTCTGCCATATACTAACACTAGATGTGTCCTTGCTTTACTAAGGAAGAATTCATTACCTGTAAGAGTTCTAAGGACTCAGAACAGAACATCCTCAGAGCATTCCTACAGATCTACCCACTTCATGTTTCAGGATCCCAGAAATTCCCAACTGCAGCCTTGATATTAACATGAAATGCCTGATTTTTGGCTGAAATTTAAATATGCTTATGTAAATGTCTCTGAAACTCTGTTGTTCAATCAGCTCCTCAGTCTTTCTGTCTGCTGTGTCTGTTTTTATTGCAGGATATGAGGCCTCTTATATAGCTTATAACTGTTAATGTTTCCCATGCATGATTGCTAAGTTATTTCAGTCGTGCCCGACTCTTTGTGATGTTTCTGAGCAAGCATCAATTTCAGTTCAGTTCAGTCACTCACTCATGTCCAACTCATTGTGACCCCATGAACTGCAGCATGCCAGGCCCCCATGTCCATCAAAAACTCCCGGAGTCCACCCAAACCCATGTCCATCGAGTGAGTGATGCCATCCAATCATCTCATCCTCTGTCATCCCCTTTTCCTCTTGCCCTCAATCTTTCCCAGCATCAGGGTCTTTGCAAATGAGTCAGCTGTTTACATCAGGTGGCCAAAGTATTGGAGTTTCAGCTTCAACATCAGTCCTTTCAAAGAACACCCAGAACTGATCTCCTTTAGGATGGACTGATTGCAGTCCAAGGGACACTCAAGAGTCTTCTCCAATACCACAGTTCAAAAACATCATCTTTGGCACTCAGCTTTCTTTATAGTCCAATTCTCACAACCATACATGACCTCTAGAAAAACCATAGCCATTACTAGATGGACCTTTGTTGGCAAAGTAATGTCTCTGCTTTTTTATGCTGTCTAGATTGTTCATAACTTTCCTTCCAAGAAGTAAGCATTTTTTAATTTCATGGCTACAGTGACATCTGCAGTGATTCTGGAGCCCCCCAAAATAAAATCTGACACTGTTTCCACTATTTCCTCATCTATCTGCCATGAAGTGATGGGACCAGATGCCATGATATTAGTTTTCTGAACATTGAGCTTTAAGCCAACATTTTCACTCTCCTCTTTTACTTTCATCAAGAGGTTCTTTAGTTCCTCTTCACTTTCTGCTATAAGGGTGGTGTCATCTGCATATCTGAGGTTATTGATATTTCTCCTGGCAATCTGGATTCCAGCTTGTGCTTCTTCCAGCCCANGGATGTGCCGATGTATTCAGTGTGTGGTGGTGAGAGAAAAGGAGAGACATAAAGGAGTCCATGTACTTTTTCCAAAGTAAACGAAGAACAGAGTGGACATTCACAGACATGGGGAAGCCTGGAAAAGAAGTAACTTGGTGGGGCATGGGGCCAGTGGGAATCCAGAGTTTGATTTTAGACACATTAGTGTCCAAGTGACAGTGTTTAATAGGTAGATCTGTGTGGCATTCAGGCAAGAGGTCAGGACTGAAGGTGACCTGAGACGGTGGCTAGGCAAGTGGCCAGGTTGCTGGGAGTTTCCACGTAGACTGAGCTGCCCCCGGAAGTGGCTCTTTGCCCTGATGAAGCTGTCCTGTTTGGGGGTCCCATACTTTCTAATGGACATTAACAGTTTCATGATTATGTTCTTTTGGCTTCACTGAGGCTTTGTTCGGAAGCCGGCTGCACCTACCTGCTGGAAGGTGTACCTGAAAGATAAGAAAAAATATACTTAATTGGATAAGAATTCTTTCTTGTTCACAGTTACAACTTTGAAGAGGTTAAGATGAGGGTTCGGCTGCCATTGGTCTTGTGTTGTAACACTTTTCACGATGCCAGGGGTGCTTTTTGTTTGTTTTAAACAGACTCAAGTCCAGGCTGGATCTTCTCGGAATGAATCTTGGGTGAGGGGAGTAGATAAAGAAAAGCTGATGCTGGAAGAGGGTCTGGCTGGACCACTTTCCTGGTAGTGTTTGTTTATACAAGTGGGTGATATTCATGGGCAAAGTAAGGAGGTGGAAGAATTTCAAGGTTCCTTCTAGGCTCTGTGGGTCTGACTCCAGTTTGTGGGGTCTTCCAGGTCCCTTTAGTGGCTTCTCAGCACCCTCCTCACCCAGAGAAATTCATTCCGCCCGCCCCTCCCTTTCTCCAAAGAAAAAATGAATTTGCAGGAATTCTTGTCATCTTCCTTCGGAGACGAGAAGGTAAGATACAGTTTCCGACTGTTCTTCAGAACTTCAGATTGCTCCCTTTGTCCTTCAAAACCAGGTCGACTTCGACAAGGCAGCCTGGCCACTGTTTCAAATTTCAGTTCAGGTCCTAAAGGTTCCTCCCCTTTTCAGATGAGAGGAGAACTCAAGTTGGAGGGAAACCGTTTTAGTCTGAAAGCTTTTATGAAACTGTCTGCGTTCACTCCTCTGAGCCTGGAACCGTTTCCAGGAAGAAGTAGGCGACAGGCTATCCAAATAAAGAGTCACCTTTTGAAAGCACTCCAGCCCAGCAGCGTGGGGGCTTTTTATGATCCTGACTTGTATCTTGAGAGCAGGCAGGCCAGAGCTGGGTCTGGGCTCCGTTCCTCCTCTCCCTCTCCTCCCCTTAGCGCACTTTGATCTGTGAAGCATGTCTAATCCTCAGCCAAGTCTGCTAGAACTTTATCCAAAGCAGGAAAAGGGGAAATATTTTTCCTTTCTTGGGTGGATTTGTATTTATATAAACCCTTAGCAATGCTGATGGAGCCAAGTAGCCAGCACACAAGTCTGAGGATCAGGGTGTCGGAATGACTGAGTGCAGGATCGGGCAGGGCAGTGGGTCCCTGTACCCTGGGTCAGCTTTGACATGGGTCAAAGGTCGGGAGAGGGTGGTGTAAGTCCTGGTGTGCATTTTGCTGGAGGATGTGCTTATACATAAGGCTGTTTATACAGCAGCTCCAGCTGAGCCAGCAGCTGATCAGTTAACTCTAGATCATAACTCCAGGGGGATATCTATATGTGTGTGAATGATTAGTTCACTTTATTTCTTCTGTCGTCACTAAGAATATAGGGTGTGGAAGGCCTTAGCTGTTCTCTGAAACTTTAGTGTCGGAAACTTGACCTTTTCACAGTGTGTCCGTTATTGGTTTACTGATGCTTGCATGGATCTGTCCACACCTTTTTGGGACCAGCCCATGCCACTTCTCAAGGGTAGTGAGTTTTTGCTTTTTTATTGATGTAACTCTCATCTGTAACGTTATGTAAGTTTCATTTGTACAACATTAAATTTCTACTTCCATCTACCCTACAGTGCGCTCACCACCAAAAACTCAGTTTCCGTCCATCACCATCCATTTCAGTTCAGTTCAGTCGTGTCTGACTCTTTGCGATCCCATGAACCGCAGCACACCAGGCCTCCCTGTCCATCACCAACTCCCAGAGTTTACCCAAACTCATGTCCATTGAGTCAGTGATGCCATCCAACCATCTCATCCTCTGTCGTCCCCTTCTCCTCCTGCCTTCGATCTTTCCCAACATCAGGGTCTTTTCAAATGAGTCAGCTCTTTGCACGAGGTGGCCAAAGTATTTGGAGTTTCAGCTTCAACATCAGTCCTTCCAATGAACACTCAGGACTGATCTCCTTTAGGATGGACTGGTTGGATCTCCTTGCAGTCCAAGGGACTTTCAAGTGTCTTCTCCAACACCACAGTTCAAAATCCTTAACTGCTTAACTACCCTGACCTCATCCTTTCCCTCCTGGGAGCCACTGTTCTCGTCTCTGTATCTATATGTTTGTTTTTGTTTAGTTTGATTTGTTCATTTGGTTTTGCTTGTTAGGTTTTTATATTCCCTATGAGTGACATCAGACAGTATTTGTGTTTCTCCACCTTATTTCAGGGTGGTGAGTTTTCCAGGCATGTTTCACATCGATATGATGGCTTTCTTGTCCTAAAGCCACTTCCTTTAAGCTTCAAGTGGTGCCTCATGGTTCTGTGTTTCTAGGCTACAGCATGATTTGTTTTCAGACATTCTAGAGGAATCTTGTACAGACTCTAAAGACAGCATCCCTTGCTCTTGTGATATCATGAGTTGCCTGTTGTCACTGTTGTCTAGTCGCTAAGTCTTGCCCTACTCTTGCGACCTCATGGACGCTAGCCCGCCAGGCTCCTCTCTCCATGGGATTTCCCAGACAAGAATACTGGAGTGGGTTGCCATTCCCTCCTCCAGGAGACCTTCCCAGACCAGGAATCAAACTCATCTCCTGCATTGGCAGGCAGATTGTTTACCATTCAGCCACCAGGGAAGCACATTGTCTGGGCTAGTCTGGACATGATGAAGTGATTGACAACAGCCAGTGTACAGTACATTGATATAAATCAATCTTTTTTTCATTTTTTAAAAAATTATTTTAATTGGAGGCTAATTACTTTACAATATTGTAGTGGTTTTTGCCATATGTTGACATAAATCCGCCATGGGTGTCCCCCATCCTGAAGCCCCCTCGCACCTCCCTCCTCATCCCATCCCTCTGGGTCATCCCAGTGCGCCAGCCCTGAGCACCCTGTCTCATGCATTGAACCTGGACTGGCCATCTGTTTCACGTATGATAGTATACATGTTTCAATGCTATTCTACCAAATCATCCCACCCTCACCTTTCCCCCACAGAGTCCAAAAGACTGTTCTTTATATCTGTGTCTCTTTTGCTGTCTCGCATATAGTGTTATCGTTACCATCTTTCTAAATTCCATATATATGCATTAACATACTGTATGGGTGTTTTTCTTTCTGACTTACTTCACTCTGTATAATAGGCTCCAGTTTCATCCACCTTATTAGAACTGATTCAAATGTATTCTTTTTAATGGCTGAGTAATACTCCACCGTGTATATGTACCACATCTTTCTTATCCATTCATCTGCTGATGGACATCTAGGTTGCTTCCATGTCCTGGCTATTGTAAACAGTGCTGCGATGAACACTGGGGTACACGTGTCTCTTTCAGTTCTGGTTTCCTCAGTGTGTATGCCCAGCTGTGGGATTGCTGGGTCGTATGGCAGTTCTATTTGTAGTTTTTAAAGGAATCTCCACACTGTTCTCCATAGTGGCTGTACTAGTTTGCATTCCCACCATCAGTGTAAGAGGGTTCCCTTTTCTCTGCACCCTCTCCAGCATTTATTGTTTGTAGACTTTGGGATAGCAGCCATTCTGACTGGCGTGAGATGGTACCTCATTGTGGTTTTGATTTGCATTTCTCTGATAATGATGTTGAGCATCTTTTCATGTGTTTGTTAGCCATCTGTATGTCTTCTTTGGAGAAATGTCTGTTTAGTTCTTTGGCCCATTTTTTGTGATATAAATCAATCTTTTATTTCACTATTTTTCGCTCTTTCGAAACTTCAGATTCTGGCAGCCTCTCTGGAGGAATTCTTCACATATTAATAAGTGCCATGGGAGCCACTTTCACCTGCTGTCCCGGGATGTTTATCCTGGCCCCCAGGAATATGTGTCTGATGGGGCCTTGTACTTCAAAGGTGAACCTTCTCCAAGTTTCTCCCAGGCATCTCGTCCCAGTGCTGGGGTGGACACTTGGGTGAGAAAACTCCCTGGGGACCCTAGGATTCTTATCAGCAGGTGGAGAGAGTCTAGACAGAAAAACATCCTGGAGGAGGAGGAGAGGATAGGGTCTCTTGTTGCACTACAAGTAATGGAAATGGCGGGGGGCGGAATAGAAGTGGGAATTTCAAAGTTCAGAGTGTGAGGAAGAATGGTGCAGAGGGTAGCCTGTGTGCAAATAAAAACATAAACATGAAGAAGAAGGAAAAAAGACATTAAGAGGACGTGTACACTTGTGATGTGAGGGAAGATCTGCAAAGAAATTTTGTCAGCAGTTTTTTTTCCCTCCTTGGTTGAACTTTTGCCAAATGCTTGATCTGAGGTCCCAGCTCTTTTGATCCAGAAGAGACCTGCGTGATGATCCATCCAGGAGGCGCCTTGGACCAAATGCCATTCTTCTTAGTGGAATCAAATGCCATTCTTCATAGTGGAGCATACCCAAGACGCTTAGTCACCTCCTTCTGTCCCTCAAAGAAAAAGCTTTATGTCATTAAAAGCAAACATAACTATGAGGACAATCATCTTCTGTCCCGAACTGGGTTAAACAAGGAAAGGCTGGGTTTGTCTGCTCCCAGTGGAAAACTGGACAAAAAAGGAAAAATTCAAAGTGTGCGTCATCTGTGCCCTGCTTTGCAGGGGGAGGCTTGGCTTCCATTGAATTACTCATGAGGAGTGTCTGAGGGCTTCACAGGTTAGCATCAGTTTTATTGAATTGAACGCGTCAAAGAAGGCATCAGGAGCGTGGTCTTTGTTTTTCTTTCTGCCTGTAACCGTCACCACTGTTACCACCCTGGAGGGTGCTGGGAAGAAGCTGAAGTGTTGCAGTTTTTTTTGTTCAGTGCAGCCTAATGACAGGCCATGAAACCTCGTACTGAGTTGTACCCGTAGTCATCTCTAAGAACCCCAGCTGGCCTGCTTCTGTAGGCTTGTTGTAGGTTGTACTCTCTTAATGATAAGACTTTAAAATTGTCCCCAAAGCTTCAAGGCACAGAAGGGCATTTCTGAGTGATTTTTTACAAACAAAGTCCCAGCATTAAGAATCAAAACTGAACTTGAGAATGCAACAGATCTTGGAGACAAAAATGCCTTTACACTGTTAACTTGCCTAGAACTCATTGGGTTTTGACATTTTGAAGAATGACATGATGAAATGGTGAAATGAAAACAGTTCTGGAAGAGATTCACAGGGTCTGATGGTGTGAGTTTTTGCAGCTGCCTTCGGAATTCATAACTTAGGATGTGTCTGATTATTAAGTGGTCCGATCAGTCTGACATATTTCCAAGAGGAACAAATTGAGCCAAAAGCAAAGTGTTCATGGGAGGAACGCAGAATCCCTGAAGTTTAGGGAACCCTTCTTGGAGTCTCAGAGTGCCCTAAGAGTATACGGTATGGCCAGGTGCTGGGCGAGAGCTGTGGGCACCCCAGCTGACTTCCCTGTGACCGAGCAGAAAGACGCCTGCTGAATCTAGGGGTACCCCAGTTTCCTGGTGAGTTCAGCAGTAACTCCCAGGGGACCTCCCTGGAGCGTTTTGAGGGTAGCCTAGCTAGCTTTCTCATTAACTCAGCAGAACCCAGTGCGGGCAGCTTTTCAGGGACTCCAGTTGGCACCCCCATCTAGCCTCATTTCAACAGCATGCTCCCCACCTTCCCCCGCAAGACAGCTTCCTGGGGAATTTTGTCAGCACCCAGAGGACAGTCCGCTGCCGGCTTCGGCTGCCTGACTGTGAACTAGTCTGGCCTGGGCAGCCCAGCGGGCTTCTCCCCGACCCAGGGGCTGCACCCCACCCCACCCCAGCTCATGAGGTCTGACTCTCGGCCTGGCCGGGGGCTCCCCCATGCCCAAGCCCTTCTTCCTTGTCTCTTCTCCCTCAGCCTTGGCATATTCTTTAGAATTCTCTTTCCCTTTGGTAGTGAATCCCTTGTAATAGGTTAATAATTATTTATGTTAAACCTTAGTCTGTGGTTTCTGTCTCCTGAGTAGGCTGAACCATAGAGCCAGTAATCTTAGCCAAGATCAGAACTAAGGCTAATTCCAGAACCAAACTGCTTTGTATCATTTCTCTGCAATCAGCAGTTTCACTGAGGTGATTGCTGTGATTAAAGTGCTTTAGACTGATTTATTTTTGTCTTTTAAAGTTTTTATTGGCGTATAATTGATTTACAATGTCGTGTTAGTTTCAGGTATATGGCAAAGTGAACCAGTTATACATATATTTACTGTTTTTTATATTCTTTTCCCAGATAGAGTATTACAGAGTACTGAGTAGAGTTCCCTGTGCTATACAGTAGGTCCTTATTAATTATCTTTATACAATAATAGACTGTACATGTTAATCCCAAACTTCCAGTTTATCCTTCCACCCGTTAACCGTTTGTTTTCTACATCTGTAACTCTGCCTCTGTTTTGTGGATAAGTTCATTTGTACTTTTTTTTTTTTTAGATTCTATATATATAAGTGATATGATGTCTTTCTCTGACTTCACTATGGATGACAGTCTCTAGGTCCACCCATGTTACTACAAATGGCATTATTTCATTTTTTATGGCAGTAATATTCCACTGTATATACGTGCCGCATCTTTAGCTACTCCTCTGTCAATGGACATTTAATTAAATTGCTTCCAAGTCTTGGCTATTGTAAATAGTGCTGCAGTAAGCACTGGGGTGTGTGTTATCTTGTGCAATTATGGTTTTGTCTGGGTCTAAGTGCAGGAGTGGGACTGCTGGGTGATAGGCTAGTTCTATTTTTAGTTTTTAAGGAAATTCCATACTGTTCTCCATAGTGGCTGTACCAATTTACATTCCCACCAACAGTATAGGGAGGTTCCCTTTTCTCCACATCCTCTCTAGCATTTACTGTCTGTAGATTTTTTGATGATGGCCGATCTGACTGATGTGAGGGGATACCTCATTGTATTAATAGTTTTGACTTGCATTCCTCTAATAATTTGTGATGTTGAGTATCTTTTCATGGGCTTTTTGGCCATCTGTATGTCTTCTTGGTTGAGATGTCTCCTTAGACCTGCCCATTTTTGGATTGGGTTGTTTGTGTTTTATATTGAGCTACATGAGCTGTTTGTATATTTTGGAGACTAATCCCTTGCCAGTTGCTTCGTTTGCAGTTCATCACGTCGGCCTCCAGGGCCTTTGTGCTGGGCTCCTTTCCCTTCTTCGTCTTCTAAGCCTCGTGATCTTTCATTCACTTACTCACTCCTCCATCTACGCACCTGTTCCCTTTAGTAGTCAGACACAGAGCCTTAGAGTTGGAAAAAACAGAGATGAACAAGGCCATCTCCTCAATTCTGTTTTTCAGGTGTGGGAAGTACAACATAACTCACAGCTTCTTAGAAAATTGTTGCTGGTTGTGGTCCCCCTTTCCACCTCCCATTCTTTCCCCAGGCTGCTTCAGTCACACGCCCGTCCCCACCTTCTGTCAAAGGCTCNTCATGAAATGTTCCCTTGGTATCTCTAATTTTCTTGAAGAGATCTCTAGTCTTTCCCATTCTATGGTTTTCCTCTATTTAATTGATTGCTGAGGAAGGCTTTCTTATCTCTCTTTGCTATTCTTTGGAACTCTGCATTCAAATGGGTATACCTTTCCTTTTCTTTGCGTTTCACTTTCCTTCTTTTCATAGCTATTTGTAAGGCCTCCTCATACAGCCATTTTGCTTTTTTTCATTTCTTTTTCTTATGGATGGTCTTGATTGTCTCCTGTACAATGTCATGAACCTCTGTTCATAGTTCGTCAGGCACTCTGTCTATCAGATCTAGTCCCTTAAATCTATTACTCACTTCAACTGTATAATCATAAGGCATTTGATTTGGGTCATACCTGAATGGTCTAGCGGTTTTCCCTACTTTCTTCAATTTAAGTCTGAATTTGGCAATAAGGAGTTCATGATCTGAGCTACAGTCAGCTCCTGGTCTTGTTTTTGCTGACTGTGTACAACATCTCCATCTTTGGCTGCAAAGAATATAGTCAATCTGATTTCAGTGTCAACCATCTGGTGATATCCACATGTAGAGTCTTCTTGTGTTGTTGGAAGAGGGTGTTTCCTATCATCAGTATGTTCTCTTGGCAGAACTCTATTAACCTTTACCCTGCTTCATTCTGTACTCCAAGGCCAAATTTGCCTGTTACTCCAGGTGTTTCTTGACTTCTTACTTTTGCATTCCAGTCCCCTGTAATGAAAAGGACATCTTTTGGGGTTGTTAATTCTAGAAGGTCTTGTAGGTCTTCATCGAACCATTCAACATCAGCTTCTTCAGCATTACTGGTTGGGATATATACTTGGATTACTGTGGTATTGATTGGTTTGCCTTGGAAACGAACAGAGATCATTCTGTCATTTTTGAGATTGCATCCAAGTAGTGCATTTCAGACTCTTTTGTTGACTATGATGGCTACTCCATTTCTTCTAAGGGATCCCTGCCCACAGTCATAAATATAATGGTCATCTGAGTTAAATTCACCCATTCTAGTCCATCTTAGTTCACTGATTGAATGTCAGTGTTGTTCACTGGAAAAGGGAATGGCAAACCACTTCAGTATTCTTGCCTTGAGAACTCCATGAACAGTATGAAAATGCAAAAAGATAGGGCACTGAAAGATAGACTCCCCAGGTCAGTAGCTGCCCAATATGCTCTTGGAGAACTGTAGAGAAATAATTCCAGAAAGAATGAAGGGATGGAGCCAAAGCAGAAACAACACCCAGTTGTGAATGGGACTGGTTCGATGCTGTAAAGAGAAAGCATCAATTTAGTATAAGACTAACCAGTTAGTTCCATTTTCCTTTTAGCCACAGATACCCTTGTATGTTTCAAAATGCTTGAAATATTGCACCTGAAGGAACATTTCCCTACATTAACATGTTTTCTCATATCACCCTAGGAATGTTAGTTCATCAGCTTATTTATTTTTTGGCCACAAGGCAATGTAGGATCTTAGTTCCCTGACTGGAGATGCACCTCTCACCCTTTGCATTGGAAGCTTGGAGTCGTAACTACTGGTCCACCAGGGAAGTCCCCTCCACCCCTACTTTTTACTAGGGACTCTAAGTGATCACATACTACTCAGAATGACATCTTCTTGCCTGCCTAATGGTGAGTGAGTCAATCTTAAATTCCTACCCTGTTGCCTGTTTTTGTAGACAAATCTTGGATCTTCTGAGAAACAGAAATAAAGATGAGATTACATGTGTAACAGATATATAGGTGGAAATAACAATTAAGGAGAAATATCAGGAAACCAAACTAGGCAAGAAGAGTCTTCTGACATAAAGTATTTTTTCCATCAGTGAAGAAGATTATGCTCTTGGAGAACTGTAGAGAAATAATTCCAGAAAGAATGAAGGGATGGAGCCAAAGCAGAAACAACACCCAGTTGTGAATGGGACTGGTTCGATGCTGTAAAGAGAAAGCATCAATTTAGTATAAGACTAACCAGTTAGTTCCATTTTCCTTTTAGCCACAGATACCCTTGTATGTTTCAAAATGCTTGAAATATTGCACCTGAAGGAACATTTCCCTACATTAACATGTTTTCTCATATCACCCTAGGAATGTTAGTTCATCAGCTTATTTATTTTTTGGCCACAAGGCAATGTAGGATCTTAGTTCCCTGACTGGAGATGCACCTCTCACCCTTTGCATTGGAAGCTTGGAGTCGTAACTACTGGTCCACCAGGGAAGTCCCCTCCACCCCTACTTTTTACTAGGGACTCTAAGTGATCACATACTACTCAGAATGACATCTTCTTGCCTGCCTAATGGTGAGTGAGTCAATCTTAAATTCCTACCCTGTTGCCTGTTTTTGTAGACAAATCTTGGATCTTCTGAGAAACAGAAATAAAGATGAGATTACATGTGTAACAGATATATAGGTGGAAATAACAATTAAGGAGAAATATCAGGAAACCAAACTAGGCAAGAAGAGTCTTCTGACATAAAGTATTTTTTCCATCAGTGAAGAAGAAAGAGAAGGAAGGAGGTAGGCTGCAATAGAGTTCCAAAGCAGATTCAACCAGGATGCAGGGGCAAACACAGGAAGAGAACTGCATTAAGACCACTTTTCTGCCCAGTCATCAATGCGTAGAAATCTTTGGAAAGGATGTCCATAATATCAAAGTGGTAGTGGATCTGGAAAAGCAGCAACTGGGGTTAGAGTTCGTTACACTAACTGTGGTTAGTGTACAATTAGTTACACTCTCTGTGACAGATCTGAGAAGCACATTCTCATGGCCTCCACAGATGATGTCTCATTTTCAGTGGAAAATTATTTAAAGTATCCTTCACTTTTCCAGAGCCTTTAACTCTCTCCAGTCAAAGATATTTTGAAGAAGCCCTTCTAGCTTTTCTCTACATATTCCTGCCCTTTTTTTTTTTTTGGCACAGAAATTTGAGGTTCCTCTTTGTTGTCTTTTTAAACCTGATTTAATAAGGAAAAATTCCTAGGGGCTTGGGGTAGGAAGTGGCTGCCTTTGATTTTCACATTTACACAGGTATATTGAGGTCTTTCTTTTATTTTCTTTGATCATTTAATTCTGGTTTTGGAAAGGAAATTAGAGAACCTGTTAATCTATGTATCTTATTCAAAAGTTCCCCTGATCCCTGTTGAATTCACCAACTTAATCTATGTGTCTAAGTGCACAATGGGTCTTGTCCCCACTTAAATCCTTCTAAATGCAAATGAATGAGATCTTTGAACTGAGACAGTAATTTGTTTTAGGTAGGGTATCTCCTTGGCCATAAATAAAGTTGAATACATAGATGTGCAAATACCGTCAAAATGAACATTTTTTCACAAAAAGTTAGCATAAAAGCATGGATTTTATTAAACCCAGTAGAATTATCATTTCGCAATTAAGCTTTTCTGAAAGATTACTTGTGCATATATGAAGTTATGACCAACCTAGATAACATATTCAAAAGCAGAGACATTACTTGCCGACTAAGGTCCGTCTAGTCAAGGATATGGTTTTTCCAGTAGTCATGTATGGATGTGAGAGTTGGACTGTGAAGAAGGCTGAGCACCAAAGAATTGATGCTTTTGAACTGTGGTGTTGGAGAAGACTCTTGAGAGTCCCTTGGACTGCAAGGAAATCCAACCAGTCCATTCTGAAGGAGATCAACCCTGGGATTTCTTTAGAAGGAATGATGCTAAAGCTGAAACTCCAGTACTTTGGCCACCTCATGCGAAGTGTTGACTCATTGGAGACGACTCTGATGCTGAGAGGGATTGGGGGCAGGAGGAGAAGGAGACGACAGAGGATGAGATGGCTGGATGGCATCATGGACTCGATGTATGTGAGTCTGAGTGAACTCCAGGTGTTGGTGATGGACAGGGAGGCCTGGCGTGCTGTGATTCATGGGGTTGCAAAGAGTCAGACACAACTGAGCGAAAGAAATGAACTGAACTGTATATGAATATATTCATTAATTTGGGAATTATCTTGTCTTTTTTGAAAGTTAAAATTTTATAAAATTAATATGAGCTAATTAAATTCTTAGAGTATTAATCTTTCAAGAAGTATATATACTTGCATTAAAAAAGACCCAGAAGAGCACAGAGAAGCCATTTTGTCTGGAGGCAGTTGGAATTGAAATAGTCACAAAAAGCTTGAATTTTTTTAAAAAAGCATTCATGCATATTTTATAAGAATATTTATCTTAAATCATTTTACTCTACAGTCTCTGGCAAATATTTTTAGATAGAACCAAGGTTTCTATTGAAAATGTATATATAGATTGGTGTTCTTATATTTATAATTCAGTGTGATTTCAGTGTTTCTACTGCTTTTTTTCAGTTGAATAAGGTAGGAAATTAAATAGAAAAATAAAAAAAATATTTGTTAAATTCATAAATAAATTTGAATACAGATTTTTAAAAATTTTATCATTTCCTCCAATATTTTAGAATTGGATTAACCACAAGGTAATTTAACAGCATTTTAAAATGAATTTCCTTTTACTAAATTCTTCCAAAGCAATAGACAAAGTTTTTATGTAAACACATACACACACACACACACACACACGGACACAGAATTTCTTTGGCACATAGATTTTAGCAAATTGTATGATGCATAATTAAATCACCTAGTACTTGTCTCAGTTTTAACTGGCATGAGAGAGTTGAGAATAACCTCAATGGATTTAGTAGGCATTCAACTTCTAGTGACTTCAAGTGCCAAGAAACTTTTCATAAGTAACTCAATAATCATCAGTGTTCCAAAGGTATGCTTCTTAGTAGACAGAATAGAGTATATAGATTAAAATATAGCATGTTACTTGATTAGAAGGTGATTGTGGAAGCTTGTACTGTACATGTGATTTCCACATTTAGGGTTTTATTTTTGTGGTTTATTTGTAAACAATATGACAATATGCTATAGCAACATACTCTTTGAGGAAAAATGTATAGTAGTGTCTAGACACACTTGAATAAGCTATTCATTTCCAAATCAGTTCAGTTCAGTCACTCAGTCATGTCCGACTCTTTGCAACCCCATGAATCGCAGCATGCCAGGCCTACTAATATTGACTTTTGTTATTTTACATGACATTTTACACAATTTTCATGAGTTTAAAAAAGTGTGTAATTTTCTTGAATGTAGATCTGTCCATTAGATTAAGCTGTGTTAGTACTTTGTTCAGATCTTCTGTATCTTTATGCATTTTTTCAGATTTATAAATTCCTGAGACATATTCAAGTTCACCCCCATGAAATCAATTTCTCCTTATAATTTATATTTGACTTTTTTTGGCTTATGTTGTTAAAAGCATATTGACTCTGGATCAATATATCTTCTGAGAAATTCCTCCTTTTATCATAAAGTATTAATTTTCTTAATCCTTAATAATGCTTTTCTGCCCAAAGACTGTTTTGTTGTTACTAATTTTGTGACACTTGCTTCCTGTGGCTAATGTTTTTCTGATATTTCTTTTTATAACACTTTATCATCAACACTTCTGCATTATTATTTTTAGATGTTCCTTTTTTAAGCAGCATGGCTACTCAGGGTAAATGACATTACCTGCTATGACAGACAATGCCAAATCTCAGTGCTTTAACACCATGAAGATTTTAGTTCAGTTCAGTTCAGTTCAGTTGCTCATTCATGTCCGACTCTTTGCGACCCCATGAATTGCAGTACGCCAGGCCTCCCTGTCCATCACCATAAGAGAGCTCCGAATTTCTCTCCTTCCCACAAGTCACTTCTCTCTCAGTCTCACAAGTAGCACCACCAGTTGTCACCTTCCCGGACCAAAGATTTGGAATTATCCTTGGTTATTCTCCACCTCTTACCTCCACATACAAGTCATCGGAAGTTCTGCTGACTGCCTACAGAACACAGCAGTCTCTCCATCTCTGTGGGCTCCTCTCCAGACCAGGCCTCTATCACCTCTCACCTGGGTTCATCTGTGAGCTGCCTCAAATCCCCCTGCCTTCATTTTGCTGTCCTTACACAACAGCCAGAGTGATCTTCTCAAATCAGATGCCATTCAGTTCAGTTGCTCAGTCATGTCCGACTCTGCGACCCCATGAATCGCAGCACGCCAGGCCTCCCTGTCCATCACCAACTCCCGGAGTTCACTCAGACTCGTGTCCATCGAGTCTGTGATGCCATCCAGCCATCTCATCCTCTGTCATCCCCTTCTCCTCCTGCCCCCAATCCCTCCCAGCATCAGAGTCTTTTCCAGTGAGTCAGCTCTTCGCATGAGGTGGCCAAAGTACTGGAGTTTCAGCTTTAGCATCATTCCTTCCAAAGAACACCCAGGACTGGTCTCCTTCAGAATGGACTGGCTGGATCTGCTTGCACTTAAAACCGTCAGCATGGCTCTTTACCACTTAGAATAATGACCAAACATTTCGCCCTGGTCTGCAGAGTCCCCAGTGTCTGGGCCTCACTCCCTTCCTTCTTCCTCTTGTCATGCTTCTCCTTCACCCCACAATCTAGACTCTTCTCTGGGCAGCCAAGCATCTTGCTACTGCTTGCACTTAAAACCATCAGCATGGCTCTTTACCACTTAGAATAATGACCAAACATTTCGCCCTGGTCTGCAGAGTCCCCAGTGTCTGGGCCTCACTCCCTTCCTTCTTCCTCTTGTCATGCTTCTCCTTCACCCCACAATCTAGACTCTTCTCTGGGCAACCAAGCATCTTGCTACTTTCATGATTTTGCATTAATTGTTTCCTCCGCCTGGAATGTTCTTCCCATGGTTTGCTTCTCCTCCTCATTCAGATTTCAGCTTTAACGTCACCAACTTGGAGAGGCATCTCAGGCAACCCAGTGTCTCTCTCTCTCGTTACCCTGTTTTAATGATCTGTGTAATGAGGTTTTAAGTAGTTACACAGTTTTTTTTCTTACCAGTCTTCCTCCTAGACTCTAAGCTTTATGAAATCGGGGACCGTTGTCTACCTTATTCCCTACTCTTCTCTGAGTCTCTGGTGCTGCCTGTCTCGCATTAGTTGGTAGTGATTATGTACCTGTTGAATGAATGGTGAACTTAGTAGCAGAACCAGACCTAGGACATAACTTTTCCTCTTTTGTTTCATATCTAATTTATACCAGGATTTCTTTTGCCAGTAAAGTCTTTCCTGCCTGTTAAGTTATTGTGTCTCCTGTATATTTAAAGGTTATGTTAAGATTTCCAAAAACAGTTCCAAAGCCACATTACCTTTAATTCATTCTGATTTTAAATTTACTTATAAATTTCACCTTTCGTTTAAATATGATAGAAAAGACCACGTTCAGTGACATTTTGTGACCTATATCCCTTGGTTTTAAAACTTTTTTTCCATTTATTCCAATTGGCCATTATAAAAGGGCCCTTTAAGATACTTTCAGAAGTTGGGGAAAGCATGTTTCCATAGCTGTGCCTGGTTTTTACCTCATGATGAAGATGTTGGCTGGTGATGGGTCCAGTCCTGGGCTTGGGATAGAGAGAGCAGTTCCGTTGCTGCTCTTGACATGGGCTCACTGTGTTACTTCCTACATGTCAGTTTCTCTTCTTAAAAAGTCATTCATTCATCATCACAATGGATTTTTTAAAAATCAAGACTACCAAAATGTACAACCAACTCTCTTTCTTCGGAGCAGCGTCCCACCTGGAGCCTCCCAGCTACTGTGCTGTGAGGAGGCTCAGCCCTGGGGACCCTCCCCTGAGACAGAATCGGGCAGCCAGACCTGCAAAAGCTGGTTTAGTGGGAACCAACAGGTATCCAGAGATTGCTTCTGCTCCCTTTTCCCATGCTCTTGAGTGTGCACAGTGGCATGTTTTTCTGTTTTTATTCAAGTGCACTTGATTTACAATTTATGTTAGTTTCAGGTATACAGTGTGGTGATTCATTTTTTAGATTATACTCCATTATATGTTATTATGAGATAATGGCTATAATTCCCAGGGCTTACAGTATATCCTTGTTGCTTATCTAGTTTATGTATATTATTTTGTATCTATTAATCTCCTACTCTTAAATTGTCCCTCCCCTTTCCCTCTTCCCACTGGTAACCACTAGTTTCTTTTCTGTACCTGGGAGTGTTTCTGTTTTGCTATATACATTTGTTTGTATTTTTTAGGTTCCACATATAAGTAGTATCATACGGTATTTGTTTTTCATTCTCTGACTTATTTCACTAAGCATAATATTTGCTAGGTCCACTGATGTTGCTCCAAATGGCAACGTTCCATTCTTTTTTATGATCAACTAACATTCCATTGTGTGTATACACTAAATCTTCTTTATCCAGTTAGCTGGTGATGGGCTCCTGGGTTGCTTCATATCTTAGCCATTATAAACATTGCTGCTATGAAAATTAGGTGCATGTATGTTTTCAAATTAGTGTTTTCCCAGATACAAACCGAGGAGTATAAATACTGAATCATAGGGTAGTTCTATTTTTAATTTTTTGAGGAACCTCTATACTGTTTTCCATAGTGGCTACACTAACGTACTTTTTCAGTGTTTACTCCTCCTGTGCATATACTTTCTAGGTTTTATTCTGTTTTAAGATGAGCTGTCCCTTTATTTTTCTCTGGCTCTCTCATCTTCCATATAAAAGTGACCGTGGAGTTCTCCCATTTTTGCTTCTCTGATAACTCTGTGGGCTTGCAGAGTGAGAGCCTTCCTGCTCATCAGTTTCCAAGGATGCTGCCTTTGCCCTGAGGGGATGTGGGAACATGTATTTTTGTATCATTGCGCCTCATCCACAGTCACGTTTAATTAAAAGACAGCAGCGGACTTTGGGTGGTGGAGGAGTGAACTTTAGACTATTCCAGCTCAAAGAGGCCTTGAAATCTAGATGATTCCTTGTTTAATAGAACCTATATAATTGCTTTTTAAAAAAATTTTCAGACCACTTTTTCTGTTTTGAGGGATGTTCATAACTCAGAACTTCCTGGATCAGGAAGCGGGTTTTATTTGCACGGAAAAAGGCAGGTTTGGGCATTTTGAAATATCGTGGTTTGGGTCGTCAGAGTGATACACTTTCAGTATTTTGCTTAATGTGCCAATATTTGTGAATTCTGATGATAAGCAGAAAAAAGACAAGCTCATTTCACTTATCTCCTGTTGTTTAAAGGTAAGTCATAATAAAACTCGATTTTCTATCCTTACACGGGGGAAAAACAGCTGATGAGAGTTCAGTAGCATTTTAACACCAGAAATCCTGAGAGAGTAATTAAGTAAGAATAGCTTTTCATATGGAGAAGGCAATGGCACCCCACTCCAGTACTCTTGCCTGGAAAATCCCATGGATGGAGGAGCCTGGTGGGCTGCAGTCCATGGGGTCGCGAAGAGTCGGACACGACTGAGCGACTTCACTTTCACTTTTCATTTTCATGCTTTGGAGAAGGAGATGGCAACCCACTCCAGTTTTCTTGCCTGGAGAATCCCAGGGACGGGGGAACCTGGTGGGCTGCCGTCCATGGGGTCTCACAGAGTCGGACACCACTAAAGCGACTCAGCAGCAGCAGCAGCTTTTCGTAACTTTAATGGTCACAAAGACACTGTAGACTTTAGCCTCAGTGGATGCAGTGGTCTGTTGATCTGGCCAGATTTCTGCTTCTTCAGGAAGACTGTATGAAGACCCTACATGAATAGAAAATTGCCAACAGAGAGAAAGCACCAGCATTTAAAGCTGGCACCTCCCATCAGTGTGAAGCACACTTAGTCTTTTTCTTAATTGACTCAAGCATAAAAATAAATTACCTGAGGACCTTTAGGCCCGAATGACCCATTTCACTCCAAATCCATTTGTGTTCCTTATCAGTTTGTGCTTCTAGTGAGAATGCACTTTCAAATTTACTTTCTGCATAGATATCAGTCTGTTTTTATTGACTACAGAGAATTCTGTCTTCTGAACTGTGTCATAATCATCTCCCCTTCACTGAATATTAGAGAATTCTGTTTGCTGAATTGTGTCATAATTTTTAATCATTTCCTCTTTGTTGAACATTTGAGACGGTTACCAGGTTTTCACTGTTATATAAACAGTGTTGCTATGAACAGTCATTGTATGATTTTTGCCAGAAAGACAGACCCATTCCTTGAAGCAAATCCCTAAAAATGGAAATATACCAGGTCACATGTATATTTCTCCTTACTCTATTGGTAACACATTTTCTGTGAATATAACATTTCATTTTGCAGTTCCCACCAACTTTGGGATTTCTTTTTGTTAGCGCTTGCTAGCAATAACAGATGCGTCATGAATCTAAAATTGCCACACTTCCAGGTCTTTTTCAGTCCTGTCCTTCTGTCCTTCTTATTAGTCTGTCTTTCGCATTCATTCTCTAGCATCTCAGAACTTCCTTTGGGGCACACACAGTAAGTACATCATTCTTCTTTTCGTGTACTCGATGCTCTCTAATGCCTGAACCTGTCCCTCAAGGTCCTGGCGTTAGATTCCTGTATCCCTGCCCTACTCACACTGTAAGATCTCCCTAAAGTGAAAGTCGCTCAGTTGTATCCAACTCTTTGCAACCCGATGGACTATACAGTCCAGGGAATTGTCCAGGCCAGAATACTGGAATGGGTAGCCTTTGCTTTCTCCAGCGGATCTTTCTGACCAGGAACTGAACCTGGGTCTCCTGCATTGCAGGCGGATTCTTTACCAACTCAGCTATCAGAGAACCCCCACTAATTAGATGCTCAACCAGTAGCCCTGCTTTTGTTTGAAAATCAAGTTTGTGTTACGGAAATTTGAGCCGATTAGCTTCTATTTTAAGTAGCTAACACATTAGGAACCACTCTCTGTATTATTGATTAGTTTGGGGGGAGGAAAAGGCTATTTTTCTTACTTTCTTAATTTAGCAACTGGGCACATTTCTTAAATCCTCAGAATCCTGGCCCCGCACAGTAGCTTATTTAAGTGCACATGTGTCCTGGGGCTTGTGAGCAATTCTGTTTCTTGCTCTGTCCCCCACAGTTCAAGTCAATTTTTCATATGCATGAAATTTCTGATGCCTTCAACTTTCCAACTGTTTCAGTGGCTGGGAGCACTTCCGGGGTAGGACCCAAGCAAAACCAGTTACCTAGACCTTTGTGAGTCTGGAAATCTGGGGCGGGGAGCATAAAGCTCTTGGTTTAGAGAAACTGATAGCCAGTGCTTAATAGTCAACTGAATGTTATTTCAAATTCTCTGGCAAACCGGTCTTCTCACCAAAACCTACAGTACCCCCAGCAAGGAAGCCAGCCATGCAGGAACCACGGGGCGGGGGTCTGTGCCCTGTGGGCTCAGAAGTTCAGTCGTGTTCGACTCTTTGCAACCCTTTTTTAGGAGTGTAGCACACCACGCTCCTCTGACCATGGGTGTTTCAGGCGAGAATATTGGAATGGTTGTAATTTCCTCCTCCAGGGGATCTTCTAGACCCAGGTATCGAACCCGCATCGCCTATATTAGAATGGGTTGTCATTTCCTCCTCCAGGGGATCTTCCAGACCCAGGTATCGAACCCGCATCGCCTATATCGCAGGTGGATTCTTCACCACTGAGAAATCGGGGAAGCCAGGGTAGGGGCTTACTGTCTGCATTTGTTATCCTGGGCTCTTGGGCAGCTGCAGGCAGAAGGAGCCAAGCCTGTGTGAACCGGGAGAGAGTTCTCAGGGGAAGCCAGAGATCTCCAGTCGAGGTTCAAGCCTTGGGAGTAACCTTGGGACAGAAAGTAGAAATTGAAAGTATCAGGTGAGGAAGCAGGGGAGGGCGGCCCAGGAGTGGGGATGTTAACAGGCATGAGTGGTTCAGAGCGTCCTCTTGGGACAGTTGTAGCCCCATGGTATGCGGTCAGCTGGTTGGTTTAAAGCTCTCTGTGGGATTCGGAGCAAATCTGTTAAATTCAGAGAGCTTCTGACTCATAAAGTGGTATTTGGACTGGATGACTTCCAAGGCTCAGTCTGGTGTAACACACTTTTACTTTGGTTCATTTTGTGACTTCGAGAGCATTTAATGTTTGTGTTTTTAATTTTCCTTTTTATAATTTGAGATCTTTTCCTAGCTGGTGTCAGATACCATGTATCCATGATACAAGCTAATGATGCTAAATTAGCTTTTGCAGTCATTTGGCGGTTATATTAGTTTGGTTGTGCATGCTCAGCCATTTTAGTCGTGTCTGCCTCTGTACGACCCCATGAACCATAGCCTCCCAGGCTTCTTGGCCCATGGGACTCTCCAGGCAAGAATACTGGAATGAGTTGCCATGCCCTCCTGCAGGGGATCTTCCCGACCCAGGGATCAAACCTGCATCCCCTATGTCTCCTGCAAGCCCTTAGCTCGGTTGCTGCTGCTGCTGCTGCTAAGTCGCTTCAGTCGTGTCCGACTCTGTGCGACCCCATAGACGGCAGTGGACTCTCTGGGTTTCTTGGACTTGGGTGATTATTTCTTTCCCCATTTTAAGGAAGTTTTCAACTATTACCTTCTCAAGTATTTTCTCATGGTCTTTCTTTTTGTCTTCTTCTCCTGGGACTCCTATGATTCGAGTGCTGGGGTGTTTTATATTGTCCTGGAGGTCTCTGAGATTGTCCTCATTTCTTTTAATTCATTTTACTTTTTTCCTCTGTTTCATTTATTTCTACCATTCTGTCTTCCGCCACACTTATCCTATCTTCTGCCCCCATATTATATTGTTGGATCCCTCCAGAGTGTTTTTAATCTCATTTATTGCATTATTCATTATATATTGACTCTTTTTTATTTATTCTGGATCCTTGTTAAACCTTTCTTGCTTCTTCTCAATCCTTTTCTCCAGGCTATTTATCTGTAACTCCATTTTGTTTTCTAGATTTTGGATCATTTTCACTATCATTACTTGAAATTCTTTATCAGGTAGATTCCCTATCTCTTCCTCTTTTGTTTGGTTTGATGGGCATTTATCCTGTTCCNGGATCCTTGTTAAACCTTTCTTGCTTCTTCTCAATCCTTTTCTCCAGGCTATTTATCTGTAACTCCATTTTGTTTTCTAGATTTTGGATCATTTTCACTATCATTACTTGAAATTCTTTATCAGGTAGATTCCCTATCTCTTCCTCTTTTGTTTGGTTTGATGGGCATTTATCCTGTTCCTTTACCTGCTGGGTAGTTCTCTGCCTCTTTATCTTGTTTATATTGCTGTGTTTGGGGTGGCTTTTTTGTATTCTGGCGGTTTGTGGAGTTCTCTTTATTGTGGAATTTCCTTGCTTGTGGGTGGGGTTGGACAGGTGGCTTGTCAAGGTTTCCTGGTTAGGGAAGCTTGTGTCGGTGTTCTGATAGGTGAAGCTGGATTTCTTCTCTTTGGAGTGCAATGAAGTGTCCAGTAATGAATTATGAGACGTCAGCGGGTTTGGAGTCCCTTTGGGCAACTTGTATATTGAAGCTCAGGGTTATGTTCTTGTGTTGCTGGAGAAATTGTGTGGTATGTCTTGCTCTGGAACTTGTTGGCCCTTGGGTGGTGCTTGGTTTCAGGTAGGTATGGAGATATTTGATGTCTCCTATCGATTAATGTTCCCTGGAGTCAGGAGTTCTCTGGTGTTCTCAGGATTTGGACTTAAGCCTCCTCCTCTGGTTTTCAGTCTTATTCTTACAGTAGCCTCAAGACTTCTCCATCTATGCAGCACCAGTGATAAAACATCTAGGTTAAAGATGAAAAGTTTCTCCACAGTGAGGGACACCCAGAGAGGTTCACAGAGTTACATGGAGAAGAGAAGAGGGAGGAGGGAGATAGAGGTGACCAGGAGGAAAAAAGGGGGAATCAAAAAAGGAGTGAGCAAGCTAGCCAGTAATCACTTCCCTTTGTGCTCTCCACACTCTGGATCCCTCAGAGATGTTCATGTAGTTATATAGAAAAGAGAAGAGGGAAGAAGGAGACAGAGGTGGCCAGGAGGATAAAAGGGGGGATCAAAAGGAGAGAGACAGATCCAGCCAGTAATCAGTTCCCTAAGTGTTCTCCACATTCTGGAACACACAAAGAGATTCACAGAGTTGGGTAGAGATGAGAGTGGGGAGGGAGGAGATAGAGGCAAGCTGGTGGAGGAAAAAGTAGAGTCCAAAAGGGGAGAGAGCAGTCAAGCCAATAATCTCACTCCCAAGTGAAAATGGGTAATGAAGATTGAGTTCTTAAAGGTTCAAAATTGATAACAAATACCAAAAAGCAAAGATTAAAAAATCTAGAGTAGAGATTGGATTCTCAAAAATACAATATTAAAGAAAAAAAAAACAAAGTCACAAAAATTATTATATATATATATGAAGTTTGCTTTAAAAATAGGGTCTTTTTTGTGCAAAGTAATAGTAGGTTATAAAAATGAAAATTAAAGGAGTAATAGAGGACTTAAAAATAAAAAAAATTAAAGAATGATAATAGTAAAAATATATCTAGGACTTTGTCTTGTGTTGTTGTGGACATTGTGGGGTCAGTTCATTTTCAGATAGTTCCTTGATCCAGCTTATACCTCTCAAGTTCTATAGACCCTTTCCTATATAGTTGATGCTATCTACAGGGTTTTAATCTATTGCACCTGTCATTTCCAAGGCGGTTCCCTCTGTTTTAGCTTCTTCTGTTTGCTGGTCTCTTTAGTGTTTAATTTCTGCCCTGACAGAAGGGGGCGGTGGTGGACACTTTTTTAGGCTCACTTGTTCAGTCGTGCTGTGGGGAGGGAGGGACACTGCAAACAAATAACATTGGCATGTGCTAGCAGTGTCTCACCACACTGGGTTTGCCCTTGCTCATGGCATGTGTGCTTTCCCAGTCTACACTGCTTAGGCTCTAGGTTGCTCTGCTGGGAAATGTCTGAGGCCAGCCCTGGTTTGTGTGCACTTCCCAGGTCTAAGCCGCTCAGGTTCAGGTATTCAGGTAGTCCTCAGACACACAGACTTGGTTGGGCCTGCGTTTTGTGCCCTTCCCAGATCCGAGCAGCTCAGGTGACCAGGTGTTTGGCGAGCACAGTTGCTGTGACTTATCACCTCCCTCATCCCTGCCGTTGGGTTTTCTGGGTGTACAACTGGTGCACCCTCTCAGGTGGAAGTCGACTGTCCAGAATCCCAAGAAGTCTTGGTTAGCAAAGAAGCCTGCTTGCAGTTTGGTAGATAATGCCTCTTTGGGACCACAATTGCCCTCTTCTAGCCCTGGCTGCCCTAGTCTGCCTGTCTCCATTGGGGGATGGGCCGGTACGCAGCTGGCTAGCTCTGCTCAGTCCTTTGTTCTGTGAGCGGGCCTGGTGTTGTCTTAGGTTGGGGCTTTTCACAGGGTAGCTATCCCACAGTCTGGTTTGTTGTCTCAAGTTAGTTCCCTCAGATTTCCCTCGTGGTATTCAGGCCTGGTCCTTACTCTAAACAATGCAGCCCACACCGCCCTGCCCAGCCCCTGCTTGCTAGTGGCAGGTGCAGGTGTTTGCATTGCTTCTCCTCTGGGAGTTACATTGGGCACATAATCTGTGGGTTTTAATTATCTATTTATTTTTCCTCCTGGTTATGTTGCCCTCTGAGGTTCCAAGGTTCATCACAATTCACCAGTGAGAGTGTTTCCTGGTGTTTGGAAACTTCTCTTTAAGGCTCCCTTCCTGGGATGGATCTCCGTCCCTGCCTCTTTTGTCTTTTTATCTTTTATATATTTTCCTGCCTCCTTTTGAAGACAATGGGCTGCTTTTCTGGATGCCTGATGTCCTCTGCCAGCATTCAGAAGTTGTTTTGTGGAATATACTCAGCGTTCAAATGTTCTTTTGATGAATTTGTGGGGGAGAAAGTGGTCTCCCTGTCCTATTCCTCTGCCATCTTAGGACCGCCCCTGAAGACGCTTGAGAGTCCCTTGGACTGCAAGGAGGTCCAACCAGTCTATCCTAAAGGAGATCAATCCTGGTTGTTCATTGGAAAGACTGATGCTGAAGCTGAAACTCTAATACTTTGGCCACCTTATGTGAAGAGTTGACTCACTGGAAAAGACCCTGATGCTGGGAGGGATTGGGGGCAGGAGGAGAAAGGGACGACAGAGGATGAGATGGCTGGATGTCATCACCGACTCGATGGCCATGAGTCTGAGTGAACTCCAGGAGTTGGTGATGGACAGGGAGACCTGGTGTGCTGCGATTCATGGGGTCACAAAGAGTCAGATATGAACAGAACTGAACTGAAGTTTATGAAAATAATGTTTCAAATATACCAGTGCTTCAATGTTTATGAACAGTATAACTCTAAAATGAACAGGAAAATACTGGCTGGTAAAACTTCACTATCCATTTTTATCACAACTTTGTTTCATTTATGGCTGCTATTTAGCACTCCAATCAGGATGCTCAGTGCTTTGAGCATGAGAAAAGCTATTAAAATTATTCCGTGTGATATGAGAGTGCCCTTTATTGGACTTGTGCTACTGACTCTGCTTGAAAATTACCAAGTTTTAGAACAGCTGCTCAGATTTTATTACTAATGCATCAGAGATGCTTAACCTGTGCACCTCACTTTCCTAGTGCACTGTCTTCCTTGTGGACTAACAAGGCATTAACAGTGGGAATGGAGAGCTGTGTTCCTCTTATGAAATTATGCCCAAGCTAGGTTTTCAAACAACCCTAAAGGCATCCTTTTGTTTTTAAAGAATAATAGTTTTTTTTTCCTTCCTTCCTTCCTTTCTTTCTCTCTCTTCCTTGTTGCCTTCCCTCCCTTTCTCTTTCTGTATATCTCTCTGTGTCTTTTTCTTTCTTCATTCCCTCTCTTCCTTCTTCTGTCTCCCCTCTTTCTTCTAATATCTTACTGAAAATCTGTTTTCCAAAGAGTATGAAAACATAGTACCTGTGACTTTCATATAGGAGGTAGTAAAAATTTAACATTTAAAAACTATAGCTATGAATATGGTGTTTTATGACTTTGAAGTACTTCATGTTATTGAGTTGAGCACTTTAACACAGAGGGGCAAGAAACCCAATAGATAAAAGTCTTGTAATTGTGTGCTCCTTAAAAGACATTCATAAACTGATTTCTTTTATATATATATAAATTTATTTATTTTAATTTGAGGTTAATTACTTTACAATATTGTATTGGTGTATGGCATAAACTGCTTTCTTGACCGAATATTTTCTTAGCAAAATAAATAATTCTTCTTTACAATGCAGCAGGCTAGTCCTTTAATTTAGACATAAAAAGCTGATTGCACAGGTTTTCCTAAGTTCAAATACAAATACAGAATATTTTATTAAGAGAATAAGGACCCACAGGGTATTTCATACAGGGAATAAATCTCTTTAGCCATATAGCTAAAAACAAAGGATAAATGATCACTCAGTGCCTAATATATATATATATTCATGTTGCTCTCCCACAGTATAGCCCTTACAGTCAGCCATTGTCAACCTGCCCTTTAAAGCATGATTTAGAGGCCCTCATTTTGCCTTCCACTGGTCACTGCACTTTCCAAAGTGAATGAATTGTAGAAGTCGAAGAGACATGCTTACCTGAAGCCTGTTGTTTGTCTCCCTCCTTCACCATGAACTTAGACCCGGGAATTACCTTTAGTTCCTCCATAGTCCTTTTAGCCAATACTACACAAAGCTGATTTTACTGCTGCTGTGCTCACTGCTAGGCCCTAATAATGGACCTGGACTTCCATCTTTGCCTGAGCCTTCTTGGATGCAAAGGCTAAATAATGTTCCTTTTAGTGAGAGAAAGTGCAGGGACCAGGGCAGTGGTGGAAGGAGGAGTGAAGAAGTCCCACTGGGTGTCCATGTTTGTACTCTTGACCTGGTCCTACAAATGTACTTGTCTTGCATAATCTCCCTTATTTCTGTGAACTTCTAGAAAGACAAAAAAAAAAAAAAAGAATTTTAATTATCTTTATATCCCAAAACCTAGCATGTTTTTGGGGGGTTTTTGGTACTTACTTAGTAGGCTTTTTCCAACTTTAACTAGAGAACATATCCTTAGGCAAGATCTAATTTGCGAATTTTTCTATTGTGTCTACATAGTATTTAATTATTATTTTGAATAAATATTTAATACTTAGGAAATTCTACACAATAATCCAGCTTCTCAGGAAAAAATCTGAAGAACACCAGTCCCAGCCATGTTCCCAAGTACTGTCTGCCAATACTAGCTTATTCCTCATCTCCAACAAATATCCTGTAGTTTGTCCAGTTTCTAATGGTTGAGAGATCCCCATGTTTTTACTTCCAACAATTTCAATGTTATGAGTCACCTGCCTGGATCCTTTAGGCAGCTGAATATGTGATATTTGCAAAAAAAAATGCATGAAATGAATGATAAATTAAAACATTATGTAATGGTATATAATTTATGAGAGAACTAAATGCTAGGTACTTTATTAAGTATGGATATATATTTCATATTTCAGTTATCATGGTAACTTTGAATGTATCATGTGATACCATTTATTATGAATGAAATAGTCTACCTTTATATCACATCGCTTATTTGAAGAAGTATTTTTCTAATAGTGCTGTAAAATATGTAATAGTTCATCAGTGATGACATTTGTAGTATAGCTGTGATAACCAGAGAGGAAAGGAAGAAAAGCATAGAGGAGATATTTCAAAATAAATAGTAAAGTCATTTTGTTCTCTGTGTGATGAGAAGAAAATCAAAAAAGATACCTAAATTTTGCAATGATAGTTATAACCAGTTGCCCATAATGAACTTCTCCAAGCCTCCAAGGCCATCAGATGAGGCTTTCAAATATATTACTCTGTTTTGGAAAGTAAGCATTATATTCTAGTTGAATTACAGAGAAGATAGGCTAAATGTGATTAAGAATCTATATCTAAACCTTAAACTTATACAGATATTTTATAAAATCTCAGCTTTCATCCTGAATGATTAAATTCAAAAATATTAGATTTGAAAGCCTTCATTGGTTACATTCATTAATATTTTATGCAATTGTCTTCTGTATTCCCAGTAGAAATTTTACTTAATGTTGATAATGTTAAAAATCTTAAGCCCGCGCCCCATTGTATATTTTCTTTGTCTGTCTAACTGTAGTATTATCCTCCTGCCTGGACAACTATAGAATAAGCCTGTGTCACAGCACATTTTCTTGGTTGTGAGCTTCAAGCTGCATTGAAGCCACAGTCTGTCAGTGAGTCCCCCAAAGACACAGGGATTTTATTGATCTGGCTTTCCTTCATGTCATCTTTCAATTCTTCTTTTGACTTGACTTTTAGTGAATCAGTTAAAAGCTTACTACTGGGGCATGAGAATTCAGTGACAGCTTTCAGTGCTGTATCCCTTATGAAGATATTTGGCTGCATGTAAGATACGGTTTAGTTGTCAGTCCTTAGCGCACAGCTGACACCTTAAAATGATCCATAATCTGTTACAGGATTACTCATGTGAGAGCTCCTACATAGACTGTACAGCCTGCTGGAATATCAATGTCAATGTTTTACTCTGTACATAGGCATCTAACAGTAAGCGGTCTCGTGACAAGGTCTAGATGTGACAGTTTCAGAAAGCAAAACTATTATGAAAAATTGGGCTAAAACAAATGGCATAACCATCTGCAGAGATGCCTTTTCCAAAGACATAGTTTATAAATATGTTGCCTAGAAAACTTGGTGAAATACTTAATACAATCAATTGCAAATCAACTTTCAAATATAGAGGAAGATGCAATCTAATTATAGTTTGTGTGTTTGAATAAAGATGTACAAATATACTGTTACAGATGTATGATGGGATAAATGAAACTTAATTTTATGTTCAGCAGTCATCACAGGACTGAAAAAATCAGTTTTCATTCCAGTCCCAAAGAAGGGCAATGCTAAAGAATATTCAAATTAACATACAGTTGTGCTCATTTCACCTGCTAGTAAGGTTATGCTCAAAGTCCTTCAAGCTCAGCAGTATGTGAATGGAGGAATTCCAGATGTACAAGCTGGGTTTCAAAGGAGCAAAGGACCTAGAGATCAAATTGCCAACCTTCCTTGGGTCATGGAGAAAGCAAGAGAGTTCCAGAAAAACATCTGCTTCATTTACTATGTTAAAGCCTTGACTGTGTGGATTACAACAAACTGTAGAAAATTCTTAAAGAGATGGGAGTACCAGACCACCTTACCTGTCTCCTGAGAAACCTGTATGCAGGTCAAGAAGCAACAGTTAGAACTNATCAAATTGCCAACCTTCCTTGGGTCATGGAGAAAGCAAGAGAGTTCCAGAAAAACATCTGCTTCATTTACTATGTTAAAGCCTTGACTGTGTGGATTACAACAAACTGTAGAAAATTCTTAAAGAGATGGGAGTACCAGACCACCTTACCTGTCTCCTGAGAAACCTGTATGCAGGTCAAGAAGCAACAGTTAGAACTGGACATGAAACAATGGACTGGTTCAAAATTGGAAAAGGAATACAACAAAGTTGTATATTGTCACCCTGCTTATTTAACTTATATGCAGGGTACATCATATGAAATGCTGGGCTGGATGAATTGCAAACTAGAATCAAGATTGCCAGGAGAAATATCAGCAGCTTCAGATATGCAGATGATACCACTCCAATGGCAGAAAGTGAAGAGGAACTAAAGAACCTCTTGATGAGGGTGAAAGAGGAGACTGAAGAAGCTGGCTTAAATTAAATATTTTTAAAAAACTAAGACCACGGCATCTAGTCCCATCTTCATGGAAAACAAAAGGGGAAAAATGTAAGAGGGTCAGCTTTTATTTTTTGGGGCTAAAAAATCACTGCAGACAGTGACTATAGTCATGAAATTAAAAGACACTTGCTCCTTGGAAGACAAGCTATGACAAATCTAGATAGCATATTAAAGAGAAGAGTCATCATTTTGCAGACAAAGATGCTTATAGTTAAAACTATGGCTTTCCACTAGTCATATGTGGATTTGAGAGCAGGACCATAAAGAAGGCTGAGCATAGAATTGATACTTTCAAATTGTGGTGCTAGAGAAAACTCTTGAGTGCCTTAGACTGCAAGATGAAACCAGTCATTCCTAAAGGAAAGCAACCCTGAATATTCATTGAAAGTACCGATGTTGAGCTGAAGCTCCCATAATTTGATAGCCTAATGGGAAGAGCTGACTCACTGGAAAAGACCGATTCCAGGAAAGATGGAAGGCAAAAGAAGAAGGGGGTGGCAGAGGATGAGATGGTTAGATTGCATCACCAACTCAGTGGACATGAATTTGAGCAAACTCCTGGAGATAGTCAGTGAAGGACAGGGGAGGCTGTCATGCTGTTTGGGTTGCAAAGAGTCCTACATGACTTAGCAACTGAACAACGACAAGAAACTTAGGAATAACTTTGGAAAATGTAAACTATTTTCAGAGATTTCAATAGCCAACTCTTTAACCCAGCATAATAATGTTCTCAATTAGTTCATGTAGCGGTATAGGAATTAAAGTATAACTTAAGAAATATTGGATGCATATTACAGGCAATGCAGTCTTTGATATTATTTCATCATGGGAGGATCTAGAGCTGCTACTAAATCTACCAGATGGCTGAGGCTTCAGAAAACTAATTTTTGGAGGTCCCTGTCTATGTAAACAATTAGATTAAATACTGTTTCACAAAAATTCATAAAATGTGTAGGCTCTAGTGATCTGTCAGTGAAGATTTAAAACAATGGATAGAGGAGATGTATTTATCACCCAAGCAGTATACATGAAGAGTTCTTCTTAGTGCCCATGCACCATCTCATCTTTATTGTCAGCTGTGCCATAAATGGTTAATTTCCTATCTCTCACCAAGACATAGAGGAAAGAATGCTGTACCACTCATGATGCCATCGTTCTTCAGGACCTAATTATATTTAACAATATAGATTTGCTTGCTATGTAGTTAATGTTACTTATATCATTACTCATGTGTATTTTCCCAAAAGATACGTTCAAATCCTGACCCTTGGTATGCCTAACCCCTGGTGAATGGTGACCTTATTTATAATCAAGCTAAAATGAAGTCAGATGGTATAAAAGTGAACCCTAATGCAGTGACTTGTTTCTTTGTAAGAAGAGGGAAATTTTGTCACAAACGCAAAAGACAGAGGGGAGAAGACCTCTGTGAAGATGGAGGTCGAGTTTATTTTATTTTTCGCATTCCTTGGCTCCGGGCTTTTATTTATTTATTTATTTTTGCATTTATTTAATTTATTATTATTATTTTTTTACTTTACAATATTGTATTGGATATTATTTTGTATGTCTACAAACCAAGGAACTCCAAGAATTCCCAGCAACCACCAAAAGCTAGGAGAGAAGCATGGAACTATTTTTCCCTGAAAGCCTTCAGAAGGAATCAACTCTATTAAAGCCTTTATTTTGAACTTCTGGCCTCCAGAAATGTGAAAGACTAAATTCATATTGTTTTAAGCCACTCAGTTTATGGTAATTTGTTATGGCAGCCCTAGAAAGCTGATACACTGGTGATGCTGCCTCATCTAACATGTCACCCAAGAAATAATGAGTTTCAATGGCTCTCTCCAAGATTGCTACTTTGATTCATTGATGGTGACTACAAATGTAAGTCTTACTCAGAATGTGCAGGGAACAGTGGGTGATAATTCATTGTGGAGCCCTACAACGCCACCCTCTGAAGTCCACCAGCTCCTAGAGAACACAGATGAGACCTACTGGATTGATAATGAGGCAGTGTATGACATCTGCTTCAGAACCCTAAAGCTAACCACCCCCACCTACGGTGACCTGAACCACCTGGTGTCAGCCACCACGAGTGGGGTCACCACCTGCCTGCACTTTCCAGGCCAGCTCAACGCTGACCTGCGGAAGCTGGCTGTCAGCATGGTCCCCTCCCCACGCCTGCACTTTTTCATGCCCGGCTTTGCTCACCTAACCAGCCAGGGCAGCCAGCAGTATCGGGCGCTGACGGTGCCCAAGCTCACCCAGCAGATGTTTGACACCAAGAACATGATGGGTGCCTGCGACCCGTGCCACGGCTGCTACCTGACCGTGGCCACTGTTTTCTGGGGCCGGTTGTCCATGAAGGAGGTGGGACGAGCAGATGCTTAACGTGCAGAACAAGAACAGCAGCTACTTCGTGGAATAGATCCCCAACAACGTGAAGACGGCATGTGCGACATCCCACCCCTCAGGCNTGTGCCACGGCTGCTACCTGACCATGGCCACTGTTTTCTGGGGCCGGTTGTCCATGAAGGAGGTGGGACGAGCAGATACTTAACGTGCAGAACAAGAACAGCAGCTACTTCGTGGAATAGATCCCCAACAACGTGAAGATGGCATGTGCGACATCCCACCCCTCAGGCTGAAGATGTCGGCCACCTTCATCAGCAATAGCACGGCCATCCAGGAGCTGTTCAAGAGCATCTCGGAGCAGTTCACGGCCATGTTCCAGCGCAAGGCCTTCCTGCACTGGTACACAGGTGAGGGCATGGACAAGATGGAGTTCACCAAGGCCGAGAGCAACGTGAACGACCTGGTGTCCGAGTACCAGAAGTACTAGGATGCCCCGGAGGAGGGCGAGTTCGAGGAGGAGGCGGAGGAGGAGGTGGCCGAGGCCGTGGGAACTCTCTATTCACTCACAGCCCACTCTGATAGTGTGTCTCACTGTGTGTGTGTTAATTCCTGTCTTGACATCACGTGCTGTACAGCCACCACCATTAAAGCGTTTCCATAGTGGAAAACACACACACACATTAAATTTGGACATATTAAAGTTACCATTTGGAATTTAATAGCATAAATGTAGAACAGCACAATGTCTTCTCTTGAACTCTTTAGATCATAATCACTACATTCTTATAATGTGATCCTTTGCAATACTGATGGCACTCCTGCTTATTTAATGAGGAATATAGGCAGAGAACCTGTGCAAGAAGTATGAAGAGACATCTAAATTCCAAAAGGAAAGTTTCTTTTTGACTCAAGACTAACCCAGGAAAGCACAATATCATGACTTTGTTTGGAGCCCAATCAAGGACATCATTTGGAAAGAATTTGGTATTGCAGACCAAAAACCTCAAAATCTCTTAGAGGAGATACACAGTTACCTCTTGGTGAATGGAACTTGTAGCACAGAAATCTGCAGGAGTTATGGGGTGAATACACTGAGTACCAACAATAGAAGTTGCAGAGGGTGAAAATGATAGTCACTCAGTCATGTCTGACTCTTTTTGATCCCATAGACTGTAGCCTCCCAGGCTCCTCTATCCACGGACTTCTCCAGACATGAATACTGGAGTGGGTTGTCATGCCCTTCTCCAGGGGATCTTCCCAATCCAGGGATCAAACCCAGGTCTCCTGCCTTACAGGCAGATTCTTTACCATCTGAGCCACAGGATGTGTTTATCCCCAGGTGCTGTAAACTGAAGGGCCAAAAGATGGGCAAGAGGCTTAGCCCTCCAAGTTCTAAAGGAAGTACTGAAAGAAATATTGTAGGAAATGATATGTTTGTTGTGAATATTACCAAGCATCCATATACCCTCTTCGTCATCCTAACATGTAACTTGAACCTCAACCTTGAAGAAAACAATTTATGAAAAAGTTGACAATTTGGAAAACAGAAAAGAAAGATACAAAGAACTTGACTTTTAAATAATGAAGTTGGACTTATAAATGAATCCATGTGAAGCCAACACTAGCTCCAGATTTCCATCTCCCTATTTACTCTGAGTAAGACTTGGATGGTATACAGTTATCTAATTGATAATACCATGGATTTGGAGAAGGGTAACATTAGGGGCAAGGAAACCAGTTAAAAGACCATTGCTATTATTTGGATTAAGGGTTTGGACTACATGATGAAAACTATGATATTGGAGAAATTAGATTAAACCTAATATATTATTAGGAACTTGATACCTCAATCCATAATCTGTTACAGGATTACTCACCCTAGAGCTCCTACATGGACTGTACAGCCTGTTGGAGTGTCAGTATCAGTACTATCCTTTATATATAGGTATTTAATGATAAGCAGTCTTGCATTTTAAGGGACAAGGTCGAGAAAATCACATTTTCAGAGGACAAAACTATTAGACTGAACAAATAGTATAGCCACCTACCAATAAAAACAATTGTACCTTCATTTGTTGTGTCAGTCACTGTGTTAGACACTTCTTTCATTTTATCCAAATTCTTACCTTCTCAGCAGGCATTATTCTCATTTTACAAGTGAGGAATCTGAAACTCACTGAGTTTGAGCAAGTTGCAAAAATCACCTGCCTTATAACATAAATCACTCAAATTTCATCCCCAAACTGTTTGGTTTCTAAAAACTGTGGTCTTTCCATCATATTAAGTATATATTTTATGTTTACATCATCATATTTTTATCACCAGACTCATAATACACAGCACACATCACCGGAGCACCAGTTGACAACAAGGGCATAAACTTAATTATTATCTATCCTTTGCTCAATTATTATCTATCTATTCTTTGCTTAATTATTATCTATCTATTCTTTGGGCTTCCCTGGTGGCTCAGAGGTTAAAGCATCTGCCTGCAATGCAGGGACCTGGGTTCAATCCCTGGGTCAGGAAGATCCCCTGGAGAAGCAAATGGCAACCCACTCCAGCATTCTTGCCTGGAGAATCCCATGGATGGAGGAGCCTGGTGGGCTACAGTCCACGGGGTCGCAAAGAGTCAGACATGACTGAGCAACTTCACTTTCTATTCTTGGCTTAATAGTTTCTACTCTGAAACAAATCTTACTAGGTCAGAAAAGAGCCAATGCAAACATCCAGTGCCTAAAAATTCAAACTTAAAATTCCATCTATTAAAATACAGATTTCCTGAATTACATATAAATTAGGAGGTGAAGTAATTGAGCTCCATGTTATCTAAAATTTACCCTGAATTTACAAAATTTATCAGTTTTGGAAGCTTTTAGTAAAACTCTGCTTCTGTGTGTGTGTGTGTGTGTGTGTGAAGCAGAGAAACAGAGAGAAATAAAGAAACAGAGACAGAGGTTGACTTAAGCAAAGAGTTATTTTATGTAGCAAACAGCTATCATACTGGCTATGCTTTATTGGCTTCTTGATATTCTTACAGTGGATGCTGAATCACTCATATTTTCTCAGTCCTGGAGTCACTGACAGTACTCTTTTCACTTTAACAGATAACATTGCCTTTTGTGTCCTGGGACATGAGACTCAAGCCTCAAGGGTTAAAGATGTTACTTTAGGACCTTAATCCATTCCACACACCCCTAAGTTTCTCCAGATTCAGAAAGAGTTGTTTGGTCTCTGAAAACTTTCACATATGATTTTGTAGAAACAACCCCTCCAGAGATCACCCGGTTTTCTGCTGTTTGTCTAGAGCAAACATTTTTTTGTAATGAACCAAATGTTAAATATTTTTAGTTTTATGAGCCAGATGTTCTCTGTCATGACTATTCAACTCTGCCATTATAATGTGAAAGCAGCCATATGTAATATGAATGGCATGGCTATATTCTAATAAAACTTTATTTACAAAAACAGGTGGCTGATGCAGTTGGTCCGTGGGTTGTAGTTTGCTAACCCCTGATATAGGGTATCTCTATGTTATTTGTCTTCTTTTACCATAAGTATATTCAGTTTTGGACTATCTTGAATAAAATTTCACTATATAAAAGAATCAGCAAATCAAATTATCCTGAAATAAAATATTTGGGAAAAATTATTCTGAAATATACGTATTATTTTGTTTACCAATTTTTCAAACTGAATTTCAAATCCTTATTGTCTATCTCAGCGTATTTCTTCTCTATACATGCACACACCACAGTCTGATATTGATTACCTCCTCAACAGTCTAGTTGTACAACCATCCCACAGAGATATAGTGTTCATTTTATTCCTCTACCTCCTTTTTTTCTACAATCTCTACTTCCTGAAATTCTCACCTAGACATTACCTACCTAAATGATGGTCATATTTCAATGTATAGAGCTAGAATGAACATGAATTTTTATTGTTTGCCTGAGTATTCTAATTGTTGGTAATACTTATCTAATTTAACTAATAACTTATGGCATTAATTGTCATGACCAATTATTCCCTCTGTATGTGTGTATGTGTATGAGCCAGTGGGTATGACTATGTGGGGGTGTGTTTTAATGCTGCTCTAGGATCTGGGTCGGAGAAGGCAATGCACCCCACTCCAGTGCTCTTACCTGGAAAATCCCAGGGATGGAGGAGCCTGGTAGGCTACAGTCCATGGGGTCGCTAAGAGTCGGACACGACTGAGCAACTTCACTTTCACTTTTCACTTTCATGCATTGGAGGAGGAAATGGCAACCCACTCCGGTGTTCTTGCCTGGAGAAGCCCAGGGATGGGGAAGCCTGGTGGGCTGCCATCTATGGGGTCTCACAGAGTCAGACACGACTGAAGTGACTTAGCAGCAGCAGCAGGATCTGGATATTACCAGTTTGCATTCTAGTAGGCAAGACAGTCATTTGAGTAGCTGTTTCCATGTATTTTGCTTGCATTAAGCAATATTATGTGTTATATTATTCCTTCTCATTAGAATTATAATATAAATGAAGACAGAAAAGTGTTCTATGTTTTGTATATACCTCACACAATAACTAGATAAGCGGATGTGTTTTTATTGCCCGAACTCAAAAACGAAATAGTAAATTAAATCAAAAAGTAAAGTTTCTGTTTTAAATTACAAGTATTAGAAAAACTTAATATAATTTGCCACATTTTCCAGCTTTTGTATTTGTAAGGGCACCATGGGTTTTACAACTGCAGGTTAATCCTTAAGTTGCTTCTAAAGTTAGAGTTTCAGTTAAGAGTAAACCATGTTTTGACCCGACATAAGGGAGCAACGATGCAGGTTGAATGAAAGGTCAGGAAGCTTAGAAGAGAAAAGNGGTTATCTAATTGATAATACCATGGATTTGGAGAAGGGTAACATTAGGGGCAAGGAAACCAGTTAAAAGACCATTGCTATTATTTGGATTAAGGGTTTGGACTACATGATGAAAACTATGATATTGGAGAAATTAAATTAAACCTAATATATTATTAGGAACTTGATACCTCAGTCCATAATCTGTTACAGGATTACTCACCCTAGAGCTCCTACATGGACTGTACAGCCTGTTGGAGTGTCAGTATCAGTACTATCCTTTATATATAGGTATTTAATGATAAGAAGTCTTGCATTTTAAGGGACAAGGTCGAGAAAATCACATTTTCAGAGGACAAAACTATTAGACTGAACAAATAGTATAGCCACCTACCAATAAAAACAATTGTACCTTCATTTGTTGTGTCAGTCACTGTGTTAGACACTTCTTTCATTTTATCCAAATTCTTACCTTCTCAGCAGGCATTATTCTCATTTTACAAGTGAGGAATCTGAAACTCACTGAGTTTGAGCAAGTTGCAAAAATCACCTGCCTTATAACATAAATCACTCAAATTTCATCCCCAAACTGTTTGGTTTCTAAAAACTGTGGTCTTTCCATCATATTAAGTATATATTTTATGTTTACATCATCATATTTTTATCACCAGACTCATAATACACAGCACACATCACCGGAGCACCAGTTGACAACAAGGGCATAAACTTAATTATTATCTATCCTTTGCTCAATTATTATCTATCTATTCTTTGCTTAATTATTATCTATCTATTCTTTGGGCTTCCCTGGTGGCTCAGAGGTTAAAGCATCTGCCTGCAATGCAGGGACCTGGGTTCAATCCCTGGGTCAGGAAGATCCCCTGGAGAAGCAAATGGCAACCCACTCCAGCATTCTTGCCTGGAGAATCCCATGGATGGAGGAGCCTGGTGGGCTACAGTCCACGGGGTCACAAAGAGTCAGACATGACTGAGCAACTTCACTTTCTATTCTTGGCTTAATAGTTTCTACTCTGAAACAAATCTTACTAGGTCAGAAAAGAGCCAATGCAAACATCCAGTGCCTAAAAATTCAAACTTAAAATTCCATCTATTAAAATACAGATTTCCTGAATTACATATAAATTAGGAGGTGAAGTAATTGAGCTCCATGTTATCTAAAATTTACCCTGAATTTACAAAATTTATCAGTTTTGGAAGCTTTTAGTAAAACTCTGCTTCTGTGTGTGTGTGTGTGTGTGTGTGAAGCAGAGAAACAGAGAGAAATAAAGAAACAGAGACAGAGGTTGACTTAAGCAAAGAGTTATTTTATGTAGCAAACAGCTATCATACTGGCTATGCTTTATTGGCTTCTTGATATTCTTACAGTGGATGCTGAATCACTCATATTTTCTCAGTCCTGGAGTCACTGACAGTACTCTTTTCACTTTAACAGATAACATTGCCTTTTGTGTCCTGGGACATGAGACTCAAGCCTCAAGGGTTAAAGATGTTACTTTAGGACCTTAATCCATTCCACACACCCCTAAGTTTCTCCAGATTCAGAAAGAGTTGTTTGGTCTCTGAAAACTTTCACATATGATTTTGTAGAAACAACCCCTCCAGAGATCACCCGGTTTTCTGCTGTTTGTCTAGAGCAAACATTTTTTTGTAATGAACCAAATGTTAAATATTTTTAGTTTTATGAGCCAGATGTTCTCTGTCATGACTATTCAACTCTGCCATTATAATGTGAAAGCAGCCATATGTAATATGAATGGCATGGCTATATTCTAATAAAACTTTATTTACAAAAACAGGTGGCTGATGCAGTTGGTCCGTGGGTTGTAGTTTGCTAACCCCTGATATAGGGTATCTCTATGTTATTTGTCTTCTTTTACCATAAGTATATTCAGTTTTGGACTATCTTGAATAAAATTTCACTATATAAAAGAATCAGCAAATCAAATTATCCTGAAATAAAATATTTGGGAAAAATTATTCTGAAATATACGTATTATTTTGTTTACCAATTTTTCAAACTGAATTTCAAATCCTTATTGTCTATCTCAGCGTATTTCTTCTCTATACATGCACACACCACAGTCTGATATTGATTACCTCCTCAACAGTCTAGTTGTACAACCATCCCACAGAGATATAGTGTTCATTTTATTCCTCTACCTCCTTTTTTTCTACAATCTCTACTTCCTGAAATTCTCACCTAGACATTACCTACCTAAATGATGGTCATATTTCAATGTATAGAGCTAGAATGAACATGAATTTTTATTGTTTGCCTGAGTATTCTAATTGTTGGTAATACTTATCTAATTTAACTAATAACTTATGGCATTAATTGTCATGACCAATTATTCCCTCTGTATGTGTGTATGTGTATGAGCCAGTGGGTATGACTATGTGGGGGTGTGTTTTAATGCTGCTCTAGGATCTGGGTCGGAGAAGGCAGTGCACCCCACTCCAGTGCTCTTACCTGGAAAATCCCAGGGATGGAGGAGCCTGGTAGGCTACAGTCCATGGGGTCGCTAAGAGTCGGACACGACTGAGCAACTTCACTTTCACTTTTCACTTTCATGCATTGGAGGAGGAAATGGCAACCCACTCCGGTGTTCTTGCCTGGAGAAGCCCAGGGATGGGGAAGCCTGGTGGGCTGCCATCTATGGGGTCTCACAGAGTCAGACACGACTGAAGTGACTTAGCAGCAGCAGCAGGATCTGGATATTACCAGTTTGCATTCTAGTAGGCAAGACAGTCATTTGAGTAGCTGTTTCCATGTATTTTGCTTGCATTAAGCAATATTATGTGTTATATTATTCCTTCTCATTAGAATTATAATATAAATGAAGACAGAAAAGTGTTCTATGTTTTGTATATACCTCACACAATAACTAGATAAGCGGATGTGTTTTTATTGCCCGAACTCAAAAACGAAATAGTAAATTAAATCAAAAAGTAAAGTTTCTGTTTTAAATTACAAGTATTAGAAAAACTTAATATAATTTGCCACATTTTCCAGCTTTTGTATTTGTAAGGGCACCATGGGTTTTACAACTGCAGGTTAATCCTTAAGTTGCTTCTAAAGTTAGAGTTTCAGTTAAGAGTAAACCATGTTTTGACCCGACATAAGGGAGCAACGATGCAGGTTGAATGAAAGGTCAGGAAGCTTAGAAGAGAAAAGATACTTGGGCTACTTGTAAAGAGACTGCAGCTCTCTCTCTTTTAAATGCTTTATTGTCTAATAGGGAAAAACAAACAAACAAACAAACAAACCTTTTCTCCATGAAGCTACTGTTAATTCAGGGGAAAAAAGGAAGAAAGAGATAAGTGAAGAATGGTATCAGAAACCATTTTTCTTGATTTCTTTCTTCCATACACATGACAAACGTGTATTCAGGGAAAAATATGCAACCACAGGCCTGATGTGTGTCGCTTATAAAAGGATTCAGTATCTTTTCTTTAAACATCAGTTACTTAATTGAGAAATTAAAATTTTGATTCCTGAATCCAGTGACAAGATGTGTCAGAATTATATATCAGTCAGAAATGGCATAATTCTAAGTCACTTGAATTGAATATTGTTAAAAGATATATTTCTCACCGGTCTTACAATTACTTACAAGTAAGCAATCTGCCTAATTTTCTTTTAACATAACTATGATGGCAGAGGCCCAGTATTTAATTTAGAGCTAACTTCTGTCAACTAATGGTTCAATTTGACACCTTGTTGCTATATACTAACAGGGATGAAATTTTGTAAAGGTTTTGGCAGAGATCCAGTCATCACAGCTGCTCTTGTATGATCACTGCTTGAGAAAACAGTTTTTCCCACCTCTAAATACCCTATTTTCAAATGTAATTTTGCTGTGAGAATTTCTTTTATCCTTTTTTACACATAAATCCTTCCCCTTAGGAAATGCTCTAACATTGGCTACTAACTGCTATTACTCACAACTATTACTCATCTGTTATATCATTGTAAAGTAAATCACCAGAAACCATCCAACCAAATATCACAGGGAGGGTAGTATTTTATTGTTAGAAGGTTAAGGTAGAGAAATTTCTAGGCAAAAGAAACAACACATATCATGAGTATATCATAAAATTATTAAACTGCTAAAGACATTAAACTCATGTCTTTATAGCATTTTTTTATTCTTATAGACAAGGTGAAGATATTGGGAGATATCCAGATTCAGATTCCCAATTCCAGATATTGAGAATATTTAGAAAGTACTACACATAGAATAGATTCTAAGGTCCTGGAGTGAAAGCATGAACAAAATGAGTTTCTTTTGGCATGGAGCTTAAGGACATTAGAATAAATTTTAGCTCTAAGTTTGGCATTATACAACTAGCTTAAATACAGCTTTTCATTAATATAATATTGATATGTAGTTATTTTGATTGGTATTTATTGGATTGTGATTCTGTAAACTCTAAACTTCAGGAAAACTCTGGGCTTTGAAATGTACATGATTAAATTTAGTATTCTGAGCCTACTAAGTTCACCTCTGAATGACATGCCAAAGTGCTCATAGCCAGAATATTATCATAGACTTGCAAACATGGCACTAACACCAAAATGTCTCATTTGATCCAGTATATCTTGTTTGCCTTGGACTACACTAACTTTGAGTCTTAATTAGCTCTGTCCCTTGTGCTCAGGCAATATTACTGGCATATCAGTTGTCTTCCTTGCAGTCTTTCAACTTTTCATTTTGTTCCCTCAAATTTGAATGATGTCTAATTTAACTTGTCCTTGGTATCCATTGGCTGTTAAACTGAGAGCAAATACCAGCAACTATCACAGAAGTCTATGTCTGCTGCTGCTGCTGCTGCTGCTGCTAAGTCGCTTCAGTTGTGTCCGACTCTGTGTGACCCCATAGACGGCAGCCCACCAGGTTCCCCCATCCCTGGGATTCTCCAGGCAAGAACACTGGAGTGGGTCACCATTTCTTTCTCCAGTGCATGAAAGTGAAAAGTGAAAGTGAAGTCGCTCCTTCGTGTCCGACTCTTAGTGACCCCATGGACTACAGCCCACCAGGCTCCTCCATCCATGGGAAGTCTATGTCAGAACCCAACAAATCTGTGGTTTTGAGATGTAGTATTATTAATTGTACAATAACACATAAGAGTCAATTTAGATGGCGCATAATTTTTTAAAAGTGTGCCTTCAATGGCAGAATCATTCTGTCTTGCCCTCCCTGTAATATTTCCTTCTCTACTGATTCAATTTATATACTTAATTAAACAAACATGTGTCCCAACTTTGATCCCTTTTATAGTTGGATATCTATAAACAATTGTATGTATAGAGCTGCTAAAGAATACCTTTGATTGGGTCGTTTATTTTTCTGGAATTGAGCTGTATAAGTTGCTTGTATATTTTTGAGATTAGTTGTTTGTCAGTTGCTTCATTTGCTATTATTTTCTCCCATCCAGAGGGTTGTCTTTTCACCTTGCTTATAGTTTCCTTTGTTGTGCAGAAGCTTTTAATTTTAATTAGATCCCATTTGTTTATATTTGCTTTTATTTCCAGTATTCTGGGAGGCGGATCATTGAGGATCCTGCTGTGATTTATGTCGGAGAGTGTTTTGCCTATGTTCTCCTCTAGGAGTTTTATAGTTTCTGGTCTTACATTTAGATCTTTAATCCATTTTGAGTTTATTTTTGTGTGTGGTGTTAGAAAGTGATCTAGTTTCATTCTTTTACAAGTGGTTGACCAGTTTTCCCAGCACCACTTGTTAAAGAGATTGTCTTTACTCCATTGTATATTCTTGCCTCCTTTGTCAAAGATAAGGTGTCCATATGTGTGTGGATTTATCTCTGGGCTTTCTATTTTGTTCCATTGATCTATATTTCTGTCTTTGTGCCAGTACCA
>SJYX01000568.1:0-12352 GCA_006410675.1 Oreotragus oreotragus | reverse complement strand
ATTCTTGCTTATTTTAACACCTGAAATACTTAAGTTTATTTCTACCATCTTATTTTCTGCTTTCTAATGTGTCTTGAACCTTTAATATTTCTTTTTTTCTCTGTTTTCATGTACTTTTATATTGAATTGTTTCTCTTTCCCATTTTTTCCCTTTATAATTAAGACATTATATACCCTTTTGGTGGTTATTCTAGAAATTTTAACTTGGAAACTTAATATCTTTACCATTCTCCCAAACAGTAAAAAGCACAGAATACTTGAAGTCTGATCATTCTTCTCCCAATTTACCTGCTATTCATGCTGTGTATTTTATTTCTAGCTACTTTAAGAAAATCTTTTAAGAGGTTATTGTTGTTGTTGTTCTTAGCCCATATTTATTTACATTTAAACACATATTTAGCACCTTCCTTGCTCCTCATTCCTTCATTCATTTCTGACCTTCCATCTGTGTTCACTTTCTTCAGGAAGAATGTGAAAACAGCCTTGAGAATTTCCTTCTGAGGGTTTAAATAGTTGCAAACTCTCAGTTTTTGCTTGCTTATTTTGAGATATTTCTTACACTTTTCTTTAAAGATAGTGTATAAATTTAGTTTGACAATAATTTTCTTTTGATACATTGGCTTCTGTGGTTGTCAGGTTTATTTGTTGTCCTCTTGAAAGTAATCTGTCTTTACTTTCTTTGGCTGCTTTTACATTTTTTCTTTGTTTACAGTATTCTGCATTTCTCCTGGAATGTGTCTCAGTGTAAATTTCCTCTTATTTATCCTTCTTGGGATTGTTGAGGTTTTTGAATCTATGATTTTTCATTTCTTGGAAATTCTCAGTTCTTATTTCAATTATTGCTTTCATTACCAGTTCCTTCTCCTACTGTCTGCCTGGAATTCTGATTAGGTAGTTGCCATACTGTTTAACAATATCTCCATGACATATGACTACTCTTTTATGTTTCCATCTCCTTGGGCTACATTATGAATTTTTGGATCTTTCTTAATAGATTCTCCAGCTTTCTGCCATTAAATTCTGCCATTAAATCCATACATTGTGTTTTTAATTCCAAATATTATATTTTAAATTTCTAGTAGTTTTTTTGAGTCTTCTTCAAGTCTGCTGGCTCATGTTTGATGTGTTTTTTTCAACCCCTTCTCTTATTTCTTTAAATACATGCAACATACTGATTTTATATGCTGTGCCTGGTAATTTCATAACTAACGCTTTGCAGTTTGATTCTACTGTTGATTATTTCTGCTGGCCCTTGTTCATGGTCTATTCTTTCCTTTTGTATTTTGTGATTTAAACCATTAGTCCATATTTCTTAGCATTTACTGATGGGAATTCTTTAAGGCCTGTTTTGAAGATGGGTACCCCCAGAACAGATTTGTATTTGTTTCTGAGAGGTGTCTTGGAACCACATGTTGAGGTTTACTTTAAACTTCATTCCTGGCTTTAGGTTGTTTTCTTTTTTCCTTTTTGACTCCCAGGTACAGCATGAATTTGAGTTTCAAGCCTGTGTGAGTGTTGACTATGCTTTAAGTCTTCAGGGATTTCTTTTTCCTCTCCATCCATTTAGAGTCAGTCCTCAAGACAGGCAATTTTCCTTGCCATTTTTGCAGGGTGGAGGAGGCAGTAGATTTACTTGTAGTTCATCCTGACACAAAAGGGGTAGTCTTTTGAGGCCCCAGCTTTAAGCAGTGGTGGCTGAGTCTACACATAGATTTCTCACTTTGTGCACACCTTAACCAATATATTCACCCATTTGGCAAATACCCTCAAGCAAAAGACTCTCTAGGTTTTGCTTGTTTCCTAGGTTCCTACTTATATTCCATTCTTGGCCTCCAAGTGTTGTTTTTTTTTTTTTACTTTACTGCAAGCATAGAATGCATTTCAAAAGATTAAAAAATACTTTGTCAACTATTTTTAGTTGCTTCAATGAGAAGATTATTCTGAATATCTAGTCCATCATATTGCCAGAAATGGAAGTCATCTGCCTCTGCCTGAATGTTGAGAGTTGATCTGAAGGGTTCCTCCCTAGGTCCTCCTCTCCCCTTATTCTACATATTCTCTTCTCCCCTAGATAATTTTATTCATTCCTTCTACTTAGTGCTACTTACCAACTATTCCCTGAATTATACCTCTTTATTACTTTCCTATGACTGCTGAAACAACTTTACCACGAATTTGGTGTAAAACAACACATTTATTTTCTTACAGTTCTGGAACCCAGAAATTTGAAATAAGTTTCACAGGGATAAAATCCAGATGTCATTAGGACTTTCCTGGTGGTCCAGTGGTTAAGACTCCATGCTTCCACTGCAGGGGACGTGGGTTTAATCCCTTGTTGGGGGACTAAGACCCCACATGCCACACAGTATGGTAAAAAGATAAATAACTGTTACCAAGGCTAATTTCCCTTGGAGGCTGTAGGAGAGAAATCTTTCCTTGCTTCTTTCAGCTTCCAGGGCCTTCCTGCATTCCTTGGATTATGACCCTTCCTTGTACCCTCCAGCATCTTGCTTCCATCATTATACCTCCTGTTCCCTCTTTAGTCAAGTCTTCCTCAGTTTCCTTCATGTAAGAACACTTGTGATTACACATAAGGTTCACCTGGATACTCCAAGATACTCTCCCTATCTCAATATTCCTAATTTTATCACATCTGTAAAGCCACTTTTGCTTTAATAGAATAACATTCACAGATTCCAAAGAGTAGCACCTAGATATCACTGGGGACCATTATTCAGCCTCCCCAACTTCTAATCATGATCTCCAGACTGAAATTTTCAGTTTCCTTTTGAATATATATTAGATGTCCCCTAGGCACTTCAAATTCATTTTATGTAAAACTGAATTTAATTCACCAGCTCAGCTAGTGACATCACCATCTTCCCAAGAATTCAATTTCAAAGTCAGTATACACTGCTTTTCTTCACTCTTTACATCCAATTGGTCACTGAACTCCTGTGTCTCCCTCTCAAATCTAGTTCTTTTCCTTATCTCAACTGTCATTTTTTTTCAGACCTTGTTGTCCACAGTCATTGTGACCTAACTGAACTCCTTCCTTCTACTTTTCTCCCACCTAAAATTACCCTGTTTCTTTTAATTAATTTTCTAAAACCGAAATGACTATGTTGCTCTCTTATTAAAATCTCCTTAATGGTTCTGCCTTTGTCTACTCATTCAAATCCAAATCATTCAAGGCCCTTTGTGATCTGGCCACAATGTGTAAGGCCAGCCTTACCGCTGCCATGCCCTACCAAGAAACACTGTGATCTAGCCACCCAAACTACACCCTGTTTCCTGAACAAGCCAGTCTGCTTCTGCCTCAGGGCCTTTATATATTCTGTTCCTGCTGCCTCATGAAAGAAATTAAATCTAAAACAGAACTGGAGAATTTCACACGTGGGCCCTCGGGAAAATGATACTTAAAGATTGAGGGACTGGTTTCCAGTAAATGCGTGATTTACAGAAAACTTAAAGTTATCTTTCAGCCAGTGAACATCTGCCAAGAACCTGTCGCCATCCTCAAGCTAAAGAATTTGCTACTTGGACTTTAGTTAAATTTCTTGTTCTTTTGAATTCTTTGACCATAAATAGGACCATAAACTCTCAGTGAACACACCTATAGCTTGCTACAGTTTGTCACAAATTTCAATTCCTCTACCATTTCCAAATAGTGACGGAATTTTTGATGATTTGAGCTTGCCATGTTTTCCTCTTTTATTGAGGTTGATAGCCTGGAAAATCTTTCCCTATCACCAACCTAAAGAAGTCTTTACAATCCTTTAAGAACCAGTTGAATTCTTAATTTTTCCACATATTGTAGGAGTCTACTACACAGTTAGGATTAAGGATCTATTAACACTTTAGGTGTTGATTCAATTATTTAACAGTATTTTCTGAGAGTCAAATATATCAAGGACACCATGGAAAGCAGTGGGTCTCTAAAATGGTGAAAAAGGTGTAAATAGATCTTTCCTTTACAGAGTCTTCCAGGCTCCTCTGTCCGTGGAACTTNACACAGTTAGGATTAAGGATCTATTAACACTTTAGGTGTTGATTCAATTATTTAACAGTATTTTCTGAGAGTCAAATATATCAAGGACACCATGGAAAGCAGTGGGTCTCTAAAATGGTGAAAAAGGTGTAAATAGATCTTTCCTTTACAGAGTCTTCCAGGCTCCTCTGTCCGTGGAACTTTCCAGGCAAGAATACTGGAGTGGGTAGTCATTCCCTTCTCCAGGGGATCTTCCTGACCCAGGGATTGAACCTGGGTCTCCCACACTGCAGACAGATTCTTTACCATCTGAGCCACCAGGAAGGCCCCCTGCAGGGGGACACAGACAAGTAAACAGATGGTTATGATACCATATAAGCACTCTGGTAGTAAAAGCATAAGATGACACAGGAATAGACTGGAGGGGAGACAAGTTCAGATGTGGAGGATTATCAGGCGATGACAACTAATGTGAAACTAAGTCATGAGTAAGAATTGATGGGGGAAAGGGCAATTAGAGAGAGAAAGTGGTCCATGATGAAGATAGCATTCTATGGTCTGGACGTTTGCACCTACCCACTTTCCTCAAATTCATGTCTTGAAATCTTAACCCAGCAAAGGTGACAATATTAGTAGATGGGGCCTTTAGGAGGTGATTAGGTCTTGAGGATGGAGCCCTCATGAACAGGATTAGTGATCTTATGAGAGACCCCACAGAGCTCCCTACCCTCTGCTACCATGTGAGGATACAAGGAGAAGTCTGGGACCCTAACCTGACAATGCTGGTACAATTACCTTGTACCTTCAGTTTCCAAAACTGTGAGCAATATATTTCTGCTGTTTATAAACCAGCAGTCTGTGGGGTTTTGTTATAGCAGCCCACATGAAGTAAGACACAGCATGTCTGAAAACCTAGACATAGAGGAAAACATAGTGCACCCGCCAAACTGAGAAAAGGTCAGCAAGGCTGGATCATAGACAAAGGGGAATGTCAGAAGATGAAGCGGGGTATGAGCTGGAGTCGGATCATGCAGGGCCCTGAGGCCATATTTAGAACTTGGGTCTTAGTATTCTAAGAGTGAAGGAGAACCACTAAAGAGTTTTAACCATGCAAGTGACATAATCCAATGAATGTTTTAAGGGATTATTCTGGTTGCATATTCTGGTTGCAGTGAAAGTAACAGATGTAAATAGGCCAAGAAATGTCAATTAGGAGGTTGTTGCAGAAAGCCAAGTGAGAGTTCATAAATAGCTAAGCTGCAGCAGTGTGAATGAACACAGTCAGATGGATTTGAAAAAAGACGTTATGAAAAAGAAAGTCAAAGATGCTGCTCAGGTGACTGGTTTGAGCTGCTGAGAAGATGATGGAGCCAGTCCCTAAGAAAAGGAGCCAGAAAGAGAGTCACCACTGGGCAGGTAAGTTCAGTTTTAGAATGCTGTGGAGCCAGACTTTTGTGACATGCTTCCCACCCCATTGGGCTTCTCTCACAGCTCAGTTGGTAAAAATTCCACCTGCAGTGCAGGAGATCCTGGTTTGATTCCTGAGTCAGGAAGATCCCGTGGAGAAGGGACAGGCTATGCCCTCCAGTATTCTTGGACTTCCCTTGTGGTTCAGCTGGTAAAGGATCTACCCGCAATGCAGGAGACCTGGATTCAATTCCTGGGATGGGAAGATCCCTTGGAGAAGGGAAAGGCTACCCCCTCCAGTATTCTGGCCTGGAGAATTCCATGGACTATATAGTCCATGTGGTCTCAAAGAGTTGGACACGAATGAGCAACTTTCCTTTCTATCCCATTGACTCACTTGGTTTCCATGCAGCTGTGGGGCACGGCTCCCTGCATCCCAATAGCTTCCTATCTATGCTTTTCTTGCCACAGAGCTTGCTCCAGAGCTGGGAAGTTCTTTCAATCTGGCAAAGGTATGGCCTGGAAGTGCCTTAAGTTACCACTTCCTGCAAACAGTCTTCAACCAATGTGTGCTGGGAGCTGGTAGACAATGCCCCAGCCTCCCTCCTTTAGGGAGACAAGTCTGAGTCTCAGTGACAGTGATGGCCAGCCTGTGACCACACTGATTACAGCTCAACAATGTATCCTTTAAGGACTTTTCCTCCTTCTCTTACTATTCTTGCTCCCTCATTCCTGCTTCTCAAATAATCTTCATGCATCTAAGCCCTAGTTTGTTCTATGCTCTATCTGAAGGAGGGAAGTCCAAACCAAGATAAATTTCTAGAAGCCTACAAAGTGAGGACCATGTTAGACTTTCAGAAGAAGAAATTGGGAGTAAAAGCATAAGTTTGTGTTTCCCTTGAAAGAGAGGCTGAAAACATAGAAGTAGATGAAATTGATCAGTGAGAAGAGAAAGGGACTTATGAAGAAAACCTGAGGAATAGTAACATTTTAGGCACTGGCAGAAGAAGAGACGGGAGACTGATGAAGAAATGACCAGGGAGAGAGGAGGATCAAGAGAGTCAGCAGACATGGAAACCCACGGAAAAAAGAAGATTCAAGAAAGGAGTGAACGGGAGTATTCAATGCTGCTGAGAAGACAACAAAAGTACAGATAAGTAGCCATAAGATTTAGTAAATAGAGTTCATTAGAGACTCGGTGAGAAAGCAACTCTAAAAGCATGGTGAGGCTGAAGCTAGGTTATCAAAAGTTGAGTGTTTGTGGGAGACGTAAGAATATGAAGAGAGTGAGTACAGAGGACTATTAGGAAGTGTGATTTTAAAGAAGAGGAGAAAAATGACAATATTGCTGGTTGAATGAGGTAGGGTGCCTGTGTATATGTAAGCATGTGTATGTGTATATGTGTGTATGTGTTAAGACGGGAGATATTTGAGCCTGTTCAAACTGCTTAGCTCATAAGAAAACTGGCAGAGAAAAAAAGGTTGAAGGTAGGGGAAAGTGAGGAACAATGATGATAATGAATTTCTGAAAAATAAAATAAAAGATGAATTCAGGTAGATAGCTTGATTAAACCTGAGGGAGGGACTTGTCTTCCATTGAAATAATAATTAACCTAGTTTTCTGCCTATTTCAAAGATGATACAGGTGTATATTTCCAAAGCATGGTGGCAATAATTGTCTTTATCCAATAAATTTTCATTGAATTTAACCATTGATAGTACTTGATAATAAATACATATAGGTCCATCAACTAATTTATTTGATGTTACCATAATATTAAGATTGTAGTCCCTCAGATGTTACATGAATTTTTGTTTGACAACCTGTGAAAAACATATGTTCTTCAGGTAAGGAAGAGAAAGGGAAGCATCATTAAACTTTAATCTAGTGACCTCATCAGTGTTTTTTAGGGGCATTATGTGACCTCATCGGCCTTTTTTAGGGGAAGTCAGCAAGTCATTTGATGCTTTGTGGTCTGTTCCTCATTTATAAACTGGGACTCATATAATAGGCATTTATGATCTGATTTATTCCTGGATATTTGCCACAAACTGAACTTCCATAAGTTAAACTTTGAATATCTTTGAAGTTATAAATGAAAATGGTGTCCCTGAAGACACAATTTATGCTCTAAAATACCAAAATGAATTGTGGAAAGACAACTACACAATTTTACAAAGATTTTCTAGGTTTGTAAAGAAAAAGTCAAAGTTTAGATCCTTTGGGGAAATTCGTTTTAATCAACTGGCTACAGCTTCTTAAAATACCAGTCCAAAGAAATGTTATTTTTCTGATAAGTCTCCCTGAAGCAAGTAAATGCTTCAGTGCTTAAAGATATTCAAACTGTGATCAAAATTAGGGCCATCTGTCTAAAGACTATCACAGTAGATTCAGTGGGGAAGAAATTCTTTGAATGTTCACATTTTCCTCGTTGCTGTGTTCCCTTCCTTTTCTCCTCCTCCTGCAATCCTCATTCTATCTCTGTGTCTGATCTTATCATCACTAAACACCCAGAACACAAAAAGCAGACTTTTTGGGCACATTATTGATATCAGATGCTATTCTATTGGTTCTTGTGGCTTCTTCCTTGAATAGTAAATGTTTTGCCGACTATTTTCTGAAAGTGATCCAAGCAACTTTTACTTGCAGTAAAAACTCCCTTTGACATCTTGGGGTAGCTCTTTTTCAACATAAATGGATGATGCTTTTGCAATAGCATTGCCTAATTCAGATGCATATGGATTTGCTTCAAGTACCCCTGCACCAGTCCATTCTGAAGGAGATCAACCCTGGGATTTCTTTGGAAGGAATGATGCTAAAGCTGAAACTCCAGTACTTTGGCTACCTCATGCGAAGAATTGACTCATTGGAAAAGACTCTGATGCTGGGAGGGATCGGGGGCAGGAGGAGAAGGGGACGACAGAGGATGAGATGGCTGGATGTCATCACCGACTCGATGGACGTGAGTCTGAGTGAACTCCGGGAGATGGTGATGGACAGGGAGGCCTGGCGTGCTGCGATTCATGGGGTCGCAAAGAGTCGGACACGACTGAGTGACTGAACTGAACTGAACACCTGCACCCATCAAATCAAAAGTTGTTCTATATACTTTACTTCTGGCACCAGCTCACATAAAAGTAGCTTCAATTTTCCTGTCACTTATGATGAGAGTCCTGGGAAGTTGCATGGTGAGATTTGATCAACACTGGGAGAGTCATATTTATGATAATAAAGGTCATAACAGCAGGGGTCTAAGTGAAGCTATTGTGAGTCAAGATCCATCTGTACTCTTCTATCTGTGTTTATTGTGAGGATTAAGCATAAAATGCTTTAAAAACTGTAAAACCTTATACAAGAGAGGAATTATTGTAATCCAAACCTGTATAATACACACAAAACCACACAAACCAAATATCACTAATGCGTTGCTCATACAGGTCTGTGTAGTTAGAATCTGAAGCATTTCCTTTCCCTAAAAAGCACTGGGCTTCTTTTTACTGAGTTTAAGAAGGATTTGAGTCACCACAGAAAAGTAATACCCCGTGAACCATTCACTCGTGACTAGGAAAGAAGCCATTCTTCCTGCAGCCTCCTCCTGGTCCCCTCCATCCCTATACATCACCCCCAGGCTCTCCCCCTGGCCTTTTGTGGGGTTCACTGTCTGCCATTCAGGAATGATGTCTCTTGCCTTGGCGTTTTCAGCTTGAAAAATTCTGACAGACACCCATGAAAGCACAAAACAGCACTGTACCATTGAGATCTGAACCAGCCTTCCACCTCAGTGACAGACTTAAATAAAAAAGCTTGCCCCTCCCCAAAGCTTTGAAAGGATCTGTGTTTCTTTTATCTAAGGACAAATGGAAGAAAAGAAAAACCCAACTAACTTGTTATAAACAAAGCAATTTGAGATTCTAGTCACATTCTGGAAAAAGTCAAAAGATTGTTTTCCACAGGACTCCCCCCCCCCACTCCATAGCCCCACCATCAATGCGTTATGTGACTTTTGGGAAGGCTTCCGGCAGTAGAATGCATGAGAACTTCAATCTGGGTTTTGCTGTCCCACATAACCCCTGGAGCGCTGGAGTTCCCTATTGGCTCTGAGGAACAGAGCTTCAGAGCAATTGACCATCCATGTCTCTCTTAAATTTCTAGATATTAACATAACATGGGATGTTGGGTACTTTCATATGTATTGATATAATAATATTGATTAAGTCCCAACCACACCTTCACACATTTTCCTTTTCTCTTAGCTGCCCATGATTTAGTGTTTCTTATATCACCAGAACAACAGCTATAACAACCACCACAGGAACTTTCACTAGAATAAACATGATCAGTAGTCCTTGTAATTCTCCATGAAAGCTAAAAAAGAAAAAAATGAAAAGAGTTACATGAAATATGCTTCCCTGGAGTCTGAAAGTGAAATTTACTCAGTCATGTCCAACTCTTTGTGACCCGTATGGACTATATAGTCCATGGAATTTTCCAGGCCGGAATACTGGAGTGGGTAGCCAGTCCCTTCTCCGGGGGATCTTCCCAACCCAGGGATCGAACCCAGGTCCCCCACATCGCAGGCAGATTCTTTACCAGATGAGCCACCAGGGAAGCGCTGATGTCTGCCTTGGTTCACTTCCATGCTTATTTCCAATGTTAGTCACTTGATAGTTTCTAGAACTTCTAAGTGTCCATCAAAAATTTGTTGTTGTTTAGTTACTAAGTCATGTCTGACTCTGTGACCCCATGGACTGTGGTCCGCCAGGCTCTTTGCAAGTGAGATGTCCCAGGCAAGCATACTGGAGTGGGTTGCCACTTCCTTCTCCAGGGTATCCAACCAAACCAGGGACGGAACCCACATCCCCTGCACTGGCAGCAGATTCTTTACTGTTAAACTACCTGGGAAGCCCCCATCAAAGGTAAAGCTGGGAGAAATGGACCTTTGGACCTGACCTTGGTATAATGTTTCACAGTTTACAGAATACCTCTGTGTTCATGATTTCCTCTCATCTGCACAACAGCTGGGTAGGTATTACTGTAGTTGAAGAAACTGAATCTCGGCAAATTCAACTGACACAGGTAGGGTGCTCAAATCCAGACCATCTGACTCTCCCTACTATCGCACATTTCCTTTAGGTAGATGAATACAAAGATAGTGGGATATAACAAATGACAATATGAGGAATCTCCAACTATATAGAATACAGAAAAGATTTCAAGTGAGAGGATTAGAAAAAAACACATAAAAAGACAATCCTGATTTGTTTTTTGCACACATACACGGAGATATCACTGTTTATACTGTTAAATGATAATCTACCTTTCTTCTAACAGGTCTGATTGTGTTAATAAACTGGAAAAAATAAATTAAAATCATTTTATTAATAACTAACATGTTTCTATTGATTTATCTGTGGTATAGACACTAGGGCTGCTTGTAGGCTATCTTCCCCACATAATAATTATTATTTGCTGATCGCAAAGCTCTGTGGATGTGACCGAAGTGTCAGTGACATAGAGAAAAGCCTGTTTAAATGATCTGCAAAGCAGGGACACAGCTGTAACTTTGCCCTGGAAGAGCCTGTCAAGCAAATAGCATGAGCTTTTCAAACACAGCCATATCATTTTCTTCCTGGCATTTGTAATTTGTTGAAACTCTCAGTGTGCAGGCCTTTCTCCCTAATAACAATGGCAAATGGCCAATCTCTGTACTTATCTCTTGCACACACGTTACTTCTATTTATGTTTGCTCTGGCTTCTATATTTTAAGAAATTATATATAGATATTGGAGAATGTACCTAGCTGCAAATTTTAAATAGCATTCTGTGACCAATATGATATAACCTCTAACTCAGTGATATAACACTCAAAAATGCCGAATAAAACAATTTTGTTTTAGATGCTATCAAAGTAGCCCAAGATCAATTGCTGGATCTGCTTAGAAGGGAAAAAAAAAAAAAAAAAACCCACAAAATACCACGATGCTTCAAAACTGCTGATATTTGGTTTTGTAAGACATACTATATACATTTGATATTTATAGTCTTAGTCTTATTGCCAGAGCCCAAGAGCATCTGTCTGGGATCCCAGCCATTGTCTACCAACTTATTTGTACCTTGGTAGATATATGAATATCCAACAGCCTTCTAATTTAGAAGTGATGGGTGGATTTTCAGCAACTTTGATTTTATTCCTAACTTAAAGATTAGGTACTAAAACAGGAGCCACCTCACATCACTGCCAACAAAATTAATCTTTAATATAAATCCCTTCAGGCATGACTTTTCTCTCTGCACAATTATACAATCTCAGGATTTGATGAAATCTTGAAAGTTATGGAAGCCAACCACTCTTTCCAGACAATGTGGTACACTGGTTCAGAATTTAGACTCTGGAAACAGACTGCCCGGGTCTGCTCTCGGGCTTTCCTACTTACCATCTATGTGATGCCAGGCAGTCCTTTAGATTCGCTACACTTATTTCATTTGTTAAATGGGAATACAATAAAATGTCCCTCATTGCATTGCCATGATTAAATGAGATAGGGCCTGGCTCAGTACATGGACACAGTGGGTCTCAAGAAATGTGAGCTTTTTCATCCCTATGCCTTAGGGAATCCTACGGCATTCCCAACACATGGTCACTCAGCCTTTGGTTGAAAACCTCTAATAACAAATTTCCTTCTACCTCCTAAGGCATCCCTCGAACAATTTTGAATTACAAACTCTTAAAAGTTCTGCCAGAGCTTCAGTCTCTCTTCCTCTAGCCTCTTAGTGACCCTGATTACACTTCCTTGGGCCTGCCAGAAAAAATAATCACTGTTACACATCATCATTTTTTCTTTAAATAGTTTGTACTGTGCTTGGTTGCTTAGTCACGTCCGGTTCCTTTTGACCCCATGGACTGTAGCCTGCCAGGCTCCTCTGCCATAGGGATTCTCCTGGCAAGAAAACTG
>SJYX01000567.1:6172-19489 GCA_006410675.1 Oreotragus oreotragus | reverse complement strand
TGACTGCTGCCTGATACCTTTCCTACCTGCCTCGTTGCTTCCTCCTCTGAGACTGGTGTGAGGGCTGGGAGCTGCCTTCAGTCTGCTCTTCTGGGTCTTAGGGTGTGTGGAGAAGGGACAGGGCCTCGACTGGGGCAGTGCAGAGTCTGTCAGAAGACCTGGGCTTGTTTTTTTTCTCCTGGAATTTTGATAAATGGCGTACGTTCATCCTGGTAAAACCAAGTAGGGTTTAGATCATTTGCTAAATACTTTAGTGTTCCCTGTGTGTCCCAGGCCGCCCAGTGGTAAAGAATCCTCCTACTAAGACTCAGAAAAGATGGGTTTGATCCCTGGGTCAAAAAGATGCCCTGGAGGATGCCATGGAAACCCTCCCCGGTATTCTTGCCTGGGAAATCCCATGGACAGAGGTGCCCAATGGGCTGCAGTTCATGGGGTCATTAAGAGTCGACACAGCTGAGCACACACTCACGTTAGCGTTCCCTAGAAAATAGCTTATCCTGGTAGTTTCTCTCGCCTCTACCGAGGTTTCTAGAGATAAGCGTTCCTCCTGACTTTCTTCTCTTGAACTGTTAATGTACCCTTTCAGTCTTTTTTCCTCCAAGGTTGTGGCCTTTGTGTTGTTTGGTTCCCGCAGGTGAATGTTCTGCAGGCTTTTGCAATGTTTTGCTTATTTCTTCCAGGTATTGGCAGGGGTTGGGGGGAGATGCTGAAAGCTGCCACTTTTAGGCAGATTTGCCGTGTTTAATTACAAAGGTGATCTGAGAGAAGACCGAGTACATTCACCATGTAGCCCCAGCTCGCTGCCATGTCCCAGACAGGCTTCAGTGCTGGGCCACAAGCAGCCTCAGCCTTTTGCCACAGTTTTCTCTGCAAATGTTACCACTTTCCATGTGCTTCACGGGGCTTCCCTGGTGCCTCAGATGGTAAAGAATCCGCCTGCAGTGTGGGAGATCTGGGTATAATCCCTGGGTTGGGAAGATCCCCTGGACGAGAGCGTGGCAACCCACTCCAGTATTATTGCCTGGAGAATCCCATAGATAGAGGAGCCTGGTGGGCTACAGTCCGTGGGGTCACATAGAGTCGGACACGACTGAGCACAGCAAAACACATGTGCTTCACGACATGAAAAGGGACCTAAAGTTTACATATTGTTTTCCATTGACCACAAAATCCTTTTCTGTTTGGGACGTGAATTGCCTNCTACAGTCCGTGGGGTCACATAGAGTCGGACACAACTGAGCACAGCAAAACACATGTGCTTCACGACATGAAAAGGGACCTAAAGTTTACATATTGTTTTCCATTGACCACAAAATCCTTTTCTGTTTGGGACGTGAATTGCCTTGTATATACACTGACTGCATCTCAACAATCTGTTCTTTTTTCTCTGGATGAAAAGTTTGTGTCTGGAGTTAGAAGTTAAAATAGAAGATGAAAGTTTTTAATTGCTAACATTGCGAGTTCTACACAGTTCTTGTTCTTTGCAGTTGTATATTTTAAGTGTACTGTGGTTATATTGAAATTTTAACACAAGTCTGTTCATTCGAGTGTTTATTGAATACCTATTTTAGGTGCTAAGGAGAGAGATATAAACAAATACATAGAAGAATGATCAAGTTCAAAGCTGGAGCACGTGCACAAAGCTGCTGTGTGCTTGGTCCACATGCTGCAGTTGCGCTGTGCAGTTGGCCCTGGGTGTTGCCGGGGGTGAAGGTAGCACAGAACTGCAGCCGTGCTCAAGTTATATGAGACCCATGGGAGAGGGGAGTAGATGAACAGGGTGACTTCTTGGCAGCTATGATATCAAGAAAGGGTTATGAAAAGCTGCTCACAAGACATGGAGAATTACAAGTGCTTCAGTAATGTTGGCGCGTAAATTATAATGGATCATGGGAGGAAGACAGGCAGTGTTCAGGCTCACGAAGGGCCTTCTGTACCATCCTGTGGAATTTGGCCTTTATCCTCTGTATTCATCAACAAATTATCCCAAATGTAGTGGCTTAAAATAGTTATCATCTCTGTTGCTGATGGTCACGTCTTTGGGAACCTCTGGATTGTGAGCTTCTGGCCCAGGTCCTCTCATGAAGGTGCCGCTCAAGTGCGCCCTGGGCTGCAGTCCTCTGAAGCATGCTTGTGGCTTCAGGAGCTCTGGCCACAGTGGCTGCCCCACGTGATTGTTGAGAAGAGTTGTTTCCTTAGTGGCTTTAAGCGTTGTTTGCAAAGAGTTCAGAACAACAAAGCTAGCTTGGTGATTATTCTTAGAGCTTAATGTCAAAAGCCCTTTTCCACCAACACATGACCATTCCAACTGGTTATTATCTCCTGTTTCCTAGACGAGAGGCTGGTACTGTGGCCAGTCTCGGTTTGAAGTATCTGTACTGTCTGCACGGGTCACGCTGATGGCAATGCAGGTCTCCAAGCAAGTGACGCCCTGGCAAGTTCATCCCCAACGTCGCTCCAGCTCATTGCTTTACCTACATGGAAGCCAGGCTCACAGTCCCTTGCTTTTTTTATCTTAAGCAGCAAACGGTGGCCTTCGTGGTTTGAGTTTTAAAAGCTGGGAAAAGGCTTGAGAGAAATTTGACTCGAAGTGCATGTATGCTGTTGTGTTCAGCTCTTTGCAACCCCATGGACTGTATCCCACCAGGCTCCTGTGTCCGTGGGATTTTCCAGGCAGGAATTCTGGAGTGGGTTGCTGAACCCTCTTCCAGAGGATCTTCCTGACCCAGGGATCAAACCCCTGTCTTTTGCATCTCCCATATTGGCAGGTGGATTCTTTACCACCGCGCCACCTGGGAAGCCACATTTGACTTGGGGAATAGAGTTTTCTTGAATAGATAATTAATTCAGGAAAAAACAGAGGACTAAGTAGATCAGAGGTCAAGATACATTTTGGTTTATTCTGTAGTTCTCTCACCACCGTGATTCACTCATAAAGGATCGATTTTGAACCTTGCCTGGGGCAAGTGCAGGCCAGCCCTGAGGAACCAAGATGAGTTGAGACCTAGTGCATTTTTTAAGTGATTCCAGGGCTGTCCAGGTGTCCTGATTTAAAGGCTGCTTTTTGAGTCAGGAAATTGTGTCTTGTTCCAAGGTTTACTGTCATAAAGCACACAGTCCTGGGGGGTGGTGTTTCGGCTCCATGAATCATAGGCTGGCTTCACAGACCCAGGCCCATGATTTATTCATGCCATGCCATAGTAGGAATGACGAATACATGAGCCACACGTGGTTCCTGGGATGGGTCTTTAACTGGGGAGGGGCCATAAATCCATAAAGTGAAATGAGGCAGAGCCAGCCACAGCTCATGTCATGTCCAAAAGATCTCTTTCTGTTTGACGGGGATGTTCATTCCAGACCTGGTAAAGTTCAGCATCCTTCTTGGAATGTGTCCCTGGGCTTTTCGTGTACTGGTTCAGTCTGTCGATCAACAGTCTTTGATTCGTTGCTTACAAACCTAAAAAACAGCTCTGAAATGTAGTTATTAATATTTTGTCTTCTATAAAGTAGAACTGACGTGAATATTTGCTCGTAGGCTTTTCAAGAAATTTTTGCTTGGAACAGTCTTCATTGGACTGCTAAGCCATGATCAGTCATCCTCCTTTGCATCTAAGTTTGTGATTGCCAGTGTTGCCGTAAGCTTAAAGTCCTACCTAGCTTTATGAGCTTCATTTAATTCCCCAACTCTGATAAAGAAGTTCTGTTAGAATTGCACTTGGAATTTGTATGGGTAATACTCAGTTGAAGAGAATGAGATCCACGGGCCATGTCAGAATATGAGCACTCATTTCTACCATCTTAAGTTTTAGCATCTTTACTACTCTAGGTACTTCGCTGCAAATCCGGTGGTTAAGACTTTCCCTTCCAAAGCAGGGGGTGTGGGATTGATCCCTGGTCAGGGGGCTAAGATCCCACATGACTCAAAGCCAAAACAATTAAAACATTAAAAAAAAAAAAAAAACACCCAGAAGCAATATTGTAACAAATTCAATAAAGACTCTAAAAATTGTCCACATCAAAAAAAAAAATTTAAGAAAATCTTTACTTCTTTTGTTAAAATAAACAAAGTTTTAAAACTTTTTAGTTTCCATGGGGGCTTCCCTGGTGGCTCAGACGGTAAAGCGTCTGACTACGATGCGGGAGTCCCTGGGTCGGGAAGATCCCCTGGAGAAGGCAGTGGCACCCCACTCCAGTAGTCTCGCCTGGAAAATCCTATGGACGGAGGAGCCTGGTAGGCTACAGTCCACAGGGTCGCAAGGACATGACTGAGCGACTTCACTTACACTTTACAGTAAAGTCTAAAACTTCTTTTGAAAGAATATTTCCAGTTGTCCTTTTCCTGTATCTTTGAGAAGTACAGTGATAGTTATTGCTTTATTAGTTTCAAATGTATTTCCAACATTAAAAACAGTACCATTGCTAATGCAGGAAAATGTCAAAAAAAAAATTGATCAGAAGATTCTACATATCCCCCTACTTCAGTGCCTTCCATCGCCATATTAGTTCAGTTCAGTTCAGTCGCTGTGATGTCCAACTCTTTGTGACCCCATGAATCACAGCACGCCAGGCCTCTCTGTCCATTACCAACTCCCGGAGTTCACTCAGACTGACATCCATCGAGTCAGTGATGCCATCCAGCCATCTCATCCTCTGTCGTCCCCTTCTCCTCCTGCCCCCAATCCCTCCCAGCATCAGAGTCTTTTCCAATGCCACATACACCTTACATATGTATAAAGTGGAAGGGTGGGTGTAGGGAGCTACTTCCTGATTTGCATTTGGCACTTGACAAGCAGCTGGAACGTGAGGGAGAATGCAGAGAAGGGATTCTAGCTGATGGGAGTAACGACTCATCTGTGAAATGCAAGCAAGCCACTTGCCTTTTCTTCTCCTATGGAATTTCCCCACCAGATGTTTCGTTCCAAACCCATGTAGAAGAGGAGTTGGTCTTATGATTTTCACCAACCAATTGATAGCAGATGAGTGATGGAATTGTTGAATCATTAATACAGGAAGGGAACAAATTGCAGAGTTTGTCTTCATTTGTTTTGGTCAACAAACGCCTTGGTGATCTTCAGCATCTCTAAAGCCCCAGCATCCCCAGCATTGCCCCCCGCCCCCAACCCCACACCCCAGCAGTCACGCAGATGTGTCCCTAGAGCTCTCAAGGCTTCATAGGCAGCTTGAAGACTATCTGGGATGTTTACTCTTTGGAACTCTTCCTACTCTTTTTTTTTCAGACAGTGTACCACAAATCCAGACATGAGATATTCTGTGTAATGTCTGCTGCTTTATGAAATTGAGGCACGCTTACCTCTCCATTGTGCCTGAGATGGAGAGTGAGTGCCATGTGCACTGGCATTCTTCTAGCCAGTGCCCCAGCAGACAGATTGGAGTGCCATGTGAGCTAAAGGCAAGGCAGGCAGCCCCACAGTAGCACCGTGTGGACAGCTGGCATGGACATGTTATCCATCTCCAACTGGAAAAGGTTAAGTAAACAGGGGGACAGTGACAAAGTGCAGGGATTAATTGCTTAAAGCATTCGGTGATTCTTAAAACAGACATCTAAATAAACGGAAGGGTTCTGGTGTTTGAGTTCTGAGGCACAGTGTAAGAAGACTTTATTTTCCTTTGGAAGCAGAAACTTCCTAAGAAAAGAAGACACAGTAAATGATCCAGCCCAAAGTAAGAATGTGATGATAACCAGCAGACCGTTATTTTGAAGGGACTGGATCTTTCTAAGGGAGGTTTGTGTTCTGGAATGTTCCGTTCGCATTATACCATCAAACATGAGGCAGGCCTAAAGGACATACTATTATGAAATAGTAAAGACAAAATGAAAGAAAGGCCATATAAATCTTTTTGTACACATCATCCCCAGATGTTACTGTGAGCCCACTACTTAACTTCATCTCTTGAGGCTCATGCTAAGCTGTTTTTACCCCCAAACCCCAGATTTCCAACACAAATCATTGGCTTTAAGACATAATTCACTAGGGATTTAGGTTGGATTTGAGTAAATCCCCAAAAAAAAGTCCCTGGGCTTGCCAGCTATTTTTAAAGGCAGAGATTTAGAAAGCAGAAGATCCTCAGGTTCACCTGTCTTGTGATGGTCATTGCCATGAAAATGGCAAGGAGGAAATTCGCCCGTAAATGCATTATAAGATGCTTACCTTCCACACCGTCTGTTGGCCGGAGCCACACCACAGGAGTCCACGGTATTTTCAAGTCCAGTGATGCTCCATTTTATGAGGATCTGCAGTGTTGTCAGAATTTTAGAGTTTAAAATGGTTGATTGTTTTTACAATGGAATTGGAAGGTTTTGATGTACTTAGTGAATTTGGAAAAGCAAATACACATATTAAAAACTCAGTCTTGGCAAGAGTCTGGATCTACTGTTGGTCTTTTAAGTCAGTTCTTTCTGTAAAGTAGTGTGTCTCTAGTACCTTCCTGAAAGATTCTCGAAAGTATAGAAAGCCATGCCCTGAGATTCAGACTCCGTGGGTCAGGAGCAGAGAACAGCCTTCTATCCGTAGTCATTTCTGTTATGTTTGAGAACCACTGTTTGTAAAGCAAGCCCAGTATACTACTTTGGCTCATACACCTTTCCACAGCTGTGGACTTGAGCATCTTTGAGGTCTTTTTGGGTTCTACAGGTAAATCTGCTTCCTTCTCAGCAGGCGCTTTGGGTTGACTTTCAGGTGCTGAGAATTTGCATGTCTGTTTTCTCTGTATACTGTACCTGTGTGTGTCATAAACCTTGTATCATCAAAGGGAGGGTTTGTCTCTGCATTTCGTTGTCCTACTGTTCTGGGACGGTTTTCCAGAGGAGGGGTGGAGTGCCGACAGGTCTTAGTTCTGCCCTCTTGAAATCAGGACTCCAGTACAGTATTGAAGTCTGAAAAATTGTGACCAGGATGGGGAGAAGGAAGGCACAGCAACTTTAGAGGAAAGTCAGTCAGTGGAGGCTTGTTTTTCTTTTAAGACGAGCATCCATAGTTGTGGTATGAACAACAATTCATTTTAGATCCGGTAAAACACAGTCTTCATTTTTATGCGTTCTCTCTGGAAACAGGCGAACTTTAGATAGAGTTCAGGAATCATGTCTACACTGAACCAGAGAGAAAGCTCACTAACAAGCAAAATCTGTGTCGAGAACCAAGCCTGAGACGCTCACCTGAATGTACTGTCTTCCTTCATGGTGTCATGTTTCACCATAAATTCCCAGCTTAATGTATCAAAAGGGGCTACCCTGGTGCTCAGACGGTAAAGAATCCATCTGCAATGCCGGAGACGAGGGTTTGATCTCTGGGTTGGAAAGATCCCCTTGGAGAACCCATTCCAGTATTCTAGCTTGGAAAAATCCCATGGATAGAGAAGCCTGGTGGGCTATAGTCCATGGGGTTGCATCCTAATCAGTGAGCAAAACGACCTAGTAAATGAGCAGATGTTATATCTTAACAAGGTATTCCCTTCTCCTCTGGCCTTTTTTAAATTTCTCTTTAGGGCTGTATTCTGAGCCTAATTCTTGTCTGTTAATTTCTTTTCTAATTTTTAGATTCCAGTTATATTGTATGTTGTACTATTTGCAGGTTTTTCATAGATTATCCCTCATGTATACAAAACGCAAAGTGGATTTGAAACATTTAATTAGTTAGGACATGTGTTCATCTCCTCCAACAAAATTAACCGAGTAAACTACGTACAGAATTTTGTCTGATTTCCATGTGAGAGTCCAGACTGGGATAGTAATTCTGTAAAGTCATTAGGGGTTCAGAATCATCCTCTCGTTGCCCTGCCATTTCTGCAGTCTTACCTTCATCCACATGATCCACGGTGACTCACAGCGGCATGACACGCCAGCAGCCGTGGGGCGGGGTTGGGGGAGTGGGATGCGGACATGCTGAACTGCACACGAGGAACAAGCTCCTTTAAGTAAAATTCAAAAGTAAGGAAGCTTAGAATATCAGAAACAAGAATCTGGATGTCCTGCCTAGAGAGGGGAATCTCTAGGTACAGTATTGTTTAGAGGAGATTGATTTATCCTGATCTGTCGTGAAGAAGTGGCAAGAATTTTTTTTTTTTTTTTAATAAGAATGTAGGGAGCTTTCCTGGTGGTGTGGCTGTTAATTAAGAATCCACCTGCCAATGTAGGGGACGTGAGTTTGATCCCTGGTCAGGGATCTAAGATTCCCACGTGCCGTGGGGCTCCAGCCTGTGCTGTAGAGCCCGGGAGCCGCAGCTACTGAAGCCCATGTTCCCTAGAGGCCGTGCTCCACAGCAAGAGAAGCCCGCACACTGAAACTAGAGAGTAGTCCCCGCTGTCTGCAGCCAGAGAAAAGCCCACGTGCAGGAATGAAGACCCAGCACAGCCAAAAATAAATAAATAAGCTTAAAAAAAAAAAAAAGAATGTTGGAACAGAGGATCCAGCTGAGCCTCAGAACGGTCGTCTGGACAGTTTCACACTTATTCCCTTGGTGCCGTCGTTGCTAAAAATATATTTGTAATTCTTGTCTCAAGGGTTGCTTCCAGAGCCAGTTTACAAGGTGCCTCTGAAAATAAACATATTCTTAGACCTCACTGTGGTCCTAAAAACATACCGTCTTGATTTATTGTCTAACTTGAGTGCCCAGGTTTGATGTCAGAACTTAAATTCACTTTAATAAAAAGAACGTTTGCCATAATTCCAAATACTTGAATAATGTAATAGATTTTGCAGCCAGTTTTAAAGAAAAATTTGGCAGCATTATTGAATAAATGTTTTTATGTATTAATAACTTCCTAAAATGAATTCTTTGAAGAACTTATCTTTCACTTGAAGTTTAAGTACAGGTATATTTTATAAAGGAAGCAACTGGATAACGTTTGCTATATTTTAAGGAAATACAGGATAAAAAGGATCATCTTTAGATACTGGTAATACTAAACTTTCAGTGGTCTCGGGAGAGCTGGAATCAAGGACATTTATTTTGGAGCAGGACGACTTAATCGTGGAATGTAGTTTATGCCGTATTTATGGTGCCCGTGTGTACAGTATGGCGAGTTTTGACAAATGTGTACACTGTGTAGTTGCCACCATAGTCGAGCTGGACTCCACTTCCAAAGGTCCTCATGTCCCTTTCCAGGTATTCGGCAGCTCTGACCTGCAGTCGCAGGCGCTCACTGATCTGCTTTCTACCTCTTTGTGCATTAGATTACAGTTTTTATATTTAAACAAATGGTAAAGGTACAGGTTTCTGGGTTTTGTGCCCCACACACACACACAAATTGGAGATAACAGTCATCAAGTTTTTGCCCTTTGCAAAAGCAGGCAGAAAGCTCTATAACCGAAGTATCATTGTCACAATAAAAGTCGGGTTTTCCAAAATTGTCGTAATCTGTGATGGGTTGGATGTATCAAAATGTTTATTTTTCAGAAAAAAATAAGTGAGAAGAAAAACTGAATTCAGCTGTCCTGCACAGAATATTGTTCAATTAGCCTCCTTTACTGAGCTCTGTGTGCTGTGTTTAGTCGCTCAGTCCTGTCCGGCTCCTTGCTACCCCATGGACTGTAGCTCGCCAGGCTCCTCTGTCCATGGGGATTCTCCAGGCAAGAACACTGGAGTGTGTTGCCATGCCCTCCTCCAGGCGATCAGCTGAGCTCCACCTACCAGCAGTTGCTGCCTTTGTGTTAATTGTGACTCTTCTCGGAGACTTCTGAAATACTGAAGTCCGTCTCTGCCAGAATAACGTCTCTCCCCCCCGTCTCTCACCAGTGTGTCTCTCAGCAGAGATCAGTCTCTTCCCCTTGTTTCAGGAGGTGGAGACCTGGGACAGGCAGCACAACTGTGTGTGCAGAGGCCTGGCCACTAGCCAGGAGCAGGTCGCAGGAGCCGGGACCCCAGCATGTGCTGCGGGACCCAAATGTCCTAAGACAGTCTCTGTTCAGTGATGTTTGCAAGTTTCTTTCCAGCGGCAAAGCAGAAATGCAGTACTGATTCTATGTCCCATATTCTTTGAATAGTGTAGTGATTCATCGCAGTCCTCCTGTTGGTTCAGGAATCCAGAGTCAGCCAGCATTCTGTTCCTTGTCCTTTAAACCATGTTTGTAATGTGAGAGTTCTGCACATCTGTAACGTGAGAGTTGGTGCATCTCTAGCAACAGCCTCCTGACCCTTCTGCTTCCAGAAGCATCTTCTCTCTCCTTGCCTCTGAGTCTGTCTCTCTAGACCTTACTGTATTTGTCTGGAACTCTTGATGCTTGGGTATTATATTCAAAATGAGATCATTTCTTCTTCAGCGTTTTGAGTACCCTCTGTCTGCCAGGTTCTGGTTAGAACCCTCAAGAATTTCACAGCCTGTGTTTACTCCTTCCTGCCATCCCAGACCATCTGTGCTTCAGTTCAAAGTTCCCTTTTCAGCATCCCCCTCAGTCTGTCTTTCCTTGTGGAAACCCACTCATCCAGTCTGCTTCTATCGATGTCACTTTCTCTGTCTTTATTATTATCTTTGCCAAAATAGGCCCACTCAATTCCCATGTCTTCAGCCCAAGGCAGTTTTCTCTGTCTGGGGTGTTACCTACTTCAGTACTTAACAGCCCATATGATTTATTGGCACTTAAATTTTTGTTTCATCTCATTCATGGTACTGAAATCTCACAGTTAAAAGAAGTGAAGTTGCTCAGTTGTGTGCAATTCTTTGCGATTCCATGGACTATAGCCCACCAGGCTCCCCCGTCCATGGAATTTTCCAGGTAAGAGTACTCGAGTGGGTTGCCATTCCCTTCTCCAGGGGATCTTTCCGACCTGGGGATCGAACCTGGGTCTCCCACATTGCAGGCAGACGCTTTACCCACTGAGCCACCAGGGAAGCCCTAAAAGGACAGACTTAATCTTTAAAAAAAGAAAGAAGTACAAAAAATTAGCAGTCCAGATAAATGCAGAGACCAATAAACTCTTAGAAATGTTAAAAGGAAACTTGAAAGACCCCGTACGTGGAGAAAGGTTGAAGGACACCCACAGTGCAGCTGCCCGTTCACCTGAACCGTGAATGCCCTGGAGGGGCGTGCAGGACAGAGAGAAATCAGCAGCCCAGGAGAAAGCCCAGGCCTGTCAGGTGGAGCATGACCCCACGTGGAAACACATGGTCCTTGGAGGACACTCATGCAAAAGTGGGTTGAAAATCGTCCCTGGTCTGGTATGAGGCCCAGGTGTTTGATGTGTACTAAAAAAAATTGATGAGCTGGGACAATGAGAAGGAGGTGAAGTCAAAGCAGGCATTTTAAGAATCTCCCAGGCTGGTGATAAAAGGCAGGTGGGACCACAGTAGTGAGCATGCCAGGTACTCAGCAGTGGGCTCATTAAAAGCGATTCAAAAGGAGGATCCAGCCAAACTTGCATGTTGGTTCTGGGGAACAAAGAGGAAGTCAGATTGTTTCAGTGTTGGCAGTCTGTGGGCCTCAGAGTGTGGTGATTCCGTTAACATTGAATGAGAGATTCGTTTTGATGGCTGGAAAATGTGACTCAGTGTTGACATTTACATTAAAGGTAGTTCTAGGTATCTTGGTAAAGGCGGCTGGAGAGGACAGAAGACGCTTGGGAACGAGTTTGGAAGATCAGGCACTCCAGCCAGGCTCACCCTCACGGGCCCACCAACAGCCAGACTCACTGAGCTGTTGCAGGTGGTGTCTCCGCCATGCTCCCCGAGACCTCCATCAACGGAGGCTGGAGGGACCTGCTCGCCAAGTGACATGAAGAGCGAAGGATTTCACTCTGGATAGTTAATTGGTTAAATTTGAGTAAAGAGGGCCTTTGTGAGAGAACCAGAACTTCAGATTTATCTTAACATTGGGGTAGATTAGGCTCTGCCTGCACATCCTTGACAGTGGTCCATCCAGAGCCACGAATCTTGTCGTTGCTTCATCCGCTCGCTCTCCGGGGGTTTTCTGGATTATGGAATTTATGAAACATGGTGATGTAATCAGGCCATTTGAAATACCCAGTTGGAGGAAGAGGGAAAAATAAACCCTTCTAACATGCCTTCATTCTTACTCCATTTCTGTCTTGCATTTATGTTATACCCACAGGCTTATCTAGCACTCTTAAATTACTAGTCACCGTCATTATTGGTTATTTCTCTCATTCACTAGTGAGAGAGGGCTCATGGGTCATCCTCAAAGGTTCAGGAATCGCCGGAGGATTTTGAGCCTCACTTGCGTGGCTTTTTGCCTTTTGCTTCTGAAATCTGCTGGAAGAGAGAGGGGACAGAGGAGGTGGTCTCACCATTTCTTGAAGCTGAGTTGTCACAGCTGAACTTGTTGAGACATCTTGATTCTGTTAGCGTTCACAGGTCAAAGGACAGGTTCAACTGTTCGGCTAGTTAGAGCCCCAGGGATGGAGTGACCAGACTGATGACTTACAGTTGGATTTCTGTTACTGCCTCCTCATTACGCAGGTCAGGGGGCCTGTTGGTCATGCAGTGGGGGGTCACTAATCACCTGGAAGGATTTCGTGTGCACATTTTTCAGTTTTTGTTTTTAACTGAGGAAAAGCCACTAACAGAACAAGGGGAGTCATTTGGGTGGAAGAGCGCTTTGGTTCCTTTCTTCTTTCTCTGGGCTTGTGGCCTGTGTATGTTCCCTTTTCTGTTTTATGTGTTACTCCTGCGACTTACGGGGCTGCAGTCGGAAGGTGTCTCTTTTCTGTAGCACCAGCAAGTGCTCTTTCCTGTAGAGAGCCTTCGGTTAGCAAAGCTGCTGAGGCCAATTATCATCCCCACCAAGGCTCATTTTCTCTGAAATAAACCTTAGTAGTAGTAGGAGAATAGCTGACTTTCAGATCATAAGTCATTGACTCTGATTAGAAAGGAACCATTTCAGTTATTTTTTTCGTCTTCATACTTTTCTGTACCTTTCCATTTTTCTCCAATGAATGGATTTTGTTGTCAGAAAGTAGCTTGTTTTTTAAAGAAGCAATTATATTAAGAATCAGTTCAGTTCAGTCGCTCAGTCATGTCCGACTAGAATCGCAGCATGCCAGGCCTCCCGGTGCGTCACCAACTCCCAGAGTTCACTCAAACTCACGTACATCGAGTCAGTGATGCCATCCAGCCATCTCATCCTCGGTCATCGCCTTCTCCTCCTGCCCCCAATTCCTCCCAGCATCAGAGTCTTTTCCAGTGAGTCAGCTGTTCGCATGAGGTGGCCAAAGTACTGGAGTTTAAGCTTTAGCATCATTCCTTCTAAAGAAATCCCAGGGCTGATCCTCCTTCAGAATGGACTGGTTGGATCTCCTTGCAGTCCAAGGGACTCTCAAGAGTCTTCTTCAACACCACAGTTCTAA
>SJYX01000565.1:247938-290868 GCA_006410675.1 Oreotragus oreotragus | reverse complement strand
CACAAGCTGGAATCAAGATTGCCGGGAGAAATATCAATAACCTCAGATATGCTGATGACACCACCCTTATGGCAGAAAGTGAGGAGGAGCTAAAAAGCCTCTTGATGAAAGTGAAGGAGGAGAGCGAAAAAGTTGGCTTAAAGCTCAACATTCAGAAAACGAAGATCATGGCATCCAGTCCCATCACTTCATGGGAAATAGATGGAGAAACAGTGGAAACAGTGTCAGACTTTATTTTTTGGGGGCTCCAAAATCACTGCAGATGGTGATTGCAGCCATGAAATTAAAAGACACTTACTCCTGGGAAGAAAAGTTATGACCAAACTAGATAGCATATGCAAAAGCAGAGACATTACTTTGCCAACTAAGGTCTGCCTAGTCAAGGCTATGGTTTTTCCTGTGGTCATGTATGGATGTGAGAGTTGGACTGTGAAGAAAGCTGAGCGTCAAAGAATTGATGCTTTTGAACTGTGGTGTTGGAGGAGACTCTTGAGAGTCCCTTGGACTGCAAGGAGATCCAACCAGTCCATTCTGAAGGAGATCAACCCTGGGATTTCTTTGGAAGGAATGATGCTAAAGCTGAAACTCCAGTACTTTGCCCTCCTCATGCAAAGAGTTGACTCATTGAAAAAGAAGGGGATGACCAAGGATGAGGTGGCTGGATGGCATCACTGACTCGATGGACGCGAGTCTGGGTGAACTCCGGGAGATGGTGATGGACAGGGAGGCCTGGCGTGCTGCGATTCATGGGGTCGCAAAGAGTCGGACACGACTGAGTGACTGAATGGAATGGAACAGATCTCACTGTAGTTTTTCATTTGTTTGTTTTTAATTGAGTCTAGTGTCTCATTTAATCTTTTGAAAATTATAGGAATCATAGTTTCCCTGTGGAAGATAATGGTTCCCAGAAAAGCCAAGCACCAACCTAAAGATATACTACATATAAAGGTAGACTTGGGTCCCTTTTATCTCTTGTCCAGCCTCTTACACTACACCATACTGTCTTCTAAAAATTTGGCCACAAAGCAAATGAATTAGTGACCATATCTTTATTAGAAAGTCCTCAATCAAAAGTTAATTCATGTAAGCCTATTAGTAATTATAATTTTAATTCTCCCTCTTGAGAAACCTGTATGCAGGTCAGGAAGCAACTGTTAGAATTGGACATAGAACAATAGACTGGTTCCAAATAGGAAAAAAGACTACGTCAAGGCTGTATATTGTCACCCTGCTTATTTAACTTATATGCAGAGTACATCATGAGAAACGCTGGGCTGGAAGAAGCACAAGCTGGAATCAAGATTGCTGGGAGAAATATCAATAACCTCAGATATGCAGATGACACCACCCTTATGGCAGAAAGGGAAGAGGAACTAAAAAGCATCTTGATGAAAGTGAAAGAAGAGAGTGAAAAAGTTGGCTTAAAGCTCAACATTCACAAAACGAAGATCATGGCATCCAGTCCCACCATTTCATGGCAAATAGATGGGGAAACAGTGGCTGACTTTATTTTGGGGGGCTCCAAAATCACTGCAGATGGTGATTGCAGCCATGAAATTAAAAGACGCTTACTCCTTGGAAAGAAAGTTATGACCAACCTAGACAGCATATTAAAAAGTAGAGACATTACTTTGCCGACTAAGGTCCGTCTAGTCAAGGCTATGGTTTTTCCAGTAGTCATGTATGGATGTGAGAGTTGGACTGTGAAGAAGGGTGAGTGCCAAAGAATTGATGCTTTTGAACTGTGGTGTTGGAGAAGACTCTTGAGAGTCCCTTGGACTGCAAGGAGATCCAACCAGTCCATCCTAAAGAAGATCAGTCCTGGGTATTCATTGGAAGGACTATGTTGAAGCTGAAACTCCAATACTTTGGCCACCTGATGTGAAGAGCTGACTCATTGGAAAAGACCCTGATGCTGGGAAAGATTGAGGGCAGGAGGAGAAGGAGATGACAGGATGAGATGGTTGGATGGCATCACTCAATGGACATGAGTTTGGGTAGACTCCGGCATTTGGTGATGGACAGGGAGGCCTGGCATGCTGTGTGTGATTCATGGGGTAGCAAAAAGTCAGACAGGACTGAGTGACTGAACTGAACTGAACTGGGTAAGTTAAATTTCATCCATTCATTTAACAAATAGTTGATGCTATAGGAGAAAAAACCTTAACTAGAATAGTGTATCTGTCCTCAAGGATTTTCAGTCTACCATGGAAGACAAAAAATTATAGTGTGTAGGAAGTGTTATTCTAGGAGTGGTGTAAGATGCCAGCAGAAATAAGAGCTATCCTAGTTCATCAGGGGAAGGGAAAGGAGGGAAGGGGAGTTAGTGAGGGTTGTCGGAGGGGATGATAGGGCCAGTGGTGTGTTCCAGGAAGAGGGCACAACCTAGAAAAGTCCAGAGGCTAGAAAGAGCTGGGATCATTAAAGGAAACTGCTTTTGTAAGTGCATCAAGACTCCCTCATGAGAGGAAGAACGGGCAGAAGGGAAGGGATTGGAGAAGAAGAGACGTACCCAGATATCTTGAATACTTTGAATGCAATCCTGAGGGTAACTGGGGAACCTGGTGTCTCAGGAGTTGCACTTAAACCATCAGCAAAGCCAGAATTTGCCTCTGTCTCACCTGCATGCTTGCGGAGGCAGAAGTTAAAAACCTTCCCCTCTCGTGGATGCCTCTGGACTAAGAGGACTCTGCTCTTGACAGCCAGGACAAATTGGTCCTATGACTACTACCGAAGAAAATTCTTATCTTCTTTGGGTTCCATGAGACCACTCTTTGATGTCACAGGGCATATTTCAGGGAAAATATATGTCAAACTTTCCTCCCAGTAACTGAGCAATGCCCCCACAGAGAAATTAAGGAGGAGAAAGCCCCTATTTAGAAAGCCCCAGGTGACCAAATTTCTAGTCCACTGTGTTTTCACTCTCCCTCCCTTATCTCTGTGAAGATCCCTTGCTGATGTCACCATGAACTCTAGATCCCCACCTGAGAAGACAACCCAGAAACCTGCTCTTCCACGTGCAGTGAAGTGAAGTCACTCAGTCGTGTCCGACTCTTTGCGACCCCGTGGACTGTAGCCCACCAGGCTCCTCCATCCATGGGATTCTCCAGGCAAGAATACTGGAGTGGGTTGCCATTTCCTTCTCCAGGGGATCTTCCCAACCCAGGGATTGAACCCAGGTCTCCCGCATTGGAGGCAGACTCTTTAACCTCTGAGCCACCAGGGAAGCTCCTCCACGTAATCAGCCCAAATGCACTACCTCGCCACCTACCACACTGAGTGGCTGCAGTGACTTTGAGCTGAAGAAGAAACCAGATCCTTTCCCCAAAAGACTCCTGTTCTTGATCAGGACAGCTGAGCATGACTTTTGGCAGGTGGTCAGATTCTTAAATACTTTACATCATTAACAATGGTTCTTTTTTGGGGGTCACTTATCAGGGCACTTCCACACCCTATGTTTTTATATTCTGTATTGTTTGAATTTTTAACCATCAGTATTACATATGTAATTTAACAAATGGTGTGTGTAAGGATATACCCAAAACACTCAGAAACATAATTCTTGTCACTCAGTCACTCAAAAGAGTATGATGCTTGTAGAACAGAGGAGGGAACTTCTGAAACGGATTCTCACTTCAACTATATTCCCTAGTCCATCAGCTTCACTAAAACTTTTGCGAAATGCAGAGTCTCAGACTAACCCTGGGCCTGCTGAATCAATTCTGCACTTTAACAGATTCTGAGGTGATTCTTATGCATATTAACATCTGATCTAGTATAGCCAACTTTCAGGATTTCAACTGCTGAGGCAGCAGGAAGGACAGCAGAAACTATTTAAGTTCACACAGCTCCTCAGCACCAGAACTAGGGCTTCAGTTCCTATCTTTAGACTCCCAGACCAGGGCTCTTTTCATGCCTTTAGGCTGCCTCTCCAGCATGTGGTCTTCCTAGAACCTCAACTTATTTTTGTATATTTTATAAGTGAAGGCATTCTAGGTCTCAGGGTAACAGAGAAAGTGAATATTGGGTCTCTTAATACAACACAATACTTCTGGGTAAGATAAAGCACTGCAGTCTAGAAGTTGAATCTACCATCCCTGGATGGAACCCCAAGTCATATTCTAATAGTGTTTGAGAGAAGGCCCAAGTAGATTCAGGGACAAGTAAGGGTAGGAAAGGGCTTCCCAGGTGGCTCAGTGGTAAAGAATCCTCCTGCTAATGCAGGAGACAAAGGAGACGTGGGTTCAGTCCCTGGTTCCAGAAGATCCCCTGGAGAAGGGCACAGCAACCCACTCCAGTTTTCTTGCCTGGAGAATCCCATGGATAGAGAAGCCTTGTGGGCTACAGTCCATGGGTTTCCAAAGAGTCAAACATGACCTAACAACTAAGCAACAACAACAAAGGTAGGAAAACTCTCATGGCCAGTGACATCAGGGCAGCTCTGGAAACTCAGGGGCAGGGGAAATGTCCAGGAATCCCTTAGCTATTGGCTCTCATTCGTGTAGCTGGCGGAGTGAACCGAGTGCTGGCTGCTGTGTTACAAAGAAGGGAATCACCTCCGATTGAGTATTCAGTGCTTATACGGACACTAACCAACTAAGCTGTTCCCAATCTAAGTTTAGCTTCCTGTACACACTTACCCAGAGTAAATCATCCCAGGCTGTTGGCATGACTAAAGGAAGAAAGACTGGGTCTACAGTGTTGGCTGCTCCTACGGATGTGAGGTCATCCTCAGACTCGGGTATATCTGACTCAGGAAGAGTCTGAGTCCAGCTCCAACCAGCAGAAGAGCCAGATCACAAGAAGGCCTCCCCGGGGCCACATGTCTGGAGGCAAGGAGTCCTTGCCTGAGACCTTGGGAGATACCTTGAGAGGCTGAAGGTACAGGCTGAGCCAAAACTACACAAGAAAGACAAAGTCCTATATGTCAGAAAAACTGTTCAGAAATGGGCTCCAGTGGAGGGAGAAGCCAGTAGGAAAGAAGAATGGTATGGTTAGTAGCTAAGAGGTGAGTGATAGAGAAAGGGTCTATTCTGCCTCCAGCCATCTCTATTTGTGTAACTGTGGCTGAGTGCTTTCTTTTTTCAAAGGTATCATATATCAAATCATGTAATATTATTGCACTTCAATATATCTTTTTCAAAATAAAGCACCTACTTCTATAAGGAGTTGAATATAAAGTCACTCCCTGCTATGGTCTGCCTGTGTCCCTCCACCCCAAATTGATTTGTTGAAATTCTAATTCCAATGGGATGGTACTAGGAAACTGGCCTTTTGGGGGTGGGGGCTTAGGTCATGAGGGTGGACCCCATACGAACGGGATTAGTGCTCTTGGAAAAGAGACCCCACTAAGCTCACTAGCTCCTTATACCACATGAAGGTGCAAATAGAAGTTTGCCGCCTGGAAGAGGGCCCTCTTGTGACTACACTTGTACTCTAATCTCAGACTTCCAGCCTCCAGGACTGTGGGATTATATTTCTGTTCTTTACAAGCTTGGAATTTTTGTTATAGAAACGCAAAGACTAAGACATTCCCTCTTTGCTGAGATCATTTTTTGGGGATAGGATAGGGTGAGGGAACAAGTTGTTTTTTTGTTTAGTTGCTAAGTCACGTTCAACTCTTTGTGACCCCAAGGACTACAGCCCACCAGGCTCCTCTGTCCATGGGATTTCCTAGGGAAGAATACTGGAATAGATTGCCATTTCCTTCTCCAAGGGGTCTTCCTAACCCAGGGATTGAACCCAAATCTCCTGAATTGGCAGGCAGATTCTTTCCTGCTGAGCTACCAGGGAAGCCTTATATTTAGGCCTAGAGGGGAACTTACTCAGAGTTTCAGTTAGTGAGTGGTTGAGTGGGATTCAATACGGTCTCATCCCAGAGTCTAAATTCTCAGTCAGAAAGCTGTGATGTTTCCTTCAGGATAAGGCTCCAGCATCATCTGCTTAAGCCCTCCCTGAGTAGTGTCCCCTCGCCTTTCCTTTACATGTAAGACCTGGTTAAACAGCTCTGTTCTGCCTTCCCTCAGAACTCCAGGCTTTCCTCATAGAGCTTTGCACACTGTGCTATAAATTGTACAGGAAAATTCTTTGAGGTTAAGGGCTGTATCATATTCAGCTATGACCACAGCATATAATGGATGCCCAGGAGAGAATATCTGTTGAGTGACTCTCAGGATATTACAAATCTACTTTGCCAGATAGGGTGGATTAGCACTCAAAGTCTGTCTCATCCTCATTCTAGAATACATCACTATAATGTGGGGGCTAGAAAGATAAAAGGTATGTCCTAGACTCCCTTGCAGCTAAGCTCTGGGCATGATTTAGGTTTGGCCAATCAGGTGCACAAACATGAACTCTGGAAAGCAGACATGAAAGGACTAGCTTCCGCTGCCTCTGCTGCTTCAGAGGCAAGCTTAACTGTGAGGATCCTTGGTTTTTTGGTAGCATCCTTGGTGGAGCATTCTGTCCTGGGTTGCTTGTTTTGTGGGGATCAAGAGACAGGGCACCAGGGGTTCATTCTGTTGATGGGGACTGTAGCAGGCATAACCTGGCTCTTCCTGGTCTTAGTTGCCCTGGAGCAGCTTTGGAACCAAAGTTTCCATTCCATAGAAGGTCCAAGAAGAGATAGAAGGTCTCTGTCTTACCCAGGACTTTGGGCTCATTTCTAAAAGATTAATCTAAATTCTATTTATTCAATCCATCCCTGACCCAAGGATAGAACCCAGGTCTCCTGCATTGCAGGCAGGTTCTTTACCATTGAGCCACCAGGGAAGGCCCTGCCAATAACTCCACTCCAAAGCCATTTAATACTAGAGGTTTCTAATTAGGACATTGCTTCAGCCATTTCACCAGGACAAATACAGTCTCTTAAGCAAGATAAAAGGCAGACCAGTAAACTACAGTGCCTCGGCCCCTCAAGGTCATTCAAGGACGCAGTTTTCTTTTTTCTTGGTGCCCAGTCAGCTCCTTAGAATGCTGCCCTCATCCTATGGTTGTAGTTTTTGACCATAGCCATACCGTGTTCCAGTAAGTGGGAAGTGGGAAAGAAGAAAAGGAAGGAAAGCAGCTTCCTTTAAATGAAGTGAATGAAAACTTCACACATCCCTTCCACATATATTCCATTGGCCATAACTTAACCAGAGACTTCCCCTCATTGCAAGGGGACTGACAGTTAAGAGTGGATTAGAGGGACCTGAGAGTGAAAATAGTTAGTTTTTGCAAGAGTCCAGGTCTTTGGATGCTTAATTTCAGATATTTTTCACTACACCACAATGTGTACTTTGAGGTGTTGGGGCTAAGCATTGGCAAACCGCATTTTAGGCTAGGCTAGCTAGTGACCCATTAAACTCTGCCAATAGGGGTAAAAGAGGAAGCCTGTACAGCTGGAGGGGTGAAATGGGACTCCTTCCTGTTTACTTCCTGTCTCCCTAGGGCTCTTGTCTGTGTTACTGAGCAATACTTCTTTACCCTGGCAGCAGGAGTTCCTGTCGGGAGCAACCATTGAACCCACTTTGTAGCAACACTCACAGAAGCAGCCTCGCTTCCCCCTCAGTGATACTAGGCAACCCAAGTCCCTTCCCCAGAGATCTGGGTCCCCAGCCAATAGGACCCCTCCTTCAAGCTCAGAAACACCATCATAAGGAATCACCCCTTCTCACAATCTAAGTTTCATCTCTATAAGCTCCCTCCCATGCGTTTCCAAGTTTTAATAATGGCAACCTCTTACCCAAACACAGTGAAGGTCATGTATGACAAACTCACAGCTGATGTGCTAATCAATGGGGAAAAAATGAAATCTTTCTTCTGAGATCTGGAGCAAGGCAAAGATGCCTACTCTCACCATTGCTATTCAACAGAGTACTGGAAGTCAATCAGGCAAGGAAAAGAAATATAAGGCACCAATCAGAAAGGAAGCAGTATACTTCTCTCAGTTTGCAAATGACATGATGATACATACATATAAAACCCTAACAGTTCTACATACAAGCACCTGCCTCCCCCACAACACAAGCAACTTTGAGCAAGATGAACAAAGCTGGATGTATCATACTTCCTGACTTAAAGTTATATTACAAATTTATAGCAATCACAACAGTATGGTGCTGGAAGAAAAACAGACATGGAGACCAATGGAACAGAATAGAGAACCCAGAAATAAAGTCATGCATTTACAGTCAACTGATCTTCCGCAATGGGGAAAGGACAGAGATTCTTCAACAAACTGTGGTAGGAAAACTGGATATCTACATGCAAAAGAAAGAAACTGGCCCCAACTTCATACCGTACACAGAAATTTACTTAAAATGCATTAAGTTCTTAAACATAGAACTTAAAACCTTAAAGCTCCTAGAAGAAATCAAGGAAAAAATATTACTGACATTGATACTGGCAAAATTTTTAAAAATATGATACCAAAAGCACAGGCAGCAAAGTAAAAAATAGAGAAGATCAAATTAAAAAGCCTCTGCACCGCAAAAGAGACAATCAATGAAATGAAAAGGCAAACTGTGGAACGTGACAAAATATTTGCAAGTCATATCCGATAAGGGTTAACATCCAAAATATATAAGGAACTCCTACAACTCTTTGCCAAAAATACAAATAGCCTGATTTAAAAATGGGCAAAGGGCCTAAATATATTTCTTAAAAGAAACTCAAATGACAGAGGTTTGTGAAAAGATGCTCAATATTTCTAATTATCATTAAAACCTCCATAGGCACCTCGTATCTGCCAGAACAGCTGATATAAAAGAGACAAAAAATAAGCATTGGGAAAGATGTGAAGAAAAGGGAACCCTTGCACCAGTGGGTGGGTATGGTGATTGGTGCAGCCATTATAGACAACATATGGCAATTTCTTAAAAAAGAAATAACAATAGAATTACCATATGAACCTGCAATCCCACTTCTCGGTATATACCCAAAGAAATAAAAAGTAGGAACACAAAGAGATATCTGCATTATTCACAACAGCCAAGACATGGAAACAAACTAAATGTCCTTTGATAGATGAACAAATAAAGAAAATGAAGTGTGTGTGTGTATATACACAGTGGAATATTACTCAGCCTTCAAAAAAGAAGGAAATCTTGGCACGTGCAACAAAATGGTTGGAGCTGAAGAGCATTATACTAAGTGAAATAAGCAAGATACAGAAAGGAAAACACTACATAATCTTACATGTAGAATCTAAAATAGTCACACTCACAGAAACAAAGAGTAGGTCAGTGGTTGCCAGGAGCTAGGGGAGGAGGAAATGCAGTGATGTTGGTTAAAGGGTACAAAGTTCCTGTTATCTAAGATAAGTTCTAGAGATCTAATCCACACATGGTAATGAGAGTTACCAGCATGGATGTTGCTCTTCAGTTAAGTCATGTCTGACTCTGCAACCCTATGAACTGGAGCACCCAGGCTTCCCTGTCCTTCACCATCTCCCCACGTTTGCTCAAACTCATGTCCATTGAGTCAGTGATGGCATCTGACCATCTCGTCCTCTGTTGCCTCCTTCTCCTCTTGCCCTCAATCTTTCCCAGCATCAATCTTTTCCAATGAGTCAGCTCAATGCATCAGGTGGCCAAAGAATTGGCCCTTTAGCTTCACCATCAGTCCTTCCAATGGATATTTAGGACTGATTTCCTTTAGGATTAAGTGGTTTGATCTCCTTGCTGTCCAAGGAACTCAAGAGTCTTCCCCAGCACCACAGTTCAAAAGCATCATTTCTTCAGCACTCAGCTTTCTTTATGGTCCAACTCTCACATCCATATATGACTACTGGAAAAACCATAGCTTTGACTAGACAGACCTTTGTTGGTAAAGTGATGTCTCTACTTTTCAATACACTGTGTAGGTTTGTCATAGCTATTCCTCCAAGGAGCAAGCATCTTTTAATTTTGTGGCTGCAGTCACCATCCACATTGATTTTGGAGCCCAGGAAAATAAAATCTGACACTGTAATGTGTAGTTAAAATTGCTAAAAGCATAGATCAATAAATGTTAAATCTTCTTACACACAAATGGTAACTTTGTAGAAATAATAAATATGTTAACTGTTTTGTGGTGATCATTCCACAATGTATACACACACCAAAATACCAAGTTGTACATCTTAAATACATATATACTTTATATATGACAATACCATCTCAATAAAGCTGTTAAAAATTACAATCAGAAATACAACAGAGCTAAATAATAGCAATGTGAGCACAGGTATGACTCTTAACCTCTGTGAATCCTAATTTCTACATCTGTAGAATAGGTACAGTAAACCTCTATTGAAGATAGTCATTGTGGGGAACAGCACATGCTGGGAATGTCACAATTCATGGCAGGTATTATTGTTAAAATATCTCCCACAGAGAGCGGTTGATTTCAGATGACTAACAAGTATTTTTAAAACATGTTCTGTAAATGTTAGTTTTATTTCTCTTTTTCTTTTCTTGCCAACCTTCAGAGACCTCTGATTCTTGACTTCTGTCCTTCATGTTCCCCTCACTTTCCTACACAGTCAACTTTTCCTCACTTCTTTTCTCTCCCTCCAAAACCATGACCTGGCAGCATCATGAGGAAAGCACTCAGCACAGTGCCTGACGTTGTCCACATTCAATAGCTGGTTGTTGACTGTCTTCTGATCTCTGCTTGCTAACTGCTCACTCCTTGCTCTTCCTGGTTCCTCATGTCCTCCAAATATCTTTGCTTCCCATCCCTGCATGACTGGGCCCAAACATCCAGACAAAAAGACAGAGAAGGTGAAAAGAGGACACTTTATACCCACCCATGGCTTTCTCTTATTTTCAAGGCCAGTGACACTTTGACAACCAGCTTCCCTTTAACCTTGGCCAGCTGGAGCCATATATGCCCTATCGACCACCCCGGGCTGGCAGCTAATACTCATTAGCAGCTGATTAAGGAGTAATTAGTGAGCCCAATGAGGGCAATTAGCGTTTCTAAGTTCCCATTTGTAAATCATATTAATAACTGGCTTGACTGAGGTGTGGAAGCAGTTGGTGTGGGGAGATTCAGCTACCGCTCCCACTGTAGCACACATTAGGAATTCTTGGGGACCTCTGCAGGTCAGATGGTTTCTATCTCTCTGCCTAACCCCCATCCCACTACACACACACACTATCCATAGGGGTAATAGTTACCAAGAACTCAAAACCTCTCCTGCAGTTCAGAAGCTCAAATATATCCTTCTCCTAGTTAAAAAAAAGACTTGGTCACCCTGAAGAGAACAGAGATTTGGAGCTAGACCTGAGTTAGAAACCTGCACTTATCAGTTTGGTGACTTTGAACAAGTCATTTAACCTCTCTATCAGTTTCATTATTGAAAAACACTCTTGTCTTTAGGCAAGACTTTTAAGGAATTTTCTAGCAAATCAAAAGGGTATTTGATGGTAAAAGATCGCTGTTTGCCAGGGTTTGGGGCAAGAAAGGAGAGGTGAATAGGTGGAGCACAGGGGATTTTTAGGGCAGTAAAACTATTCTGTGTAATACTGTAATGGCCAATACATGATATTATGTATTTGTCAAAACCCATAGGGTGTACAAGGAGCGGTGGCTGCGTGGGCACAGGAGGGCTGAGAGGAGCTACTCCACGTTTAAGGTCAAGAGGGGCGGCAGTAAGGAGGTAGCCCTCATTCAAGGTAAGGAGCAGCAGCTGTGCTTTGCTGGAGCAGCCGTGAAGAGACACCCCACGTCCAAGGTAAGAGAAACCCAACTAAGAAGGTAGGTGTTGCATGAGGGCATCAGAGGGCAGACACACTGAAACCATAATCACAGAAAACTAGTCAATCTAATCACATGAACCACAGCCTTGTCTAACTCAATGAAACTAAGCCATGCCATGTGGGGCCACCCAAGATGGGCTGGCGTGGTGGAGAGGTCTGACAGAATGTGGTCCATTGGAGAAGGGAGTGGCAAACCACTTCAGTATTCTTGCCTTATGAACCCCATGAATAGTATGAAGAGGCAAAATGATAGGATACCAAAAGAGGAACTCCCCAGGTCAGTAGGTGTCCAATATGCTACTAGAGATCAGTGGAGAAATAACTCTAGAAAGAATGAAGAGATGGAGCAAAACAATACCCAGCTGTGGGTGTGACTGCTGATAGAAGTAAGGTCCGATGCTGTAAAGAGCAATATTGCATAGGAACCTGGAATGTTAGGTCCATGAATCAAAGCAAATTGGAAGTGGTCAAACAAGAGACGGCAAGAGTGAACGTCGACATTCTAGGAATCAGCAAAATAAAATGAACTGGAATGGGTGAATTTAACTCAGATGACCATTATATCTACTACTGTGGGCAGGAATTCCTTACAAGAAATGGAGTAGCCATCATGGTCAACAAAAGAGTCTGAAATGCAGTACTTGGATACAATCTCAAAAATAACAGAATTATCTCTGTTCGTTTCCAGGCAAACCGTTAAATATCATGGTAATCTAAGCCTATGCCCCAACCAGCAATGCTGAAGAAGCTGAAGTTGAACTGTCCTATGAAGACCTACAAGACCTTTTAGAACTAACACCCAAAAAAGATGTCCTTTTCATTATAGGGGACTGGAATGCAAAAGTAGGAAGTCAAGAAACACCTGGGGTAACAGGCAAATTTGGCCTTGGAATACGGAATGAAGCAGGTGTAGCCATCATGGTCAATAAAAGAATAAGAAAAAAAAAATGTATGTGGCTAGAAAAAAAAGAAAAGAAATGCAAAAAAAAAAAAAAAAAAAGAATCCGAAATACAGTACTTGGATGCAATCTCAAAAACAACAGAATGATCTCTGTTTGTTTCCAAGGCAAACCATTCAATATCACAGTAATCCAAGTCTATGCCCCAACCAGTAATGCTGAAGAAGCTGAAGTTGAACGGTTCTATGAAGACCTCCAAGACTTTTTAGAATTAACACCCAAAACAGATGTCCTTTTCGTTATAGGGGACTGGAATGCAAAAGTAGGAAGTCAAGAAACACCTGGGGTAACAGGCAAATTTGGCCTTGGAATACAGAATGAAGCAGGGCAAAGGCTAATAGAGTTTTGCCAAGAGAACGCACTGGTCATAGCAAACACCCTCTTCCAACAACACAAGAGAAGACTCTACACATGGACATCACCAGATGGTCAACACTGAAATATAGCTACTAGAAATCTGCTAATTGGAGAAAGGAAATGTCTCAAAACTCAGAGACTGGCACTAAGCCCGTCACCCACAGCATGCATTTTGAGATAACATTGGCACAAAGTGAGTTGTCCTGGGCCATAAAATGATTGATATGAATCTTGAAGAAAGGCAGGTTTCTAAGCAAATATATTCTCATTAACATAGCTTAAGAGAACATTTGCATGAGTAAAACATACTGGTTTGTCAAGTCAGTTCTGAGTCTTAGGCAGAACCACCTTGAAGACAGAGTCTAGGGTAAATACATAGTTCACTAACATAGCTTAAGACAAATATTTCCATAAGAAAAATGCATCGGTTAGCTCAAGGTTTGAGAAGAGTTAAGTTCAGGTGGAACCAGGTGTCGTTATGGCAGCACAGACTTTTAAAGGAAACCTCTTTTTAAATTCATATAGAGAAGGGGAAAAAATCTTAACACTTGTTTGTTTCCTCCTGCTGCTTAAGAGAGAGAGAAAAAATGTCTGAGACTTGCAGTCTACTTCCTCTGTTTGGAGACCCCTGGCCTTCTTGCCTGTTACTGTCTCAAAAGCTTCAGTGGAAAGCCTATCTACACCCCCATCTAGAGCAGGGAGGGATGCCTGCAGTAGAAAGAGGGCACTGGTTGCTTTTATTTCCCTCTCTTACAGATGGGAGCTAACAATTCCAGCATCACTCCTTTGAACTGTACCCTGAAAAACTGGGATAGATTTGATCCCCAGGGCTTAAAGACATGCCTGATCTTCCTATGTGATAGTGCATGGCCACAGTATCCACTGGAGGATGGCGAACAATAGCTAGACTGGTTCTGTAGAAAACCAGGGAAATGAGTAAAAGTAGCATATGTGTTGCCCTTTTTCTCTGAGAAACATGCCAGACTTATGTCCTAAGGGTATAGATTTGGGTATGAAACCTTCAGCTCCCTCCTGTCCTCCTACTTTGTCCCCATACCCAGGACACCAAACTGATTAAACTGAAAGTCAGGAAATTACCTCCCACCCCACCCCCTTCCAGGAAGGGTTGCCTTGGTCTTGGTAAAAACCCAAACTGAGATTCAAACTGCCCAGGTAGAGATCCAAACAACCCCTGTCTCAGTACAATCTCAAACTACCATGATTTCAATGGAAGTTCAGACAGTCAAAGTATGAGAAGCTCAGACAGCAAAAACTAAGGATGAAATACAGGATGAGATGGAGAACAGGAGACAAATAGATAAAGAAAAGCAGGTTTCTCCAATCTATCCCTGGGATCATATGTGCAGAGCAGCTTGAGAGGTTGAGGAACAGCCTCTTCATGAAGCACCCACCAGGAGAAACAATCAATCTGTGAGAGTTAATAAGTCCTTTTCTTACCAAGAAATACAAAGAATCAAGGAGGATCTGGGAGATTATTTGGAGGACCCAGAAAAATATATTAGAGCTTTTAAGGGTGTTACTTTGCTTTATGACCTTACTTGGAAAGATGTGATATATATCCTGGGACAATTGCTAACTTCCAACTCAAAAACTCAAGTTTTGGGGAAAGTGGTTGCCTATGGAGATGAATGGTTTGGTAATGAATCAGTAGGGAAGAGGGAAGACGAGATAGCTGCCCTCCCCACTGGGAATCAGGCAGTCCCAACTATAGACCTAGATTGGGACTATAACACAGCTAAAGGAAGATGGGATCAGGGTCACTTTGTCAGATGTGTTCTTGAGGGACTGAGGCAAGCACATGCTAAGACTTTAAACTATGCGAAATTGGCAAACATAAAACAGGAAGAGAAGGAAGCTTCTGGTAAATTCCTAGATAGACTGAGGGAAGCCCTTCACAGACACTGAGATTGATCCTGAAAATGAAGAGGGAAGACAGATGTTAAAAGATAGATTTCTCAGTCGGCTCCAGATATCCACCATAAACTATTAAAACGGGTGTATGGACCAAATCAGTCTTTAGATAATCTGTTGCAACTGGCTCAGACAGTCCATTATGGTAGGGAATATGAGGAAAAGAAAGAAAGGCAGAGAAAGACAAAGGAACAGGGGAAGCCCTTGTAATGGCTGTTAGAACCATTCTTAAACAGCCTGAGAAAAATGCCCAGACAGACCCAGGTGAAAAGGGATGGGTTTGCTATTACTGTGGAAAGGAGAGCCACCTCAAGCGAGATTGCCCTCAGGCATCTAAGCCGCCACTGGCTCCATGTCTGGTCTGCAAGGGACCACACTGGAGGAAAGACTGCCCCCAGAGGCGTAGGTTTCAGGGGTCAGGATTTCAAGACAATCAGGACTGAAGGTGCCTGGGGATCCCCACACAAGCTCCTGGCCTAATTACACCTGAGGAACCCCAGGTATTAATAACTGTGGGGTGCCAATCCATTGATTTCCTTTTGGACACTGAGGCAACTTACTCTGTGCTTACTGAAGCCCCTGGCCCACTTTTTCCCTGATCTGCTTCTGTAATGGGGCTAGACTACCTAAACGTTTTTATTTCAGTCGTCCTCTAAGCTGCAACTGGGACTCTGAGCTATTTTCACAAGAATTTCTGATCGTGCTGGAGTCTCTCTCACCCCTTTTGGGGAAGGATATATTGAGCAAGGTCCGTGCCTCTGTTTTCATGAATATGGACCCTCCCTTTCTCTCCCATTAATTGAACACAATGTAAATCCTAGAGTGTGGGCTGATGAAAAATCTGTAGGTTGAGCACAAAATGCTATTCCTGTAGCTGTCAAGCTCAAAGACCCACATTTATTTCCACATAAAAAGCAGTATCCACTGAGACCTGAGGTTAAGGAAGGGTTAAAACCCATCTTTGGGAATTTAAAGGAGCAGGGACTATTAAATCCCAGTAACAGTCCATGCAACACTCCTGTTTTGGGTATAAAGAAATCAAGTGATAAATGGAGACTAGTTCAAGATTTACAAACAATAAATGAGGCTGTAGTTCCTTTATACCTGTGGTGCCTAATTCTTACACTCTATTGTCTGAAATTCCTGAATGAGCCAAATATTTCTCAGTAATTGATTTAAAAGATGCCCTCTATTCAGTGCCTTTGGCAGAGGAAAGTCAATTTCTATTTGCCTTTGAAGACCCTACTCAGCCAGCTTCTCAGTTAACCTGGACAGTTTTGCCCCAGGGATTTCGTGACAGCTCCCACCTGTTTGGGCAAAGTTTGTCAGGGGATCTACAAAACTTTAATAGCTCCGAGGCAGTGGTGCTGCAATATGGAGATGATATTCTGCTCTGTGCTGAGACAGAGGAAGCCTGCTCACAAGCCTCAGGAGATTTCTTAAACTTTCTGGCACGCTGTAGTTACAGGGCATCAAGGGAAAAGGCTCAGCTTTGTCAACAATCTGTTAAATATCTGGGCCTAATCACATCAGAAGGGACTAGGGCCATACAGCCTGAGAATTACACCTATACTAAATTATCCCCTACCTATGACTTTAAGACAATTGAGAGGATTTTTAGGAATCACAGGCTACTGCTGCATTTAGATGCCGGGTTATGGGGAACTTGCCCAGCCTTTATATAAATTTATAAATGAAACTCAGCAGGCCCAAACTGACAAGCTGGTTTGGTCCCCAGAGACTCAAAAGGCTTTTAAGGCTCTTCCGACTGCTCTTCTGCAAGCTCCTTCTTTGAGCTTGCCCACAGGGTCAGAATTTAATTTGCTTGTTGCTGAAAGAAAAGGTGTGGCCTTGGGAGTTCTGACACAACCCCGAAAGCCTCACCAGCAGCCTATAGGAGTGTATTCTTAAACTCTAAGGTTAATACTTGGATGACAGACAGTCGGCTTCTTAAATATCAGTCATTGTTAGAAGGACCAATAACTTAGCTTAAAGTTTGTGGAAACTTAAATCCTGCCACTTTCCTTCCTGAGAAGGAAAACAAAACACCTGATCACGATTGTTCTCAATTTCTAACTTTAAACTATGCAGCTCGGGAAGATCTGATGGATACCCCATTAGACAATCCTGACATGGAAATATTTACAGACGGCACTTCTTTTGTTTGGGACAGGAAGCGTAAAGCAGGTTACCCTGTGGTGACAGCTGAACAGGTTTTAGAAGCAAAATCTCTCCCCCAGGGAATGAGTGCTCAGCTAGTGGAGGTTGTGGCTCTTACCTGAGTTCTAGAGTTAAGGAAAGGGCAGTGAGTAAATATCTACACTGATTCTAAGTATGCTTATTTGACTTTACATGCTCAAGCTGCAATATGGAAAGAAAGACAGTTTAAAATGGCAACAGGAGAACCTATTAAGCATTTCAGAGAGACTGAGAGACTTTTAACTGCTTTTAACTGCTATATATTGTCCTAGAGAAGTAGCTGGCTGGCTGTCAAGCCAGAAAGGGGCACTTTATGAAACCCCATTCACTGCAGATGGCTTTGATCTGGACAGGACCTGTGGAACAGGAAAAACCACAATATACTGAGGAAGAATTAGAAAGATACGAGAAAAAAGGAGCAAAGATTGCTAATAAAGGATGGTTACAGTCTGAGGATGGACGATTAATAATTCCTGAACACGCTCAATGGAAAATTCTTAAGGGTTTGCACCAGAGCTTTCATTTAGGTGTTGAGGATACTTACCAGATGGCTTGTCATTTGTTTGAAGGTAAAAACGTAACAAAAACTTTAAAGAAAATTATCAAAAGATGTGAGGTTTGTCAGAAAAATAACCCAAAGCCTGAAAAGCTAGCAAAATCTGGGTTCCAACAAAGTAGAAAGTATCCTGGAGAGGACTGGGAAATTGATTTTACTCATATGGCAAAAGCAAGTGGATATACTTTTACTGAATGGATTCAGATTTTTCCCTGTCATAGTGAACAGGCTAAGGAGGTTACAAGAATTTTAATCCATGAAATTATTCCCAGGTTTGGGCTGCCATGGAGCCTTCAGAGTGACAATGGCTCNGATTTTACTCATATGGCAAAAGCAAGTGGATATACTTTTACTGAATGGATTCAGATTTTTCCCTGTCATAGTGAACAGGCTAAGGAGGTTACAAGAATTTTAATCCATGAAATTATTCCCAGGTTTGGGCTGCCATGGAGCCTTCAGAGTGACAATGGCTCTGCCTTTAAAGCTGCTGTAACTCAGGGGGTGTCAAAAGCTCTGGAGACCCCCAAACTCAGGAAAGTTTGAAAAAAAGCTAATGACATTATCAAAAGACATCTGCGCAAATTAACTCAAGAGATGCAGGACAACTGGATTAAAATTCTACCCATAGCTTTAATGAGGGCTAGAACTGCCTCCCAAAATGAGGGACTGTCCCCCTTTAAATGTATTTATGGAAGGCCCTTCTTACGCACAGACATTGTTAGAGACCCTGAAGCCTTGGAATTAACTAATTATGTAACTCAGCTCAACAGGCATTAACAGAACTCGAGAAGGTGACTCCTGACCCAGCCTCTAAGTCAAGCAAGCCTCTATTTGAGTCAAGAACCAAGGTCCTGATAAAAACATTGGGATCTGGGGGCCAATCCCTTGAGCCTCTCTGGGAAGGCCCTTAGCAGGTTATTCTTTCTTCTTCCACAGCTTTCAAAGTGCCAGGAATTGATTCGTGGGTACATCACACTTGAGTTAAGAGGTGGCACCCTGACCAGAACTGACATCTTTTTATGTCTTTACTTTCTATGCTCTTTGTACTTTTCAGATGGGCTTGAGAATCTATGTGAGCCTGCTTCTGCTGACTCCAAAAATCCTGGGTCTGCCACTTGATCCTCAAGACAATGCCTTCCTGTCCTGGGATCACTCCTATGCTGCATTCCACAATCAGTCTAACTACTGGGTCTGTGGAGCACTCCCCTCTTCATCAGTGGAAGGCTTCCGTGGTGGGCGTTTCCCCTTCAAGGAAAGGACTTTTCCCATGTCTGCAAATACCTTCGACAACAACAATCATATGTGATGCCTCTTCTTCATCTGATGACATCTAACAATCCTAAAATGGACTGGTGCAACACTTTATACTTTAACTATGGACATAATGTGACTTTTAATTTTGATTATACATTGTCTTGGTTTAATGATTATTTTGCTACACATAAGAAGGTAAATGGGTCTAGATCTGGTGGCTTTTTACCTGATGTTTATCAAATATGGGGTGAGGTTATAAGACTAACTCCTGAAAAGGGACATCTAATATCTAGTACCACAATATGCTAGGAACAAATAGAGCCATCCCCAGAAGTTAGCCAACAACTCAATTATAATGATTGGAAACAGTTGGGTTTTTTGCCTAAGGAAACATGCAATGTAATCATTCTCGTGTTTTCCAACCCCAGTTCAGGTCTTCCCTTTGCCTGGCCAGGCACTGATCGGGACTGGATATCTTAGTCACACTGCCTTGCTCCAAACGGGACCTACTGGATATGTGGCTCTTACCTATGGGCTTGGCTTCCCCCTGGCTGGATAGAGAGGTGTACGCTAGGTCTAGCTTTTACTCATGGTTTCATATTTGCAGAGTTTCCAGAGAAGCCTGCTAATTTACCACACCTTAGAACTTGCTGGGCAAGGTCTGTATTTCACCGGTATGGTTATTTGGCTGCAGTGTTAGTTCCCTCTCTGGGAACTACAGATGTTACACTACAAGTGGATGCTCTGACTAACTTTACTCAACAGGCTTTACAAGACTCTCAGAAAGCTATTTCAGCTCTTAATGCTGAACAGATACAAATTAAAGAGATGGTTTTACAAAACAGATTGGCCTTAGATATTCAGACCGCTGCACAAGGAGGAACTTATTCATACCCAGTGCTGTACATATATACCTGATATGAGCACTAATGTTACTCACTTTACTGAACACATGAACAAGAGGACTCAGGCTACAGATACTCCTAAAGCCTCAATTGCCTCACTTTGGGAGACGTTAACTAGCTCCCCATAGTGGAAAACTATCCTAACTGCATTAATTCTGATTGTTCTGTTTTTGCTGTTTGCTCCCTGCATCTGTAACTGTGTAGCTGGATTTGTTTCTAATTGCATGAAGGCTTTTAAGTTACAAAGGGTTGCTCAAACCCCTGCGACTGCAGCAGCTTCCTCCAACTACTACTTGGGGCCCCTGGATCAGAGACTCTCATTATGAGGGTTAGGAGAACATGCTGCCTCACCAGTTTAGGGACAACACTCCTTATCAGCTCAGAAGCAGTTATAGAACCACAATGATGTCTCTTTCCCTAGGCAACCTAATTCTCCTAAAAGAAAACGGGGAAATGAGAGTGTAACAGGTAGGGAGGGGAGGGGTCTCCAAATAGAGGAAATATGCTGCAAGTGTCATTTTTTATGAGATAAAAATGAATATTTTATCTCTCTTAAGTGGCAGGAGGAAACCAACAAGTGTTAAGATTTTCTCCCCTTCTCTATACAAATTTACAAAGAGGTTTCTTTTAAAATTCTGTGTTGCCGTAACAACACCTGGTTCCACCTGAACTTAACTGTTCTCAAACCTTGAGCTAAGGTTTTTCCATTTTTCTTATGGAAATATTTGTCTTAATACGTATTTACCCTAGACTCTGTCTTCAAGGTGGTTCTGTCTAAGACTCAGAACTGACTTGACAAACCAGTATGTTTTACTCATGCAAATGTTCTCTTAAGCTATGTTTATGAGAATATATTTGATTGGAAACCTGCCCTTCTTCAAGATTCATGTCAGTCATTTTATGGCCCACTCACTTTGTGCCAATGTTATCTCAAAATGCATGGTGTGGGTGAGGGGCCTAGTGCCAGTCTCTGAGTTTTGAGACATTTCCTTTCTCCAATTAGCAGACTGCTAGAAGCTCTATCCCATGGATGGAGGAGCCTGGTGGGTTGCAGCCCATGGGGTCGCTAAGAGTCAGACATGACTGAATGACTTCACTTTCATGCATTGGAGAAGGAAATGGCAACCCACTCCAGCGTTCTTGCCTGGAGAATCCCAGGGACGGGGGAGCCTGGTGGGCTGCCGTCTATGGGGTCGCACAGAGTTGGACACAACTGAGGCGACTTAGCAGCAGCAGCAGGAGCTATATAGCATCTGGTTAAAGACTAGCAGGGGGGCACTCTTTCTGCCCCCTTCTTATGTCCATGTCAGAAGCTTTCTCTATCTCTTTTACACTTTAGTAAAACTTTATTACACAAAAACTCTGAGTGAAAAGCCTTGCCATTGGCCCTGGATTGAATTCCTCTTCTCCAGAGGCCAAGAATCCTGGCGTCTTTCACGGCTCAGCAACAGCCCTTCATCCTGGGGGCTTGTCTGGGATTCTTCAGGAGAAGGTAAGGACACTTGGAGCACTAGTTCCTTCTTTTCCTAGAAAACACGTTTTCTGCTGTACTTTACTAACTCTACGCTGTGCTTGTGTGAATGAATGACACACCCTGAGCGAAGCAAATGAGGAGCCCTGATCTGCTGTTTCGAGGTGGCTCGTAATGACTGAAGGCAGCCCCCAAAAGGGGAGCCCTGTCAGGGGTTTATATCAACCTGCCAGTGCCATGAGACATCCAGCCTCCCTGTGAGGGGAGCAGCCAGAAATGAGCAAAGCATGTGGACTGAGCTCTCCTTTCTCAGTCAAACTTTCTAGTCTCTTTGACCATTTCATAACTCCCTGGGAATTAGAACTACTAACCTAATCTGTAGGATCATAGACTTTCAAGGGACTTGTGATCTGTGCTGTTACTGTGTACTGTTACTTAGGTCCCAAACTTGGATTGGTAGTCAAGAAGTGCCTAGCCTTGCTAGGAGCTGAAAGTTCCAAAGCTAGATGGAATTCTAGCCCCAAGAGCATATCTCAGGTTAAAGGTTACTCAGATAGGAAGTACAGCACGCTTCTTCCTTTGGTAATGCTAGCTCTTAGTGGACCAGAAGAGGCTCTGCAGTGGCTTTTGTCCCACTTTCTTAGATATCGTTTCTGTGGAATCTGTGGGAATAAACTGGAAGGACTGGCCCTAATAACTTGAGGACAAAAATCATTTTTTCCTCACCAGCCAGCCCTTCACCATTTCTTTTGCTATCACTTATACTGGTGTGGTGATGCTCAGAAGGAACATGATGGTTTTTATGTTTGTACCGGTCTTATTGTGGTCAGGAATATACTCAGGGTCCTGCACAGGCACTCCTGGGGATGAATGTTTCCCCTAACGGTCTTAGCTTGAGAGGCATTCCAGAAGGCTACTCTGATTGGACCCCAGGTGGCATCAGAGGCAAGCAAGGTTTTAATGGTGAGACACTGGACATTAACCTGGGATGCCATCAGGTCTACCCCTGGGGCACCTCCACCCCACCTCGGTGGTAGAACCGGGAGGGATGAGTACAGCACCTGTGTTGGTAACGGACAGACTAAGTCCGACCAGGGAAGCAAAGTGAAAGGTTGTTGCTGAGTGACGAAAGACGCCAGGATTCTTGGCTTCCGGAGGAGAGGAATTCAATCCAGGGTCAGTGACGAGGCTTGATCGCTCAGAGCTTTTGTGTAATAAAGTTTTATTAAAGTATGAAAGAGATAGAGAAAGGTTTTGACATAGACATCAGAAGGAGGCCGAAAGAGTGCCCCCCTGCTAGTCTTTAACTAGATGTTATATAGCTTCTAGCAGTCTGCTAATTGGAGAAAGGAAATGTCTCAAAACTCAGAGACTGGCACTAGGCCCCTAACCCACAACATGCATTTTGAGATAACACTGGCACAAAGTTTGAGTTGTCCATGTCATAAAATGATTGACATGAATCTTGAAGAAAGGCAGGTTTCTAAGCAAATATATTCTCATTAACATAGCTTAAGAGAACATTTGCATGAGTAAAACATACTGGTTTGTCAAGTCAGTTCTGAGTCTTAGGCAGAACCACCTTGAAGACAGAGTCTAGGGTAATACACAGTTCATTAACATAGCTTAAGACAAATATTTCCATAAGAAAAATGCATTGGTTAGCTCAAGGTTTGAGAAAGTAAAGTTCAGGTGGAACCAGGTGTTATGGCAGCACAGACTTTTAAAGCAAACTCTTTTAAAATTCATATAGAGAAGGGGAAAAAAATCTAACACTTTTTTGTTTCCTCTTGCCACTTAAGAGAGAGAGAAAAAATGTTTGACACTTGCAGTCTATTTCCTCTGTTTAGAGACCCCTGGTCTTCCTGCCTGTTACCCTCTCATTACCTTTGGGTGAAACTGGGTGAAGGGTACATGGTATCTCTCTGTATTATTTCTTACAACTGCATATGAGTCTATAATGATCTCAAAATAAAAAAAAAGTTTAATTAAAAAAATCTGTAAAATGTAGTTAAAGCTAGCTTAGAAGGAAATTTAGCAATAAATGTTAATATCAGAGAAAGTAAAAGTTCTTAAATCATTAATCTAAGTTTCCATGTTAAGCTGTGGGAAAAAAGGGCAAAATAAGTTCAATTAATCATAAAGAAAGAATAAAAAGAGAACTCAATGAGATTAAAATAGAAAAATCAGTGAAACAAAAAAGTCTTTTAAAAAGATCAAAACAACTGAATAAGCTGTATCCAGACTGATAGTAAGAGAGAGAAGACATCAATTACCAATCTCAAAAATCAAACAGAGGATAAAATAACAAACTATTAAAATGATGATAAGGGAATAGTATAAGCAACACAAACTAGCAGAGTTCATCCAAGATAAATTAGAGAATTCGAATATTCTTATATCTTAAAGAAATTGAAATAGTAACTAAAGCATTCAGATCCAGATGGTTTCATTGAAGATTTCTACCAAATGTTTAAACAAGATATAACATTGTTTTTACACAATCTCTTCCAGAAAATAAAAGAAGATAAAACATTTCCCAATTTATGAGTCCAAAATTACTCTAATACTAAAATCAGACAAAAACAGTAGAAGAAAAAACAAAATACAGGCCAATATTTCTTATGAACACTGACACAGTATTAGCAAATTAAGTCCAGCAATGTATAGAGGTCAAAAAATGCAAGAGTGGCTTGAAATAAATCAGTGCAACTCACCATATTAAAAGTATAAAGAAGAAAACACAATTACATTGATGAATGGAGAAAAAACATTTGACTAAATGTATTATCCTTATCTTATTAAAAAATCTCAACAGACTAGAAGAGAGCTTTTTGTGTCTAATGAAATACACCTGCAGATATCCTACAGGTAACATCATACTAATGGAGAGAGACTTAATGCTTCCCCAGAAGGTTAGGAACAAGGCAAAGACATCCATCTTCAACATTAAATTCAATTTCACACTAAAGTCCTCCATTGTGCAATCAGACAAGAAAAAGAAATTAAAGGCATATGATATGGATCCAAAAGGAGGAAATAAAATTCCTCCTGTATGAAGATGCCATGATAGTCTGTGTGGAAAAAACAAGAATCCACAAGTAAAACAAAACCCAAAAAGCCTCTTAAAACTATTAGCTGCCAGCTATAAGAACTAGATTATATAAAATAATTTTGAAAAAAAAAATGAAGAGGAACCGCTCTCCCCAGTTTCAAGGTTTACTATGTATTACAGTAATCAAGACTGTACAGTAATGGGAAAAGGATAAATAAATGTATCAGTGGACCAGAAAAGAACCCACAAATAGTCTCACACAAGTATGGCCAACTGATTTTTGACAATGAAAAAGAAATGTAATGGAGGAGCAATAGTTCTTTTCCACAAATAATGATGGAACAATAGGCAGAAATAAGAACCTCCACCTAAGCCTCAAACCATTTACAAAAAGAAACTAAAAATGGATGGTAGGTTTAAGTGTAAAAGTATCAATATTTTAGGAAAAAATATAAAAATATTCGGATCTAGAGCTAGCCAAAAATGAAACCAAAATGATCCAATAAAGAAAAAAACTGGTAAATCTCATCAAAAGTAAAACCTTTTGTTTGGTGAAAGTCTCTGTGAGGATAAAAAGACAAGCTATAGGCATAAATGAAATATGCACAAACCACATATATGACAAATGTCTTAAAGTATATAAAGAACTTTCCAACCTCATTAGTTAAAAAAAAAATCAAACCCAAATTATCCCCATTAAAAAATGGGCAAAAATTACAGAGCTATTTCACAGAAGAGGACATAACACATAAGAAAGCACATGAAAAGCTGTTTAATATTAATAGCCTTTAGGGAAATACAGATTAAGACTATCATGAGACACTAATGCACACCTATTAGCCAAGTGAAATTTAAAAATAGTGAGAAAAATGAAATGCTGGCATGAATTTCCACACTCTCCTCTCTCATACAGTGAGAAAATAAAATGGGGCATTTTGGAAAATATTTTGGTGGTTTCTTAAAAAACGAAACATATGCTTACCACGTGATCCAGCACTCCCACTACTGAGCATCCATCCCAGAGAAATGGAAATTTACGTTAATACAAAACCCACAGTGTCCGACTGAAGCGACTTAACAGCAGCAGCACGTTACAATGTTCACAGCAGGTTTCTGTTCATTATTTATTTATTTTGTACTGGCCAAAGCTTGGGAAAAAAATTAAAATTAAAATGTCCTTTAATAGGCGAATGTTAAATATGCTATTGTTTATCCATACCATGGAATGCTATTCAACAATATAAAGGAACAAGCTAGTGATATATGCAGCAACTCAGATAGATCTCGGGAATTATGCGGAGTGAAATAAAGTCAATCTCAAAGGTTACACAATGTATGATTTCATTTATGTAGCATTCCAAAATAACAAAATTAAGAATATAAATTAGTACTCACTTCCAGCTGGTGTCCTACAAGGTCAGTAAACAGGAAACATTCCTTTGACAAAAGAACTTCAAGTTGGGAAAGACTGTTTTCCGTGCACTAAAGAAAATAGGAAGTCAAACATGCTCATTTTCCCCATTTTAAAACTGGAGGCTTGCTCTCAGGCTCTTAACCCTTCTATCTCAGACTTGTAGAGTAACAATCATCAAATAATAAAAGAAGATGATCTGGCCTCTTTTCAGAAAATCTGGGAAAGTTTTAAAAGCCAAAACACTTGGGCACTATCGAGGTATTACTATGTCTCTTGAGCTACTCTTCTATTTGAAAAATTGCCTTTCATATTCCATCCAATTAACAAAGGCTTTCTAGAAACTGTCATTATATGAGATGCTTCAGAAGTATTANAAAGTTTTAAAAGCCAAAACACTTGGGCACTATCGAGGTATTACTATGTCTCTTGAGCTACTCTTCTATTTGAAAAATTGCCTTTCATATTCCATCCAATTAACAAAGGCTTTCTAGAAACTGTCATTATATGAGATGCTTCAGAAGTATTAAAGGACATGCTTGGAGATAACTTCTTTAAGTCAAGACATGGGTAGCCATTCTCTTCTCCAGGGGATCTTCCCCACCAGGTATCAAACCCAGGTCTCCTGCATTGCAGGCAGATTCTTTACCGTCTGAGCCACCAGGGAAGCCTCGATAATAAAGAGAATTAACTCTCGTCTACCTGGTGGGCTTGAATCTTTACCACATCTGCAAATAATAAATTCAACAAAAAGCATATCATGTCTTACCCAGTAAACTGTGTGATTCAGAGCCATGAACATATACACCAGAAAAACATAGTTAATTACAGCTATTATTTTGGAAAGTTAGTTGCTCTGAAAATACTTTGGTTTCTGATGATCTTTAATTAGCTTATTTGCAGCTGGAGTCCTTGATGACTGCCTCAAAGGGTTCCTCCCCCAAATCCAAGGATGATTCAATACTGGAACATCCATAAAGGTGATTCACCAAATTAGTAAGTTAATACTGATAAAGCATTATGTTCATAACAATGGTTACCGAAAATACACTTGAGAATACTCATTATAGTTCCTCTTCAGTTAAAAACTTTTAGTAAGCTGAAGCTAATGGGATAAATTCTTAAAACTGTTGAATGAATACATCCCCAAAGAAAGCCCAGCATGTCCAGTAGTGAAATAATAGTTTTACTGTCATTTGAGTCAGGAACTTGCCCCTAAAAGTTCTTATCACCAACACATATCTTATTGTGGAATATTAGACAAAGATAGTAAGCACAGAATTTAACAATGGTCAACTCTAAGCCAATTTCAGACTTTTGGATGACTTCACTGAAGGTCTAGTGTGGCTGCCAGCTTCTAAGATGGCACTCCATCACCTCTGCCTCCTAGTATTGGCACCCTTGAGCAGCCCCTCCCCCACATTATACAAGGGTTAGTCTATGGGACTTCCACAAGCTGGAATCAAGATTGCTGGGAGAAATATCAATAACCTCAGATATGCAGATGACACCACCTTTTTTTCTCCACATGCTTGTCAACACTTGCTCTTTCTTTCTTTCTTTTTCTTCTTTTAGTAATAGCCATTCTAATGTGCATAAAAAGTGATTCCAGAATTGCTGACGAACACAACAGCCATGACCATGCTAGTACATACACCCTGGTACATGCACCCTGGTACATGCACCCTGGTACATGCACGAAAGAGTCTTTCCAGTTATACAGCTGATAACTGAACTGTCGCATAGTAAGCTATATGCAGGCCAGGAAGCAGCCGTTAGAACTGGACATGGAACAACAGACTGGTTCCAAGTAGGAAAAGGAGTACGTCAAGGCTGTATATTGTCACCCTGCTTATTTAACTTACACGCAGAGTACATCATGAGAAACGCTGGGCTTGAGGAAGCACAAGCTGGAATCAAGACTGCCGGGAAAAGTATCAATAACCTCAGATATGCAGATGACACCACCTTTATGGCAGAAAGTGAAGAAGAACTAAAGAGCCTCTTAACGAAAGTGAAAGAGGAGAGTGAAAAAGTTGGCTTAAAGCTCAACATTCAGAAAACTAACATCATGGCATCTGATCCCATCATTTCATGGGAAATAGATGGGGAAACAGTGTCAGACTTTATTTTGGGGGGCTCCAAAATCACTGCAGATGGTGATTGCAGCCATGAAATTAAAAGATGCTTACTCCTTGGAAGGAAAGTTATGACCAACCTAGATAGCATATTGAAAAGCAGAGACATTACTTTGCCAACAAAGGTCCGTCTAGTCAAGGCTATGGTTTTTCCAGTGGTCATGTATGGATGTGAGAGTTGGACTGTGAACAAAGCTGAGCGCTGAAGAATCGATGCTTTTGAACTGTGGTGTTGGAGAAGACTCTTGAGAGTCCCTTGGACTGCAAGGAGATCCAACCAGTCCATCCTAAAGGAGACCAGTCCTGGGTGTTCATTGGAAGGACTGATGCTGAAGCTGAAACTCCAATACTTTAGCCACTTCACGTGAAGAGCTGACTCACTGGAAAAGATTCTGATGCTGGGAGGGACTGGGGGCAGGAGGAGAAGGGGACGACAGAGGATGAGATTGCTGGATGGCATCACCGACTTGATGGACATGAGTTTGAGTGAACTCTGGGAGTTGGTGATGGACAGGAAGGCCTGGTTTGCTGTGATTCATGGGGTCACAAAGAGTTGGACACGACTGAGCGACTGAACCGAACTTAACTGAAGATATATGTATGTGTATTATTTTCCAATGTGGCAGGATCAATATGTTCGTCATCAAGAATAGATGATTGTTCTCATTTCATTACACTATTGTGAAACTTACCATTTTTGCCAGTTTGGTGGGTGTGAGATGATATTTCAATGTGGTTTTATTTTACATTTTCATGAGTAATAACAATATTAAGTATCTTGCCATGGGTTTCTTGGTCATATTTATTTCCTCTTATGTAAAATATCTAAGTCTTTTGTCCATTTTCCTATTAAATTGTTTGCCTTAGTTTTATGAATTGGAAGACTATCTATTTTGGATACTAAACATTTATTGAGTATATAGTACACATGTATTTTCCAAATTTATGGCTTGTCATCTCATCTCTTTTGATGTCTTTTGATGGGAAGGAAATTATTTTAATTCAGCCAAATGTTTTTCTTTCAAATATTTTTCTTTATGATTGTACTTTCTGTCTTTTGCTTAATTCAGAATCTGTCTCTACCTGAGATCATAAAGATATTTTATATTTTTTTCTAAGGCTTTTGCCCCCAGCTATATTGAGACATAACTGACAAATAACATTGTGTAAGTTTAAGGTCTACAACACGATGGTTTACTGTATGTATCACATATTGTGAAATGATCACCACAATAAGGTTAGTTAACGTATTCGTCATCTCACATAGTTACTGTCTGTGTATGCGTGTGACGAGAATATTTAGGATCTAGTCTCAGCACATTTCAAGGACAAAATACAGTATCATAAATACAGTTACCATGTTGTACATTAGATCCTCAGCATTTATTCATCTGTAACTGGAAGTTCGTATCCTTTGACCAACATCACCCCTTTTTCCCCACCCCTCCAAGCTCTGCCAACAGATACCACATATACATGATATCACATAGCATTTGTCCTTCTCTGTCTGAACTTACTTCCCTTAGCATAATGCCCCCAAAGTTCATCCACGTCACAAACGGCAGGATTTTCTTATTTTTCATGACTGAATAATTATTTTAAGAATTTTATATTAAAAAAAAGGAAAAAAAAGAATTTTAAGCTTTTTTCTTTCACTTTTAAAGCCTTGACCCACCTGGAGTTGATCTTTTATGTGCTAAGGGTATTGTTTTCCCCCTCTGGATAGCCAAATTCCCCAGATTTATTTGTGGAACCAATGTGTATTTCCTCTCTGGCCTTCAGGGCATCTGCCATCCAAATTTTGTAACAAATAAATAAATAAAATTAAAGAGCAATAATAAAATAACAAAATCAGGCTTTCTAATATGTGTGGATCCCTTTTGGGGGCCCTTCATTTTGTCCCATTAATCTATTTGTCAATCACTGTACCAGCTTCACACAGTTGAACTTGTGGTTGCTTTACTAATTTGATATCTGGGAGGCTAAGTCCCTGCCCAGAAATCTGCTTGGGATTGTCTTAGCCTTTCTGGGCCCTTTGCTCTTCTGTATATTTTGAAGATACAGCATGCCAAGTTATGTGAAAAACTGAACTGGGTTTTTGCCTGAAATAGTGTTAGGACCGGGGAAGGCAATGGCACCACACCCCAGTACTCTTGCCTGGAAAATCCAATGGACGGAGTAGCCTGGTGGGCTGCAGTCCATGGGGTCGCTAACAGTCGGACAGACTGAGCGACTTCACTTTCACTTTTCTCTTTCATGCATTGGAGAAGGAAATGGCAACCCACTCCAGTATTCTTGCCTGGAGAATCCCAGGGATGGGGGAGCCTGGTGGGCTGCCGTCTACGGGGTCACACAGAGTCGGACACGACTGAAGTGACTTAGCAGCAGCAGTGTTAGGACATTTTGAGGAAAACTGCCTTCCTATCCACCAACATAGCATGTGTCTCCATTTAGGTTTTCTTTAAGGTCATTTAATGAAATATTATAACTTTCTTCAAAAGGTTTTCACAGCTTATCCTAGGTACCTTATATTCTTTACTGGTTTTGTAAATAGTAAACTGTGTTCATGGACTTCTAAAATGTACTTGTAGTCACACTGCATATAATGTGCTTTTCCCGCTTATGTCATATTGCACAATTTTTTCTAAGGGTTGCTGACTATTTGTAGGGAAGAGTGACTACCCCACTGTTACCGAACATCCCAGACTTCTGCTTTTCTCTTTGCTCTGTTCTCAGATGTTTCGTTGGCCTCTATGCACTTAGGGGGTTGAGGTCTGATGATCTTGAATCACTCTTGTCCTTTCTCCCCTTAGACCCCATCCTCAACCTCTCTGTTCCTGTGTTCCTCATCTCTAAGAGTGAGATCACGGATGATACCTGCTCCATGGGCTAATCTTCATGATTAAATGAGAAAGAAAGAAAGTGAAGTCGCTCAGTCATGTCCGACTCTGCGATCCCATAGACTGTGGCCTGCCAGGCTCCTCCGTCCGTGGGATATTCCAGGCAAGAATACTGGAGTGGGTTGCCATTTCCTTCTCCACGAGATCTTCCCAACCCCGGGACTGAATTCGGGTGTCCCGAATTGTAGGGAGACGCTTCACCGTCTGAGCCGCCAGGTGAGAATATGGAGTAAAATGACTGTCGTGGAACCTGGCATACAGTAAGAATTCAGTGAAAATTAGATATAATTATTTCTCAGTAAAAAATTTGTTTTCCTTCATTTTTTGCCAGGTTTTGACTGTTCTAGCTAAAAATCAGTGTTTGAAAAATTGGGAAGAAAAAAGTCACATGTCCTTGCCCCCCTCTCAGGCTCTCCCTCCTCCTGCTCCTCCTGTCCCCCCGTCCAGGGTTAAATCCGGGAGACCAGTGCTGCACAGAGGCTCTCAGACCCTCTAGTTGACAGGAGTGGAGAAAGAGGACACCTCCTCCCGAGGGGATGCCAGTTCCAGGCCAGCTCTCGAATCCGTTCCTCCTCCTCATTCTCCAGCCACTGCCTGAGTTCAGGTCTCACGGCTGCTCCTCTGCCTCTTGCCTCTCCCCGTCTTGTCACCCTGAGCAAGACGCCCCCCACCACAGCTCCAGCACCGAGTATGACCACCACCTGCAGAGAGTTATCACCGCTCCCCCAGTGCCCTCAGGATGAAGCCCAAGTCCATTAGTTACTTTCCAAGGCCCTGCATGATCTGACCTCCACCTAACTGCTACTGCCGACCAAACTCCTATTTCTCCGTACCTGACACATGTCAGTGATCTGTGCTACAAACTGCCGGGTAGGAATCCTTCTTCAATTTTGTACGTGAGAGCACTGAGGCTCGGAGAGGTAAAAATGACCTCATCAGAGATCCCACAATTAGGCAGCACAGACACAAAACTGAATCCAAGTCTCTGGCTCCCAGCCAGCTTTTTTCCCCCTGAGTGAGTAGCAAAGCCTCAGCTTATCCAGTATAACCTGCAAATAACCCTGGGAGCAGTAACACGCTTGATTTTTGCTCAATCACAGGGTTCCGGCAGAAGTGAAGAAAAGGGTCTGAAATGGGTCAAGGAGAGGGAAAAGGTCAAAAGAGCATCCTGAAGAAAAAGAGAAAGCGTACCCTCTTGGCACTTTTTTTCTCAGGCTGAACCCTGGAGTTGAGGGGCGGGGGGTGGGGAGTCGGCTAAGCCTGAGGCAGGGAGCGGTGATGTGGNAGAAGTGAAGAAAAGGGTCTGAAATGGGTCAAGGAGAGGGAAAAGGTCAAAAGAGCATCCTGAAGAAAAAGAGAAAGCGTACCCTCTTGGCACTTTTTTTCTCAGGCTGAACCCTGGAGTTGGGGGGCGGGGGGTGGGGAGTCGGCTAAGCCTGAGGCAGGGAGCGGTGATGTGGCTCGTGGGAGAGGCAGGGCGGGGACAGTGAGTGAAGTAAGGACTGAGAATGACGTAGAAGATGATGGAGGAAGTGATTATGACCAGGAAATAAGCTTTCTGAAACCACCCTAGGAGGATCGTCAAAATATTCCTGGCATCAAATGGCATTTAAAAACTAGTAATAGTTACATTTTTAAGACGTGCCATTCATTTGCCTGGCCACTCAATCCTTTCAGTGACTCGGAAAAGTGGTCATTCCTCTTACCTTTTTACAGAGTAAGAAACTGAAGCTCAGACAGCTGAGAGAACCTGCTCAAGGACTCTCAGCAAGAAAGTGAAAAAACCCAGAATACCCTACAGATCTGCCTGGTGCCCCAGCTCTCCACTGTGCCATCCTGCAGTCAAATAGATTCCCCAAAATGTGGCCAAGTAATCTGGGGGCCACAGAGATCATACATGTTCTGTTAGATGTAAAGTTTCCAACAATACTGAAGAATGTCAGAGGAAGACGATCGTAATCCTACTGTTGGGTGGATGCGGCATTAAGACTTCCTGCGTGTCTGGGCAGCCGGATCTGTGCGGTTCCAGCCTGAACGTTCCCAGGTCCACTTTCAGAGCCTGCAGAGGCCTGTGTCTGGTCATACCTGGCAAGGGTAGGCCTAGTGCTGAGTGACCAAGGGTCTGCTTTCAAGTGTTTGGAGTGAGCCGAGCGAATGTGAGCTAGGCTGTCCTCCCACGGCTGCCCAGAGGCTGGATCTGGGATGGGAAGGGAAGGGGCAGGGGCAAGCATGGTCAGAGGCCTCTTTCTGCTCTCCTCGTCTGAGCCCTGTGATGATAAGGGCAGGCCTAGATGGCAGTATAATTATTTTTTTAAAACATAAAATTAGTGTAGAGGAGGGCTTCCCTGGTGGCTCAGACAGTAAAGAATTCACCTGCAAAGCAGGAGACCCGGGTTTGATCCCTGAGTCAGGAAGATCTCCTGGAGGAGGAAATGGCAACCCGCTCCAGTATTCTTGCCTGGAGAATCCCATGGACAGAGGAGCCTGGTGGGCTACAGTCCGTGGGGTCACAAAGAGTTGGACATGACTGAGCGGCTAACACTTTCACTTTCAGAGAAGAACTTAATTGTTCAGAAGAGTGAAAAATGGCATGCCAAGCCGCTCCAGAAGAGACCACTCTAAACAGTTTCTTGAGGGCACAAGTGGGACCCTGGGACGCCAAAGGGCAGCAGGTCCCAGCCTGACCAGCAGCACACTGTTTGCGGTGTCAAGCGCTCAGGGCGCTGAGCTTTGGTCTTGCCAAGCAGGAAATGCCAGGAAGAGCAAGAAGAAGGGAAGGAAGCCAAGGTGCTTGGAGAAGGGGGCTAAGAGTGGAAAGTTGGGGGTGAGGTGGAGAGAGGGGCTTTGGGAAAGGAGCAGGGTGCTTCTATGGAGTTTCCAGAAGCCTCCACAAGCCCTGCATCCTGTAACCCTCTTCTCTATCTCTATGGGAAACCAGCAGTAAAATCTATTATTGAGACTTCCATTTCTGGCAAGACAGGGGACCAGACTGTGCATATTCTTTATTCATATATTTCATGATAAAGAAAGTGAAAAAACAGGGACTTCCCTGACAGTCCAGTGGCTAAGATTCCACACTCCCAGTGCAAGGGGTGCAGGGTCGATCCCTGGCCAGGGAGCTAAGATCCCACATGCTGTGCAGTGTGGCCAAAAAAAGAAAGTAAGGAAAATCGAAAGCAAAATGTACACCTCTGGTAACAGTTCAGGGTTGGGCTTGTGGAGGGAGGTGGTCAGATTATGCTGAGTCTCGAGTCAGTTCAAGAGCATGGCAGCTGCAGGGTTGGTTCCCACTGGGTAACAAGTCTGTGCAATTTCCTCCCCTCCTTCCTCTTTATTTCTGGCCATTTCCTCCTCTCCTTTCACTGTATCTATCTCTACCTATCAATTTATCATCTATTTATCATTTACTCACTTTTCCCACACAAAGTGGATTATATTCTGCTGCAAACTACTTTTTAAAAATTCAGTACCATCTCGTGGACAGCTATGCCAGCCCACGATCATGATCATCTTATACAAAGGCTGTCAGTTTTAGGAGCAACATTCTCTAAGGTTAGAGAGGTCTCATATCTTCCAGAGCTTGTCTGGAAGAGATCTCACATCCTCCACCAGCTTCTGCTGCTGGCGGGCCTGCCATTCACCCATCCTATTTTCTCAGATGCCTTTATTGGTTTCTCACAGTAGCCAAGCTCCCAGCGCTCCCATCTTTCTGGGCTCACAGGTGAAGAAAGCCCTTTCACATTTTCATCCTCCCTCCTGTCTCACTCAGCTTTCCTGACCGGCTCCTGCTCCTCAGATCAGCCTGCACCTCTTGGCCTGAGCATTTGTGCTTCACTGAGCTTGGGACAGCTCGCCCCCAGCATCGGCAGCTCCTCCTTCATCTTTCTGGGGTCAGTGCTCCAGCGTCACATTCACACTGAAGTCCTCACTCTCTGCCCCAGGCGCCCTCCACTCTCCTCCCCTGCTGGATTTCCACCCCTAGCTGACATGTCGAGCCTTTTGATTATTTGTTTACTGGCTGTCTCTCCCTCTTCCTCCCACTAGAATGCCAGCTCCACGAGTGCATTTTAAATCTCTATTATTTTAATCACTATTTTGTGCTCTCTTATTCCCAGGTGGCCTTAGTGGTAAAGAACCTATCTCCCAATGCCGGAGCCGTAAGAGACACTGGTTCAACCTCTGGGTTGGGAAGATCCCCTGGAGGAGGGCATGGCAACCCACTCCAGTATTCTTGCCTGAAGAGTCCCGTGGGCAGAAGAGCCTGGCGGGCTACAGTCCATAGGTCACAAAGTGTCACACGTGACTGAAANGGTTCAACCTCTGGGTTGGGAAGATCCCCTGGAGGAGGGCATGGCAACCCACTCCAGTATTCTTGCCTGAAGAGTCCCGTGGGCAGAAGAGCCTGGCGGGCTACAGTCCATAGGTCACAAAGTGTCACACGTGACTGAAATCACTTGGCACACACACAGTCCCAGAACAAGGCCAGTCGTGGCGTGTGTGCGAGCTAAGCTGCTGCAGTCGTGTCTGACTCTGTGTGATCCTCCTCCATGGGGACCTTTCTGACCCGGGGATCGAACCCACCTCTCTTACATCTAACCCGCATCGGCAGGCAGGTTCTTTACCACTAGTTCCGCCTGAGAAACCTGGTTAATCAGAGATGTTCACTAAATATTGGTTGAATTGAATCCAATTCGGAAGTTGGTTTCTGTGGGTATGCTGCATCCTTGCTTGTTGAAGAGGGAAAAGCACTTCCTTTGACCCAGCTTTGAAGACCCTTCATGAATTTGCCTTCCGACCACTCGTGTCTTCACTGGCCCTTTGCTCCCTGGACTTATCCTCCAGATGCCATGGTACACACTGGTTGGCATCCAGCCCCCCCAAAGGTCACGTCTTGTCCTATATCTCTAACCCAGAGAACCCTACCCTGGATAACTTCTCCTGGCCTCCAGGCATACCTGTAAATGCTCACTCCTGCAGGGGGTGTTTTCTCCCCTGGCCAGGTGATAGGACCCCTGGGCTCCTCCAATCTCCTGGGCTCCCCTCTCTGGTTCCTATCTGTCACCCTTCTCCCAGAGGCCTACGTCTTCCTCTGCCTCCCTAGGGTCTCCTGACCCAAGTGCCTGGCACACAGAAGGGGCCACACATGGGTACCGGGAGAGAGGGTGAAAGGGAGAGTGAAGTGGCAATTATAGGGGATGGGAGGTGGGCAGGGGGGACTCACCTCTGGCACCACTGGGTTGAAGGCTGCTCTAGCCCTAATCCAATCATGAGAGAAAGTCTCCACTCATGAAAGAATTGAGAAAGAGATGAGCAATCAAATGCCTGAGTATGGAGTAATGATGATTAAGGAATGCTGGGAAAAGGCATTATTACATGGCTCCAAAAGCATTCGAAAGCTCTTCAGGAGAGTTCAGGAGAGTGGTTTGGGCAGGCGGGGCCTGACTCTTATCAGAAGATGCCAGACCCCTCATTCCTGCCCCGTTAGGTCACTGAGAGCTGAGAGCAAGGCTCTGTGTCATTGTTTGCACTTCACCTTAGCTCACCCTCTTTGAAAGGCACTGATGGGCAGATCTGCAGAAGGTCCCTGTGGGTAGGTTTTAGTATTAGTATTAGTATTAGCCACCCCTAGCTGGCAGGTGGGATCTCATTTTCCCTGACCATGGATCAAGCCAGTGTCGCCTGCATTGGAAGCGCTGAGTCTTAACCACTGGACTTCCAGAGAAGTCCTGTGGGTAGGCTTCTAGAGTGGGAGAATATCATCTATAAAATGGGATAACAATCACGAGATAAGATTTGTCTTGTGAAGCAGTTAAAGAGATGAGATGAGATCCTGCAGCGCGATGTGGGGTACTGGGCTTGGCATATATGAACAGTAAATCAACAAACACGGGAGGGCATGGTTAGAGCGTATTTTTCCTCCAGAACAGCAACCCCCTGAAGTGGGGATAGGACGGCTGCCTCTGCAATGTTCCCAGAGCCCGAAACAGCACCTTGCACACAGTGGGCACTCAGTACACAGATGTCAAAGGCAGGTTACCTAACTGTCTTCCGGCAACAGGGCTGGCTCTGGGGCCCAGCACTCGTTCCCACCGATCTCGGTGCTGCAATCTGCCATTTCCCCAGCTGCTCTGCGCAGCTCTGACAACGCAGTGATTGCCCAGGGCACGTGACTCGCCGGGTACTTTTCTAACTGCTCCCAGGGGCCGAGGAATCCCCAGGGCCTGGCTCATCAGGGCAAGCCGATGACTGGGACCCAGCGTGGTCTGCCTTCCCGGTCAGCAGGCTGATCTGGAGGATCTGTTTGGGGAAGGGAACAGAACATGCCGCCCCGGGAGGAGGGACGAGCACAGGCCCCCTGAAGCAGGAAGCGTCTCTCCCCACGGCCCCTCTCGGAAGCTTACTTCCCCCCTCCTCTGGCCCTGAGCCAGCCTCCACCCTGGAAGGAGACTGGGCTCTCTGTTGGAGTCTTAGCTAACCTCTAAAGGTCAAGTTTGTGGACCATTTGTCAATACTAATGGCCAGCTTTAATGGAGCATTTACTCTGTGCCAGGTCCTACACTAAATGAAAAGATTTTATTTCATTTCTTCTAAGGAGATACCCAACTGTTCTCCAGACATTCTGTCCTTTGATGCATCTGGGCCTTGGCACAGGCTGTTCCTCGGTTTGAAAGGCGCTTCCTTGTTTTATCTGCCTGGTGAACACTCACCCTTCAGCACCCAGCACTCTTTGTCTCTTCCTGCTGGAAGCTTTCTTAGCTTCCCGGAGACAATAAAATCACAGCCTCCCATGGGTCTCCACAGTTGTGATTCTGGTGTGTGTGTCTCTCTCCACCTGAGGTCTGGCTCTCCCCAATGCTACGGGTTGTCACTTTCGCCTCCTTATCCTTCATGTCCACCTCCACATCCAACTGGGGTACTGGAAATGCTGGTCCCTCCTTTTTCAGTTCCTTGGCTCATCATCTCTATCCTTTGTATCCCCCTCATCACTTTGTCTTTATTCCAAGTACAATGCTTATCATATGATGCTGCTGCTGCTGCTGCTGCTAAGTGGCTTCAGTCGTGTCCGACTCTGTACGACCCCATAGACGGCAGCCCATCAGGCTCCCCCGTCCCTGGGATTCTCCAGGCAAGAANTCATCACTTTGTCTTTATTCCAAGTACAATGCTTATCATATGATGCTGCTGCTGCTGCTGCTGCTAAGTGGCTTCAGTCGTGTCCGACTCTGTACGACCCCATAGACGGCAGCCCATCAGGCTCCCCCGTCCCTGGGATTCTCCAGGCAAGAACACTGGAGTGGGTTGCCATTTCTAGGTATTTATAAATGTAAGTTGAATGACATAAATGAGACTATGATCTTATTTCAGGGTACCAGATAGGAAGTGTTGGATTACTTTGCTGTAGACTGCTTGGTTACCTCTAGCAAGAAATCATCAGAATAGACAGGGAAAGAGGAAGTCAGAAGAAGGAAGAGAACAGGAGAAAGCACTGGGACTAACATTTTCTGAGCACCGAAAGGTGCCAGGGATGTGCTTCATTAACTCTCCACCGTAATCCAATGACATGAGAATTATAGTCTCCTTTGTATAGACAAAAAACTGAGGGCACAGAGGGCTGAAGTCATCACCCAGCTGGCAAGTGGCAGGGCTGGGATTTGAGCCCAACTGCCTGCCTGGCTCCACCAGCTGGATGGAGAAGTTTGGGAGGTCCTCAAGTGTGAGAGGGTGGGGGAAAGTGAGGAGGGGCTGCAGGACTCTGGCGGAGAAGAAATGGGATACGTCTGTCCTGTGGACCAGACCCAGACCCCTGAGTATGCATCATCCCTGCCTTAGTTTCCCAGAACAGACTTTTGCTGGCCTGTGTACCCACCCAGACTCCTCCAATACATTTAACCGCTTTCCCTTGAGACAGTTCCTTTATTAAAAAAAAAAAAAAATTTGAAGTATAGTTGATTCACAGTGTTGTGTTAATTTCTGCTGTAGCGAAGTGACTCAGGTATACACACATATACATTATTTGTCATATTTTTTTCCATTCTGGTTTATCCCAGGACATTAATGAGCATTCTCTGTGCTACACGTAGGACTTTGTTGTCCATCCATTCTATATGAGATGGTTTACATCTGTCAATCCCCAGCTCCCAGTCCATCTCTCTGCCTCCCCTAAAACTTCAGTTCAGTTCAGTTCAGTCACTCCGTCGTGTCCGACTCTTTGTGACCCCATGGACTGCTGCAGGCCAGGCATCCCTGTCCATCACCAATTCTCAGAGTTTACTCAACTCATGCCCATCGAGTCGGTGATGCCATCCAACCGCCTCATCCTCTATCATCTCCTTCTCCTCCCACCTTCAATCTTTCCCAGCATCAGGGTCTTTTCAGATGAGTCAGTTCTTTGCATCAGGTGACAAAAGTATTGGAGTTTCGGCTTCAGCATCGATCCTTCCAGTGAACACCCAGGACTGATCTCCTTTAGGGTGGACTGGTTGGATCTCCTTGCAGTCCCCTGGCAACCACAATCTGTTCTCAGGGTCTGTGAGTTGAGACAGCTCCTCTTTACCAGTAGCTTCTTATTTTTTTCTGACATCAGTCTTGTCCTAAACACTTCCCTCTCCGTCCCTGGCCCACAGCTTGGGTACCCCTGACCCCACAAGATTGTGCAACACTCGCTGAGAGCTCCAAGAACCCGCAGCTTCTCAATAATGCTGAACTGGGTGAAATTTCCCAGTAACCTCCTCCCCCGCCTGACTAACGCTCTCTTAACTTGGCAGTGCAATGTCCTATTTTTAAGGAACCTAGTCATTTGGTTTAGATTCTTTAGTTGTTTTATTTTAATGACCTTCTGAATCATTCATTTTTCTTCTTTTGAACTGATTCATTCTTGGCCACTTCCTTGTATAGAAATCCAACCCCTCCTTTAAGACTCAGCACCAACCACCCCCTTCTCGTGAAAACCCTCTTCATCTATACCATCCCTCTCCAGGAAGAGATATTCCCCTCCCTCTCTTTCTGAACCATTCATCTGGCATTTATTATATTGTCATCATCCCTGTCCTAAATACAAAAATGATATGCCAGCTATTTGAATTGTTTCTTATCATTCTCATGGTGATTCTAGAAAGAAAGTAATTATCATTTCCATCTAAATGTAGTGAAATTGAACCTCAGGGAGCTTACTAAGCCTCCTGCTCCAGGTCACATGAAATTAGTAAAGAAGCCAGGATGTTGAAAACCCTCTTCATCTATACCATCCCTCTCCAGGAAGAGATATTCCCCTCCCTCTCTTTCTGAACCATTCATCTGGCATTTATTATATTGTCATCATCCCTGTCCTAAATACAAAAATGATATGCCAGCTATTTGAATTGTTTCTTATCATTCTCATGGTGATTCTAGAAAGAAAGTAATTATCATTTCCATCTAAATGTAGTGAAATTGAACCTCAGGGAGCTTACTAAGCCTCCTGCTCCAGGTCACATGAAATTAGTAAAGAAGCCAGGATGCTAAGCCCAGCACGACTATAGAGGGAGTGTCTTGAAATGTAACTATGTGTGTGTGGGTGCCTGCCTCTTACTGCAATGTCCGTCATCACTATCTCCCCACTCCCCAGACGGTAAGCTCTGTGAAGCCCTTGTTCCCTATTGCATTGTACTTAATAAATATCTGCAATAAATAGCTGATGTTCCATAGATGTTGACCAATGGCTAAGAGACTTCCTGTCCCTTCCATAGAGTTAGCTACTCCAGTCTTTACACAATCTTTGCATGCTTACAACATCAAGAGCCTGGTAGCAAAAACAATTAATACATATTGACTGAAGGAAGTAAGAGAAGGGCATGGGCTTGGAAGATTCCAGTGGATATATTTTCCAGCTGAAAAATTTCAATCAGAAATTTTAAAAATTCTCTCTGTAGCTCAGGACCCATGCTGCCAGACAAGACCTCCTCATCATCACTTTTTCGGGTTGAACCAACATTTAACAGACTAAGCGTTCAATTTAAGCTCACTCCACCCATCTTTAATGGATGGCTACTCTTAGCCAGGCCCCGTGTCACTCATAGACTAGTGCTGAAGTTGGCTCTGCGAGCAACTCACCAGGTGGAGGCCTTCTGGATGCCCACTCCCCCTCCACTCCTCTGCAGTGCAAACTCCCTACTATCCTGAGAGCAGGCAGGGGTGGGGTCTTGGAAACAGGGGGACAGACGGGCAGTGGCTCTGTCTGGTCAAAGAGGAACCAGGCAGGAAAGATCTCAACAAGATAACAGCCTCCAAGAAGTGAATGTGAGCAGCAGTGTGGAGACTTGGAGGAGACTGGCTCCATGCTTCAAGTAATATGAAGACAGGTTGTGGACCAGGAAGCAATAATGAAGACCTGGATGAGGTGGAAAGGTCTGGGAAGGACATTAAAAACAGGAAGCCATGGGACTTCCCCGGTGGGTCCCGAGGCTGAGACTCTACATTCCCAATGCAGGGGATCCAGGCTTGATCCCTGGTCAAGGAACTAGATCCCACATGAGGCAATGAAGATCAGAGATCCTGTGTGCCGCAACCATGACCTGGTGCAACCAAAAAAAAATCAATTAAAGAAGCCAGTTGAGGATAGCACGTGGAGGCAAAGAGAGCTAAGGCTGCCCTTACCATCCAACTGAATGCTTTTCGCTTCAAATCGTGCTCTGTTATCAGCACTGTCAGCCCTGCTTTCTTTTGTTCATCTTTTCCTGATTATCACGTCCTTTAGTACCTCCCAGGGATACTTGGACTCAGGTGGATCTTCTGTTACCAACATTTCATTGGTCATTTGAGTTGGAGGTTTGGGGGCCAAATTGTGAGCCTCGTCTTTTGACAGGAGCATTCTTCCTGGGAAGCAACAGACCCCAGTGGCTACCACGGGCTGCTGGGCTGGAAGGTCTGCTGACAGCCTGCCAATATTCAACAGGCCACGCAGTGCACACCTAGGGCTCTCTCACCTGTTCCCAGCCCAGAGGTAAGTTAGAACAGAGCATCTCCACTTGACAGATAAGGAAACTGGGGCCCAGAGACAGGAGGTCAGTTGCTCGAGGCCACCCAGCAGGAGTGCTGACTTGGCCTGCTCAGGGACCTACACATTTGGGTGAGCCAATAACTGTCTTTGAGCTTCTAAGATTTGGCTGGAAGGGCAAGGAGCTCTCGCTCACTTCTTTTCATGAGTCTCAAGAATGAGACTCAAGGACTTCCCTGGAAGTCCAGTGGTTAAAACTCTGTGCTTCCAACAAAGGGGGTACAGGTTCCACCCCTGGTCAGGGAACCAGAATTCCATACGCCACCTGGCATGGCCAAAAAAAAAAAAAAAAAAAAAGAATGAGAATCTGAACTTTGAAACTCTGAAAAATTGTTTTTTTAAAAAAAAACAGTGTTAAGTTAAAAGAAAAAAGGAAAGTCACAGATTGGGAGAACATGTTTGGAATACATAAAACTGACAAAGGTCTTGCCTTCAAACTTTTTAAAGTCACTAAAAGATAATCCAATTTCTAAAATACAGTAAAGATTTGAACATATAGTTAACAGAAGATGTATGAATGGTCAATAAGCCCATGAAAAGATGTGTAACATTATCATTCATCAGGGAAATGACAACTGAAACCATGAGATATCATTCACTCAACCACTAAAATTAAAAAGTTGACAATATCAAGTGCTGGGGAGCACGGAGAGCAATTAGAACTCTCATGCATTACTGGTGGGAATGAAAAATACAGAACCCATTTTAAAAACATTTTTGAAATTTCATATAAAGTTACACATACTCTTTCCATATGACCCAGAAAATTTCTTCTAGGAAATTAACCCAAAGAAATGAAAATATATGTCTACACAAACACCTCTTACATGAGTATTCCTAACAGTTTTATTTATCAAGCTGAAAAAAATTTAAATATTCATCAAACAGGTGAATGGATAAATCAATTCTGGTATATCCATACAATAGAATACTACTTAGGGCACCCCACCCCAGCACTCTGGCCTGGAAAATCCAATGGACGGAGGAGCCTGGTGGGCTGCAGTCCATGGGGTCGCTAACAGTCGGACAGAC
>SJYX01000565.1:179104-215048 GCA_006410675.1 Oreotragus oreotragus | reverse complement strand
GCCTAATCACGGGAGGCGTCGCTTCTCAGATCACCAAGACTCGAATTCGATGCAATCAGCAAGAGGATTTATTAAACCGGCGCGCCGGGGTTCGATCTTCTTCGAAAAGAACGAACCCTGATGCTAGTTACAAAGGGGTTTTTATACATCAAAAGCTATAAGCAGGTATAGGTGGGGTGAAGACAATCTCAGCAAACTGATTGGTGGGCATAATTTGACCTTTTCAGAGATAGGTCTGAAAGCTATCAGGCTGAAACGGCTAACCGACCACCTCATACCTTGCGGTGGTAAGCCAATTTTCTAGAAAAGATTAACAGAGAAACAATCACCCAGGAGGTCCCTTCTAAGGCCAGGAAACTAGATTATAGATTATCAGATAGAGGGCAGGTTCCTTTTCCATGAGTCATGACTAGCCCTTGAGAAACAGAACAAAGGGTAGTTTTAAAATTTAACTTTTTAACTTTTTCTCTTCACTATGTAAATTGGGCCAGCCAGGAGCAGGAGTGTTGTTTGTTTAACCTGAGGTCCTTACTCCTCCTCGGACCTTCCTTTGTTCTATATTTGCGGGCTTTTCTCTTCCTTATCTTTTAGACACCGCCATTCTGGACTCCTTTTCCCTATTCTAACTACCTAACAGTATTCATAAGTTAAGCCGTGGACTTACATGTAATTATAATAAATTGGTAGTTATCTGACAGGTGTTGGTATTTACTTCTTGATTAATCATTGTTTGAGTCTAATAAGATGTTTACCCTCTGATTTGTTTTGTGTTCTTCCCATATACCAGGTACTCTGCTAGGTGCTGTAGATATTGTGATTTTTAACACATGGTACAGATTTTGCTTTATGTAGATTAAATAAAAATAAAAACAAAATAATTTTTCTATAATTTTATAGAAATGTATACTTAATATTTCTTGATTCTGCACCGTATTTGAAGTGACATGTGAAAAAGACATTTAACAATGATTTTGTGAAAAATTGAATATTTTGATGCTGATTTTGCTGATTGATATTCATCCTCTCTGAGCTTTGTTAACAAAAAAGTTGAATCTTTTTTGTGTTCTTTTGATAAAGGTATTATTTTCTCCATAACACCTGAGATCTTGAGACATTTTCTCTTTATTTGTATCATTGAAATACTTCATTTTGCTTGTCCATTCATAATTTTAAGATCTGTCAGTTTCTTCCATTGCTACACCCTGCCTCTTTAAACTCAATCTTCAACCATCTATTTCCAGAATTATGTTATGAATAATGAATACATATTCTTTTAATGTAATTGGTTACACAGTTAAGATTGTATTGAGACCAGAAAGTTATCTTTTTTAGCCCTCCAAATTATTTCAGCCTTTGTTTCCAGATTATTCAGCCTTTCTTTCAGTGTTATTGCATCATTTGGTACTGCCTTTTTATTTTAATTAGCCTTTTGTGTCCTATCCTAAGGGAGGTATGCAAGTGTTTAAATGACAATAGAAACGCAGCTGTAAATATAAAAATTGTGATACTTTGGGTGCTAAACTATCAAATGATTGCTTAAAATACTTGTTTGCCAACTGGTAAGTAATCTTCCCTGGTGACTTGGTGGTAAAGAATCTGCGTGCCAATGCAGGAGACACGGGTTTGATCTATGGGTTAGGAAGATCCCCTGGAGAAGGAAATGGGAATCTACTCCAGTATTCTGGGAAATCTCATAGACCGAGGAACCTGGTGTGCTCCATGGGGTCTGTAAAAGTGCCTGACACGACTTAGCAACTAAACGATAATAGCTAGTAAGTAAAAGTATGGATTCTCTGTAGAAAAGACCCTTTATGAGTGTCAATATATAATACATGCCAGCCTGGGCTGTGTGACAGTTAAATGTATAAAAATGAGCAACAACCTGCATGTGAATATTCTTTTTTATTCTAGCAGCCTCGTTAAATAGATGGGTTTAAGGCTAAAGAGGACAAGTTCATGAGCTACACTGTGGAAGCCAGGAAGGATCTTGGAAAGTCATGCAATGAATCCTTCTCCCTGTTGGTATTTAAGGCAAAGATATGGTGCCTCCAGTCTGTGGTCTGGATCAGTCTGCTTTCTTGGTATCCATGTGCCAAGGCTTCACCTCCTATAGTAAGTGTTCTCCTTTTGGGCTACATGGCATTCATTTATTTTTTAACTCCTAAATTTTTTAAGTGACACTAGTGGTAAAGAACCAGACTACCAGTGTAGGAGACGTAAGAGACATGAGTTCGATCCCTGGGTTGGGAAGATCCCCTGGAGGAGGGCATGGCAACCCACTCCNATGGCATTCATTTATTTTTTAACTCCTAAATTTTTTAAGTGACGCTAGTGGTAAAGAACCAGACTACCAGTGTAGGAGACGTAAGAGACATGAGTTCGATCCCTGGGTTGGGAAGATCCCCTGGAGGAGGGCATGGCAACCCACTCCAGTATTCTTGTCTGGAGAATCCCACGGCCAGAGGAGCCTGGCAGTCCATAGAGTCACAAAAGAGTTAGGTATGACTGAGGCAACTTGGCACACAGCACACAAAAATTTTATTTAGTCCATGTATTTTCAACATGATTACAATCCACATAAAATGGCCTGCTCTCAGGTATGAATCTTTGAATCAGGAGTTGAAAGACCTGCATATCTCTCTCTGTCCCTTATGAGCTAAAGGGCATGATGACCTTGAACAGATGATTCTGCAGCCCTCCTTCCTTGCCTGTGATTATTAAGGCACTTAACCTGTTCCACCCATCTCCCAAAGTTGTGAAAGTCAAACAAATCATATGCTTGAAAGGACTTTGGAAACAGTAAAAATGTAACAAACATGAGAAAGTTTTATTGACTGGCAGAGGTCGTTACAGATTTAACAGTAGGTAGGGATACTAGTTGTGGGGTGTTGTTTCCTCCACCCAACAAAAATGCCATTTCAACCATTTCTCTGAGATTTGCAGGCATTTTCTGACTCTACACAGATTCCTCACCACTAAGCACTGTTGTCAGTGGAGGGGGCCAATATTATTTGTAATATTTAAATACTGCCATATTTGTTTCTTTGAATCCTGATTATTTAGGTCCTAGACTTTTTCAGTGAGCTCTAGCCCTATCTACTAGGACTGCCTACCATCTGGCATTCTTCCCTCTCCTAGAAAAACTCACTTTACAGGTTCTCTGGGGCTATTATGATCATCAGAACTACCAGTACAATTTTGAGTACTCACATGCAACCTTACCATTTGCCAATATAAAGATTCAGGGTGGCAAGTCTACTGTGCCATATAACTAGAAAGATGCAGTTGGTTCCCAGTCTAGAGAGATGGGGAACTGTCTCAGCAAAAGATGAGAAACAAGAATGTTTTCATCTCTCTCATGACTGCTTGCAAACAGCCCCTGAGATCATAAATGATGCCCTTCTTCTTGCTGTCTGCAATGACTTTTTTTTTTTTTTTATTAGAGGATAATTGCTTTACAATGTTGTGTTAATTTCTGCTGAACTAACAGCATGTATCAGCTGTAAGTATTCTCATGTATCTTCTCCCACTTGAGCCTCCCTCCTACTCACCGCCCCCTGCCACTGTCCAGCTTCTCTAGGTCATCACAGAGCACCAAGCTTAGCTCTGCCAGTGACTTTCTATCACATGTTAGGGGAAATCTAACCACCTTTCTTACCGGTAGGAGTGCAGCACTATCCTTACATGATCTAGGCCTAGTTCCCACCTCTGCTGTCATGTTCTAGCCTTGCTGTCTTGCTGTTCCGCAAATCGAATAAGACTTTTCCTATCATTTCCCAAGCACTTTGTACTCACTGTTCTCTTCTCCATAAAGCTCTTTACCCAGATATTTGATGGTTCACTCTCTTCCATCATTTTTCTATCCGAATGAAGAATTTTGCTGACCACCCTGAGTCAATAACCTCACATTACTATCCTCTTAGCCCAAAGTTTTTCTTTAGAGCCGTTCTCTCTTTCTGACTTTGTATATTTAATTCCTTGTACATAGTTATTTTTGTATAAGCTCCCTGGAGGCTGAGGTTTTCTGTTTTCTTTTCTCATATATCAATGGCACTTAGAATGGCATAAAAAAGTTCTCATAAATATTTGTTGAATGATTTGTCAAAGGTTTATCATCACATTTCCTATTCCCCGAGTCACTAGCTGTCTTCTTCATTGCCCCTCACTTTCCTGCATCTGGGAGAATAATTGGATTACACGTTTGCAGTGGCTTGTGGCTCAAAGCTATTCTAAGAAATAATTTTCTAATTTTGAAAAAAAAAAAAATGCTCTAAAGTTTACATAAAGAAACAACTAGAATCAGCAGAGATAGAGACAATAGTCAGGACTTTGCCTCACTATCTGAGCACCAATCTCTTGGCTGCTCTTTGAAAATGGAGTAGACCTTTGGCAAGCAGTGGTGGAAGCCACAAGGAAGCCAGAGAATACTGGAGTGGGTCGCCTATTCCCTCTGCAGCAGATCTTCCCAATATAGGAATCAAGCCGCAGTCTCCTGAATTGCAGGCACATTCTTCAACCACTGAGCTATCAGGGAAGCTCAAGAAGAGAGCAAAGACCCATTTGTGCTCTAGTGCTGCTGTGTTCCTGTATTAACAAGTATCCTTTGGTGTAAAGCAATCACATTTTCTTGTTCAAATGCCAGATGCTTAGGACTGTAATTTGTCTTTGGCATATACATACACAGGAGATGAAAAATCAAATGAACCCATATGGTCTACGCTGGGGAAGGCAATGGCACCCCACCCCAGTACTCTTGCCTGGAAAATCCAATGGACGGAGGAGCCTGGTGGGCTGCAGTCCATGGGGTCGCTAACAGTCGGACAGACTGAGCGACTTCACTTTCACTTTTCTCTTTCATGTATTGGAGAAGGAAATGGCAACCCACTCCAGTATTCTTGCCTGGAGAATCCCAGGGATGGGGGGAGCCTGGTGGGCTGCCGTCTATGGGGTCACACAGAGTTGGACACGACTGAAGTGACTTAGCAGCAGCAGCAGCAGCATGGTCTACACTGGCTGCATCAAATGAAAATCTGGATCTTGGACCTTGAATGGAGATACCTCTATTACTATATTTCCCTTTCCTCTTTCACAGATAAAGCTTTCCATCAGGAAACCTACACCCCCTGGCTCTGCATTTTCTTTACCATCCTATCCCTTTAGAACCTCATCATGCCAATGGAAGAAACCGTTTCCTTAAAGGTTATCCTTCATTGCCTTCTATCAGCCATTATATCCAGCATGTCTTTCCAGATCTTCACAATGGACCTGTGCCACTCTGAGTCTCCATCCATAATTCTGACTCTCTTACTCTTCTGGAAACATGATATGCAAGAAAGAGCAGTGTAGTAACATATCCAAAGCACATTAATTAATACATGAATAACAGTGGCTATTATATTACTAATGATCTGCTTGAGATAATCCCGATGACTTTGAAATGAGTGGTAGAGTTGGGAAGTTGAATTAGTTTACAGTCAGACATTCTGGATCAGGCAGACCTGTCCAAGTATGAAGTGACTGCTTAGCCTTTAGCTAGTGGGTTAACCTCTCTAATCCTTAATTTCCTCATCTCTATAATAGGAACAATCATATCCACCCAACAGTGTGGTTATGGAAAATAATAATTCTAAGTCCTTGGCACAAAGTATTCATTAAAAGGATGTCAGTTTTCATCTTTCTTTTGTACTTTCAACGATTTCCTTGAAATCGAAAGATGAACTTCTTTCAGCAAATTCTCCCGTGTTATTCTCATTTACTCTTTTTTTTTTTTCCATTAACTATCTCTTCTTTGAGGCTCCCGCTCAAATATCCAGCTCCACACTAAGTGCTCATTGGAAGGTTCTAAAGTCTTAAGTCACTTGTATGTTTTAATATTAGTCATCTAATTTGAATAAGTACAAGGCTAAATCAGTCTTTCTCCAAACTAATTCAACTTCCCAACTCTACCACTTATTTCAAGGTCATCAGGATTATCTCAAGCAGGTGATTAGTAATTATAATAGCCACTATTATTCATGTAAGTATTAATTAATGTGCTTTGGATATATTACTACACTGATTCCACATGATGATGTGAGGTAGGCATTTATCATCAGACATCTCTGTGTGTATTGCACAGCTTGGCTCACCTTTTCTTTTAAAATTTACTCTATTAAGGTATAATATTTATTAGTAATTATATTAATAATTAAAATTAATTTTAAGTGTGCAATTAGATAACTTTATGACATAGTTATGTAACAATCACCACATTCACAAACTAGAACATTTGCCAAAACTATTCCACACATTTGAAGTCAATTCCTTTATCCAATCCACTAGCCTCTGGCAATTACTGATATTCTATCACAATTTTGCAGCTCACCTTTTTATTCCAGCTTTTACTATAGCAATTAGTTATGCATAGGTGTAGTTTGAAAGAATCTTACTTTGACTCTACGGAGTATCTCATCCTTTCTGCCCTGGTGTTTCTCCACCACCATGAAGTAGGTTTCCTCCACTCCACACTATTCTGACACACATGCAAACCTTTAAGTAGGAGAATGTTAACACATCATAAGGCAACTCTGACCAACTGGAAATGAAGGATAAATACCCCCCATTTCCATTGTCCTTGGAGAGGCGGTTCTGAGGTGCATTTAACATAACGCTTCAAGGGTTCTTCAGAGGGATCTCCCTCCATTTGCCCTTGGATTGGCTTGTCTTTCTGTCATGTTTGTTCATGTCTGACTCTTCCTAGAAGGCAATGGCACCCCACTCCAGTACTCTTGCCTGGAAAATCCCATGGANATACCCCCCATTTCCATTGTCCTTGGAGAGGCGGTTCTGAGGTGCATTTAACATAACGCTTCAAGGGTTCTTCAGAGGGATCTCCCTCCATTTGCCCTTGGATTGGCTTGTCTTTCTGTCATGTTTGTTCATGTCTGACTCTTCCTAGAAGGCAATGGCACCCCACTCCAGTACTCTTGCCTGGAAAATCCCATGGACGGTGGAGCCTGGTGGGCTGCCGTCTATGGGGTCGCACAGAGTCAGACACTACTGAAGCAATTTAGCAGCAGCCTTCCTTAAGTCATTTCCCAGAAAACCTTCCTGTAGAGAAGTCTTACCTTGGGCTCTCTTCTTAGGGGAAACCCAAGCTAAGACAGAATTATTACTTTTATCCCTGTTTTAAAAATATTTGTAAACTAAAGCTTAAAAAGGTTATCAGTCCACGATTGCATAGCTATTAAAAGAGCAAGAGCTTGAACCCAGAATAGCTGGATTCCACAATCTGTGTTCTTAATCACCACATAGCTTTTCAAGGTGGAAACTAAAATCAACTTTGATTCTGTGCAGTATTTTCATAATGTACATCTAAATTGCCAGCTTTCTGATATTTAGTCTTTTGAAATATCTCACTCTTCAGTTACTGAAAGTGATTCACCCAGCTGGAAGTCACACTGGGTAATTTCCTACTGCTTTCACTTGATAGCCTCCCTTTTTGCTTACTATGGCAGCCTGATGATTTTCTTTCTTCTCATCAGGCTGTATTGTTCACGGTTAAGTGTGTTGGCTCCGAGCCCTGATGAAACTGATCTCAAATCTTAGCTGTCTCAGTCCTTAACCAAGTGATATTTGATGAGATTCTTAACCTCTCTGAGCTACAGTTTCTTTATTTATAAAATGGATAAAATAATTCCTAACTGACAAGATTGTTTTGGTTCAATAAATATAATAATGCATATGTTTTCATGTGTTCAAATATTAAACCATGGGATGCCATCTTCACTTTATTGCATTTGTTATTATTGGTGTTGTTGAGTTGATTTTAAATGGTAAAGTTTTGAGACGCTGGAGCCTTTTATGGTTAAATATATATTCATTCCAGGATTTCCCTGGTGGTTCAGTGGTTAAGACTCAGTGCCTCCACTGCTGGGGGCACTGGCTTGATGTAGTTGGGGAACTAAGATCCCACATGCCACACAACACTCAAAAAATTTTTAAAAGTAAATATATATATATATGTATATATATATACTCATGCCTTTAATTTCTATGAAGGAATTTATTTTTATTAGTCTAATATTTTTATAATATATGAAGCAATCAAAAAATTTCTGAATTTTGAAATCATGTGTGTCATGCATAAAGATGTCAATACAAATATTGCTTGAAGTAATGGAAGGAATTCTGAAGACCCAGCAGACTCACATTATTGATTAAAATGCTCCATTTTGTTGCATTCAGATGATCTTCAGTGGTGTCACAATGAGATAAAAGCTTCCAAGAAATAGTAATTTCCCATTATAAGATAATTTAATGCTTGGATTTAAATATGCTGTCCTCCAATTCATATTCCCTAAAATAAATGACAACCCTGATTGAAATTTTAAAGGAGTTCTTAAAACTTGGGTTAAATAGAAAACCAAACTTGACTGAAATACAGGAGCTTCTAGTTAGTGAAAGCATACAATTTTGTACACTGACATTTGTCAAGCCTTTTATAAAATATGTTTGTGCAAACTTTGTGTATTTTCAAAGTACCTAATTTTGTTACAGTTGCAACCATAAGTACAAAGAAAATGTAATTAAAGTGTGTCCCTCCCTCAACGGTTACATCTGGCATTTTATGTACCTAATTAAATCCTCTTTCTAGTACTCCACCCAATGGCTATGTGGTTATAACCAGAAGCATAAGAAGCGTCAAGAATATGTTTGACTGTCCCCAAATCACGAGCAAGCTTGTAACTGAGCCTGCTGTGGCTTGTAATTTCATGTTTTAAGAAGAAAGTTCTTAATCACATTCTTTATTTAGTTCCCCCAAGCTAGATACTTATTTGTAGTTGCAAGCAGTCACTCCCACCCTGCTTGATTACATACCTTCTATACATTAAGGGGAGGACTCTATCCCAAAATTGCCAGAAAAGTCATCTTCAAAGACAAAGAAATGGGAGTCTGTAAAAGAAAAACAGGCTGCTTCAGAAGTTAACTGATCAATATCTGCTCTACTTGAGGTCAGAGAAGTTCCTGGAGATGGACCCCAGAGCAGAGGGGCACTCTGAACAGATTTTATATCTGTGATTATTTCATTATTTGTTCACTGATTTCACCTCTTGTTCCACAAGGACTCGGACTGTGTTGCTTACTCATCACTGCATCCACCAGAGGCAAGCATAGGGCTTGACATATGAATATTCAGATGAACTGATACCCAAATGAATCTCTCCTTTATTGTTTTCCTCTCTGTCCTTTCTTTCATGAGGATTTTTTTCTTTCTAACTAGACCATAGTCATCTGAGAGCAAAGACTGTATCTTATATTTCTCCAAAATCCTTTCCAATAGTATTCTATTCAAATCAGTGTCCATACCTGTAGGATGTTAAGCTGTGAACTTGAGAAAGTAAAGGAAAGGTAAAGAAGCAAGAATGAGAGTAAACAGTTATGATGATTTATGCACAGCACATCTCTGAATAGACATTGAATTATGTGCAAATCCCAAATTTGATCTATAAACTCTATATTAATTTCATATGGCTTCACCCAGCTACTGGAAAGTGAGAAAAACTGAGAAATCAAGGGAAAAACTCCAGACATTTGGGTAGGCAAGCTGAAGTCTAAAGTATAGCTCTGTTACTTAGCAGTTTTATAATCTTGCACAAACTTCCAATTCTTGTTGGATTTCAGTTCCCTCAGTTGTGAAATGGGTCTATGTCTTTTTTTGGAGGGTTGTTGTGGAGATTAGGTGAGTGGAGAATTTAAGACTCTAACCTATTTTTTTTAAAAAACAAAAACCTATTACAGACCAATAAATGTGTCTTCTCCTCCCAGTCATTTTGTGCAAGTATTGTAACATCTCTGTAACTTAATCTGCTTATCTGAAAAACAGGGAAATGGATAAAGGGGTTAAATATGAGTCAGAGTTCATGATCATAAACACTATACTATAATTTTAAGTTAGTTCCTAATTATTTTTTATGATGGCTTTAAACTCAACTCATTTAAAAATTAACAGTCTTTCACACAATATTATATGACACTTATATAGGACATAGACAGAAAAAAGGATATGTGTGTGATATGTGTGTGTGTGTTTGAGAGAGAAATAGAAGGTAAAGTTTTCTGTGTCTGGGCTTGGTTCACCTGTTTTTTCTTCTCAGTGTGTGAATGAGTGGCTATTATGTGTCACCCTTCATAAAGCTTTGTGTGCCTAACCTTCATTTAGTTAAGCATTAGGTGTTTATCTCGGAGTCAGAGCTCACATATCTGCTCAAACTACAGGCTTAGCTGTTTTGAATAAAAGGTTAATAGTAAAAGAACATGTATCATTTTCTTCATATTTAGGGATCTTTCAATCATTTTATTCAACTAATCTTAGTTCTGACACTGGTCTAAGGACTTTATATATCATTTAATCTAATACCTCGTACAATATGCACTCTTCTCCCTCTTCAGGTAAGTGCTAAAGCCAGGATTTACATGGAGGTAGATAAGCTTGGGATGGAGAAGGCAATGGCACCTCACTCCAGTACTCTTGCCTGGAAAATCCCATGGACGGAGGAGCCTGGTAGGCTACAGTCCATGAGGTCGCTAGGAGTCGGACACGACTGAAGCGACTTAGCAGCAGCAGCAGATAAGCTTGGGAGATTATGCTCTTCCTCTCTGCACTTTTTGGCTTCCTAATGGGTTACTAACTTCATATATTACAGCTGAAAAGTCTTACTGCCTAGCACATGTGTTACAGCAAAAGTGATTACCAATTCGTATTATGTAAATGACTGGAGGATGCCCTGAGAAAAATAACTCTCTGACTGCCAATCATTGCAGCAATAAAGTTTCATTCATTTGCATCACAAGTCACCTCCTTTAAGATGTATGAAGGTTAGACTGGGGCCAGGAAAGAGAGAAACGAATCCCAAGAGTATTGAAGAACTACTCAGAGCACATGACTAGATTTGGTTCCTCGGTGAGAGAAAGACAGAGGGGACAGAAAGGAGCTTCCCTGTTTGGTGAATTGTCATCACCGTAAGGCCCTATTTGTGAACAAGGAAACTGAACATCAGCGAGGTTAAGGACTTGCCCATGCTCACAAAGCTGGTAGGTAGCACAGCATGGGTTGGAAATTGTGTCTAACCAAGCCCCTGTTGAAGTGCTATTTCCTCTAATACCCTTCTAAGGAAGGGGAGAAACGAGGGAAGTGGTGTATCTAGGGACTTAAAAGGTGAAATAGAAGAGTCTGGAGAAAAACCTCTTCCTAAGTTTCTAAGGGTGACCTGTTTTTCAACTGGTTTTTCCTATTCTTTTATGAATTCATATCAGCTTATCACCCCTTATATTCTGCGCTACTCACTGTCCTGATTGCCTGTGTTGTACCATGTACTATGGTGGTGGTTTTGTTGCTAAGTCACATCCGACTCTTGCGACCCCATGGACAGCCTGCTAGTCTGCGGGATTCTCCAGGCCAGAATACTGGAGTGGGTTGTATGTGAGAGCCCCTCCTCCAGGCGATCTTCCCGACCCAGGGATCAAACCTGGGTCTCCTGTGTTGCAAGCACAATATACTGTGTTTGCTGCTATATATGTATGAAGTTGGCAGCATGGAGTAGGGGTTGGGTGGAGAGATTTTTTTTCCCCCTAAATCAAGAAGTTTATGATCTGGATAGAGAAATAATATGCACATGTTTTCCTAGATAACACCTAAAATTTTCTGAGCTTGACCCCAAGGCTCTTCCCAAGTGAATCACAGCCTTCCTCATTGTCCTAGAGCTCTTGCCTTCTCCTCACTTTGACCTCATGGAGACCATCCAGCTACTCTACATGCAAGCCTGTGCTTTCTAAGTACAGTTTTCTGGAATATGTTTGTCATTTGAGGGCACTTCTCTCCTTCCTAACTCCTGACATACTAGATGATAAAGTAGCAGCTAAAGACCAGTCTCATGATCTGTGCTTGCTGTTTAGTTGCTGAGTTATGTCCACAATACAACTCTCTGTGACTCCATGGTCTATAGCCCGCCAGGCTCCTCAATCCATGGGATTTCCCAGGCAAGAATACTGGAGTGGGTTGCTATTTCCTTCTCCAGGAGATATTCCCAACCCAGGGGTCCAATCTGTGTCTCCTGCATTGGTAGGTGGATTCTTTACCACTGAGCCATCAGGGAAGTTTGCCAATTAGATACACCAATTTAGTTTTTGGAAACCTGAGCAAATGGGGTGCGTGCATATACACACACACGCACACAGATCTGAATTCCTTTAAGATAGTGAGCTTCAGATGTTCAAGCTGGTTTTAGAAAAGGCAGAGGAACCAGAGATCAAATTGCCAATATCCGCTGGATCATGGAAAAAGCAAGAGAGTTCCAGAAATACATCTGTTTTTGCTTTATTGACTATGCCAAAGCCTTTGACTATGTGGATCACAATAAACTGTGGAAAATTCTGAAAGAGATGGGAATACCAGACCACCTGAACTGCCTCTTGAGAAATCTGTATGCAGGTCAGGAAGCAACAATTAGAACTGGACATGGAACAACAGACTGGTTCCAAATAGGAAAAGGAGTATGTCAAGGCTGAATATTGTCACCCTGCTTATTTAACTTTTATGCAGAGTACATCATGAGAAACGCTGGACTGGAAGAAGCACAAGCTGGAATCAAGATTGCGGGGAGAAATATCAATAACCTCAGATATGCAGATGACATCACCCTTATGGCAGAAAGTGAAGAGGAACTAAAAAGCCTCTTGATGAAAGTGAAAGCTGCTGCTAAGTCACTTCAGTCGTGTCCAACTCTGTGTGACCCCATAGANGCTAGTAAAGTAATGCTCAAAATTCTCCAAGCCAGGCTTCAGCAATATGTGAACCGTGAACTCCCTGATGTTCAAGCTGGTTTTAGAAAAGGCAGAGGAACCAGAGATCAAATTGCCAACATCTGCTGGATCATGGAAAAAGCAAGAGAGTTCAGAAAAACATCTACTTCTGCTTTATTGACTATGCCAAAGCCTTTGACTGTGTGGATCACAATAAACTGTGGAAAATTCTGAGAGATGGGAATACCAGACCACCCGACTTGCCTCTTGAGAAATGCAGGTCAGGAAGCAACACTTAGAACTGGACATGGAACAACAGACTGGTTTTAAATAGGAAAAGGAGTACATCAAGGCTGTATATTGTCACCCTGCTTATTTAACTTATATGCAGAGTACATCATGAGGAACACTGGACTGGAAGAAACACAAGCTGGAATCAAGATTGCCCGGAGAAATGTCAGTCACCTCAGATATGCAGATGACACCACCCTTACAGCAGAAGGTGAAGAGGAACTAGAAAGCCTCTTGATGAAAGTGAAGGAGGAGAGTGAAAAAGTTGGGTTAAAGCTCAACATTCAGAAAACGAAGATCATGGCATCCGGTCCCATCACTTCATGGGAAATGGAGGAGAAACAGTGTAAACAGTGTCTGACTTTATTTTGGGGGGCTCCGGGATCACTGCAGATGGTGACTGCAGCCATGAAGTTAAAAGACGCTTATTCCTTGGAAGAAAACTTATGACCAACCTAGATAGCATATTCCAAAGCAGAGACATTGCCGACTAAGGTCCGTCTGGTCAAAGCTACGGTTTTTCCAGTAGTCATGTATGTATGTGAGTTGGACTGTGAAGAAGGCTGAGTGCTGAAGAATTGATGCTTTTGAACTGTAGTGTTGGAGAAGATTCTTGAGAATCCCTTGGACTGCAAGGAAATCCAACCAGTTCATTCTGAAGGAGATCAGGCGTGGGATTTCTTTGGAAGAAATGATGCAAAAGCTGAAACTCCAATACTTTGGCCACCTCATGCGAAGAGTTGACTCATTGGAAAAGACTCTGATGCTGGGAGGGATTGGGGGCTGGAGGAGAAGGGGACAACAGAGGATGAGATGGCTGGATGGCATCACGGACTTGATGGACATGAGTTTGAGTGAACTCCGGGAGCTGGTGAGGGGCAGGGAGGCCTGGCGTGCTGTGATTCATGGTGTCGCAAAGAGTCGGACACGACTGAGAGACTGAACTGAACTGAACTGAAGTGACTCTCAAGAGTCTTTTCCAGCACCACAGCTTGAAGGCATCAGTTCTTTAGTCCTCAGTCTTTTTTATTGTCCAGCTCTCACAACCATATATGACTACTGGAAAGACCATAGCTTTGACTATACTGACCATTGTTGTCAAAGTAATGTTTCTGCTTTTAATGCTGTTGTTTAGATTTGTCATAGCTTTTCTTCCAAGGAGCAAGCTTTTTTTAACTTCATGATTGCAGTCACTATCTGCAGAGATTTTGGAGCCCAGGAAAATAGTATGTCACTGTTTTCATTGTTTTCACATCTATTTGCCATGAAGAGATGGGACCAGATGCCATGAAATGACTTTTTTTTCCATTTTATTTTTTTTATTTTATTTTTTTTTTAATTTTTATTTTTACTTTATTTTACTTTACAGTACTGTATTGGTTTGGGCATACATTGACATGAATCTGCCACAGGTGTACATGAACTCCCAAACATGAACCCCCCCCATGACTATTTTGAATAATGAGTTTTAAGCTGGCTTTTTCACTCTGCTCTTTCACCTTCATCAAGAGGCTCTTTAGTTCCTCTTCACTTTCTGCCATAAGGGAGGTGTCTTCTGGATATTTGAGGTTACTGATACTTCTCTGGCAATCTTGATTCCAGCTTGTGCTTCATCCAGCCCAGCATTTTACATCAGGTACTCTGCATATAAGTTAAATAAGCAGGATGACAATATATAGCCTTGATGTACTCTTTTCCCAATTTGGAACCAGTCTGTTGTTCCATGTCCAGTTCTAATTGTTGCTTCTTTTCCTGCATACAGCTTTTTCAGGAAGCAGATAAAGTGGTCAGATATTCTCATCTTCTGAAGAATTTTCCACAGTTTGTTGTGATTCATACATTCAAAGGCTTTAGCATAGTCAATGAAGCAAAAACTGATTGGAATTCTCTTGTTTTTTCTATAATTCAATGGATGTTGGAAATTTGACCTCTGGTTCCTCTACCTATTTTAAATCCAGTTTGCACATTTGAAAGTTAATAGCCTGAAGGAATTTGAGCATGGCTTTGCTAGCATGTGAAATGAGTGCAATTGTGCCATAGTTTGAATAATTAACTGTACTTAATTAAAATCTTAAAAATTCTATTTGTGAAATATAATCTCAAGAGAATGAGAAGACAAAGTAAATACTTGTAGAAAACATTTTCAAAAGAAAAATCTGATAAACACTGTTATCTGAAATATGTAACAAATTCTTAAAATTAAAACAAAAATTTTTGAATAAAGCATAGGTCAATGACTTCACCAAGGAAATGCAGATGGCAAATAAACATATGAAAATATAGCTCACATAATATGTCATCAGGGAAATGCAAGTTAAAACATTAATAAAATATTCCTACACACCTATCACGATGGCCAAATCCCAAACACTGAAAAACACCAGATGCTAACACCGATAGAGCAATAAGAACTCTTATTCATTGCTAGTAGAAATGCAAAATGGTATAGTCTCTTTGGAAAGACACTCTAAAAGTTTCCTAGCAAGCTGAACATACTCTTACCATATGATCTTACAATCAGATTCCTTGGTACTTACTCCAATGTGTTGAAAACTAATGTCCACACCATCAAGCTTGTATATCCTGCTTATTTAACTTATTTGCAGAGTACATCATGCAAAATGCTGGACTGGATGAATCACAAGGTAGAATCAAGATTGCTGGGAGAAATATCAATAACCACAGATACACAGATGATACCACTCTAATGGCAGAAAGCAGAGACAAACTAAAGACCCTCTTGATAAGTGTGAAGGAAGAGAGTGAAAAAGCTGGCTTTAAAATCAAGATTCAAAAAAGTAAAATCAAGGCATCTGATCTCATCCCTTCACAGCAAATAGAGAAAATTGCAAATGGTGACAGATTTTACTTTCTTGGGCTCCAAAATCAATGTGAACAGTGACTACAGCCACAAAATTAAAAAACACTTGTTCCTCGGTAGAAAAGCTATGACAAACCTAGACAGTGTATTAAAAAGCAGAGACATTACTTCACGGAAAAATGTCAGTATAGTTAAACCTATGGTTTTTCGAGTAATCATGTTTGGATGTGAGAGCTGGACCACAAAGAAGGTTGAACCCTAAAGGACTGGTGCTTTCAAATTGTGGTGCTGGAGAAGACTCTTGCGAGTACTTTGGAAAGCAAAGAGACAGCAAACCAGTCAATCCTAAAGGAAATCAACCCTGCATATTCACTGAAAGTACTGATGCTAAAGCTCCAACATTTTGGCCACCTGATGCTAAGGGCTGACTCATTGGAAGGAGAAGATAGTTAGATGGCATCACCAACTCAATGGACATGAATTTGAGCAAATTCATGAAATTGAGATAGTGAAGGACAGGGAGGCTCAGTGAGCTGCAGTTCATGGGATCAATATGAGTCAGACGCGACATGGTCACTCAAAACAATGACAACAACACAAAACTTGCACATGGTTTATAGGAATTTTGTTCATAAATGCCAAAACTCTTAAGCAGCCAAAGGTGCTCTTCAGCAGGTAAATGGGCAAACTGTTGTATAACCAGAAGATGAATAGACATTTCTTCCAAGAAGATATATTGTACAAATGACATACAGAAAGATACTCAGCATCAGTGGATACTAGGGAAATGCCAATTAAACCATACTGCTCACTTTTAAGGAAACAACTGGCAGGTCCTCAGAACACTTGTGGAAGGAAAACTTGAATGGTGGGAAACTGAGTCAATGACCACCAGCCAGTTATCAACTGATATACAGTGAGTCAAAAAGCATTCAGATGAAGTCTCAGCAGAAGCCTTTCCTGCAGCCTCATGACAACTCTGACCCAGAAAGATAGTCATAAGCTACACCTGGATTCCTAAGCCTCAAAATCTATGTTAGGTAGTGAACTTTTGTTGTTTTCAACAATATATTTGCAATTTGGGGAGCACTTTGTATCAACCGATAGCTAATACATACATCTTACCAACTTAAGATTTAACCTTTACTACCAAAAACAATCCTTTGTTTTAGAAAATTAAGATCACTTCTTCCAAAACTAAAATGAAATAATGCTTAAAATATTTCATTGTAATTACCTTTATTAATTTTGTAAAAAGGTGAGAATTAAATTTTTTCATATATTTTCTGCCCTTTTTTAACCTGAATGGAATACATTCAAAATGTACTGTTATATATGACTCAAAATCTAACAAAAACACACTTCACTTCTTAACTCACACTTTACAGGCTTGAGATGTTAATTGAAATGTAAAGCATTGTAATAACTTTTCAATGATTGCTTGACAGAAAAGATCTATATATAAACGGTAAAACTAAGTGATCACGCAAAATATCAGCAGAGAGTAAAAGGCACACATTCATGATGGTGTTTCACAGCTTATGAGAAAGAAGTTATTTTATTTCAGGATCAAATTAATGACAAATTTGAATGAGGTGAAAACTATTATAACATGTAAGGGAAATAAGATTACCACATAAATAGAGTCAGCTGTGGAAAAATATTTTTCCAGGTGGTAAAATTTTCTAAAAACTGTGTTTAAATAAATAACTGAAGCAATGATGAGATCAAAGTGCAAAATCAATTATAAATCCCTCCCCAAATATAATTAACTTTTCCTTGGATATTGACAATAAATATTGTTAATGCATTACATACCTGTAAAAATATCTTAAGCATTATATTAAATTTATGTGGAAACCTAATTTATGTGGAAACCATTTGAATATACAAGTGTTTATGATATTTTTCAATTTAATCATTCAAGAAATACACTTAAGGGAGGTAGGTAGTAGGCCAAGGAAAGAAAGTTGGTGGATATATGCTAGATTAAAGCAGCTAACCACTGTGGGCTACTGGAGATCCACTTACATTGGACCTTTGAGAGACCATATACAATGTGCCTAGTGATGCTGCATTTATGGTGTGAGGAAGCTTATCTACTTATCCCTCAACTCCATGCATAATTGGTGAGAGCTGCTGGAAGGGGCATTAAATTCATACCACTTCTGATGTGAGCCTTCAGGCAGCCTGGCTGGTATTTGTAGTAGGAAGCACTTGGCTTGAACAGAAATGATGAGTACTGAAGAGATGTGCACGGCACTGCTGGACCTGGCCATATCTCAAAACCTCACTCAGTCTCAACTTTGATCCCTGATTCTACCACTAATATCTCACCTGCTCCATAATTCTGTCATTTTAGGTCAAGTCTCACTTTAAATTAGCTGTCAATACTATTTTAAGAAATTCAACTCCCATCTTGAGAAAGAGCTTGGCAAATGTCTTCCAACCACTATGCTGTTTAGAGGTGAAAAGAGGAACATATGTGATGAGAGGTAAAAACATAATGTGGATTGATAGTATAAATATCTCAAAGTTATTTCATGACCCAAAGAAGACGGAAATATTATTCGGACAACATGACACCTTTTGGCTCTTTCTTGAAGCTAATTTCTCCTAAAGCAATGTGAGAATTCTGATTTGGACAGTTAATACAATTCTGAATTCTTACTATGAATGCTAACTTTCTCCATATGATGACATCCCACATTTTGGTATGCATAAGTATCATCTAAAATTTTTGTTAAAATGCATATCACCGCAAATGTCCTCTAGGGAATTTGATTCAATTGTCCCTGTGTGAAGCTTAGGACCCTCCAGTTCAATATAAGTGCCTCTGGATAATTTTGATGCAAATGGTCACTGAATCATATTTTCAGGAACACTGTGTAGCATATTTCAAAAATATTTGCATTTTAATTGAGACTACAAAAATAAATAAACTGGTTTTCTCTCTACTATCACTAATGGAATTTTATGAATTGAAGACCAAGAGAGATTCATATGCTGAAAATTCAAACGTGGTAAGAAATAAAAATGTTAATATGTCAACTCAGTCCTTCACTCTGATTTTGACCTCTACCTCATGTGCAGTACCACCTAGAGAGGGGCTGGAATATGCTACTTTCAGTAAAACATTTAAAATTTGGAGAAGTGTGGATGGAGGATCAGTATCATTAGAAGACTCTACAAAAATCATTTGTGTACCAGAAATGAAAGCAAGAAGTACTGGATAGAATTGAGTTCACTGATCTCATAGAGAAAAATGGGATCTCAGGGGCCAGATATCAGTGCTCCATCAGAAACAAAGGGAAGCTGAAAACCTATAATGGTGAGAGATAACCAGAGTCCCCTGTAGTTGGCAGAGATCAACAGTCTATTAGGGTGCTAGTTGACACATATAGGAGAAAAAAAATAAAGTCTGGGACAGATAGAAATCTGAGAAATGGATTATTTTTTGACATATCAGTAAACAAGGATGTCATCGTCATCAATGATTGCAGCCCTAAATGTGAGCTGATGAGCTCTAAGGGTACTCAGAAAGGAGAAGAAAATCTGCAATCTAGTAGCCATCAGGCTTCAGCCATTCCCTATGGTGAACCTCAACAAAGCTCAGGATATGAAAAGCACTGGCCTCAGATAGATGATATACATATGAAAGAATGATTTCACTAATCTGAGTCTCTTGCATCTTCTCCTATGTAGAAAAACACTAAATTCCTTATGGTTGTTGTTGTTTAGTCACTCAGTCACATCTGACTCTTTTGAGACCCCATAGACTGTAGCCCAACAGCCTCCTCTGTCCATGAGATTTCCCAGGCAAGAATACTGGCATGGGTTGCCAATTACTACTTCAGAGGATCTTCCTGGACTAGGGATCAAATCCACATCTGCTGAAAGTCTCCTGCATTGCAAGTGGATTCTTTACCAATGAACCATTGGAGAACATGGCATATCTGATCTTCTTTAAAGAACAATAATCTTTTGATGTTCAAACTATCTTCCCTTTGTTGCAAAACTTCTATATAACCTGGCTCCTTCCATCACTTCCTCAGAGCAGTTATCTCAGGGTTACTTGAGATGCTGTCTCAGAGTTAAAGTCCTAAAAATTCCCACCAAATAAAACATAATAGTAGTAGTACTGACTACTTTGTGACCAAAAGACTGTGGTTCATCGGGCTCCTCTGTCCTTGAGCTTCTCCTGGTAAGAATACTGGAGTGGGTTGCATTCCCTTCTCCGAAGGATCTTCCTGACCCAGACATCCCACCTGGACATCGAACACAGGTCTCCTGCATTGCAGGCAGATTCTTTACCATTTGAGCTAGAGGGAAGTCCAAATAAAACGTAACTCTCAACTTTTAAAAACTGTGAAGTGGCTTAGCATCTTACTAGTTCCCTTATGTTGTTTATGTAAGTGGAAGGCTTTGACTGAGTGGAAGTGAAATATTTAAAGAGAACCCTACAACATGGCCATTGGTTTAAATAGTGAACTCTCTCCCAAACATTGTCAAGTGAGCCCTGCAGAGATTTACTGGAGTGGAAATTGGTGTGTGCATTTGTGTGTGTGTGTGTGTGTAAGACAGAGCCCTAGGAAATAAGTACTACCCAAAATTTTCAGAAAAAACAGATACTGTTTCTAAACTTGCACAGCCTCCTAGAGACTCACTGTCACAATGATTTACCAAATAAGGAGTTTATAGAGTCAGATAATAGGTAATATAAAGATTTTGTCCAAACAAATTTAATAATATGTTCAGTAGAAATGATGAAAAACTATATATTTTATAAATCCAAAAATATAAACTGGAATTCTATTTTTATTTCATTATTCATGGAGTAAAGTGTATTATGGAAGAAAGAGCTACTCAGAAGCCCCTGGAATTCCATACTCCTGCAAAGATATAAATCAAAAGAACTTCTCCACCCCTGAGGATTAGTTATTATTTCTATCATCAAAAACCTGGAATTTGCAGGTGTACTGACAACTACATCTTCAATATAACTTGCTTGACTGTCCAGCACACAAACAACAGAGTAATGCATAGTAATACTAGATGGTTGGACTAAATCAAGTGTTGATGGCAATTAAGCTATGATTTCAGATGTGATATCTTTATTTAAGGAAATCAACATAACCTTTGATACTTGAATGGCAGCATGTGCTACCTTTTCATTCCCATTAGTAAGAAAAATATTAAGTGGGTTACACATACTAAACAATGTTAAACAATTGATTTAGTCTTGTTCCAGGACTAAATCAATACACTGTGGTTTGTATAATGCAACCTGGGTAAAAAGCCAACCTATTCAAATCTCAGGAGCCATCACATCACATCTGGAACCACCTTGATGACATTATGCTAATTAGATATTTGTAGTAAGCATCCTATATGAATATAACTACATGATGACATGTGAGAGTTAAACCTGGGAAAAGTTCCAAGAACTGGTCTAAGGCACAACAGGATATCTCTTTCAAAGCAAACAAGCCATGATGGTCCATTTAGCTTCACCAATGAAAAAGGTACAAGGTTTCATGGTTACATTTAAACTAGGAAATAACATATGATGTATCCAGGCAAGCTTCTCCAATCTATTTACATGTAATTATGAGGCTAACAGATTTGAATAGAACTTTGAACAAAAGGAAGAGCCAATTGCCATGATAGGTATATTGTTTTGGTTTTTTTGGAGTCTTTATTTTTTGCTCATTTAAGGTGGTATTTCATTAAACATTTGTGGTGGTATACTGGTGATTGGGATCAAGTAGGTCCAAAAGTAGGCTTCCCTGGTGGGCCAGTGGTTAAGAACCCACCTGCTAATGCATAGGTCATGGGTTTGATCCTTGGTCCAGGAAGACCCCACATGCTCCAGAGCACCTAAGCCCTTGCACCACAACTGCAATAAGAATCAAATGCATCACAACAAGGAATAGCTCCCCTGATCACTGCAACTAGAGAAAACACATGAGCAGCAATGAAGACTCAGAGAAGTGAAAAACAAATAAATCAATAACTAAAATGAGAAAAAAATAATGTCCAAAAACCACTAGTAAGCTTCTTAAACTTCTAACTAAACAAGCTGTTAATTTACTAACTCTGTCTTAATATTCTAAGGTCCCTAGTAAACACGGGAGGAAGAAATGCAGCCAAGGTTAACATTCAGAATCTCCACAGTTTGCAAGAACCAGCTGGAAGATGGTCAATTCAGTTCAGTTCAGTTCAGTCGCTCAGTCATGTCCCACTCTTTATGACCCCATGACCTGCAGCACACCAGGCCTCCCTGTCCATCACCAACTCCCAGAGTTCACTCAAACTCATGTCCATCGAGTCAGTGATGCCATCCAGCCATCTCATCCTCTGTTGTCCACTTCTCCTCCTGCCCCCAATCCCTCCCAGCATCAGGATCTTTTCCAAAGAGTCAACTCTTTGCATGAGTTGGTCAAAGTACTGGAGTTTCAGCTTTAACATCAGTCCTTCCAAAAAAAAAAAACAACCAAGGACTGACCTCCTTTAGAATGAACTGGTTGGCTCTCCCTGCAGTCCAAGGAACTCTCGAGAGTCTTCTCCAATACCACAGTTCAAAAGCATCAATTCTTTGGTGCTCAGCTTTCTCCACAGTCCAACTCTCACATCCATACAGGACCACTGGAAAAACCATAGCCTTGCCTAGACAGACTTTTGTTGGCAAAGTAATGTCTCTGCTTTCAATATACTATCTAGTTTGGTTATAACTTTCCTTCCAAGGAGTAAGAGTCATTTAATTTCATGGCTGCAATCACCATCTGCAGTGATTTTGGAGCCCCCCAAAATAAGGTCTGACACTATTTCCATTGTTTCCCCATCTATTTCCCATGAAGTGATGGGGCCAGATGCCATGACCTTAGTTTTCTGTATGTTGAGCATTAAGCCAACTTTTTTCACTCTCTACTTTCAATTTCATCAAGAGGCTTTTGAGTTCCTCTTCACTTTCTGCTATAAGGCTGGTGTCATGTGCATATCTGAGATTATTGATATTTCTCCCGGCAATCTTGATTCCAGCTTGTGCTTCTTCCAGCCCAGTGATTCTCATAATGTATTCTGTATATAAATTAAATAAGCAGAAGGACAATATACAGCCTTAATGTACACTTAATGTTCATTTTCAAGGCAAACCATTCAATATCACAGTTATCCAAATCTATGCCCCAACCAGTAATGCTGAAGAAGCTGAAGTTGAATGGTTTTATGAAGACCTACAAGACCTTTTAGAACTAACACCCAAAAAAGATGTCCTTTTCATTATAGGGGACTGGAATGCTAAAGTAGGAAATCAAGAAACATCTGGAGTAATAAGGCAAATTTGGCCTTGGAATGTGGAATGAAGCAGGGCAAAGACTAATAGAGTTTTGCCAAGAAAATGCACTGGTCATAGCAAACACCCTCTTCCAACAACACAAGAGAAGACTCTACACATGGACATCACCAGATGGTCAACACCGAAATCAGANTCTGGAGTAACAGGCAAATTTGGCCTTGGAATGCGGAATGAAGCAGGGCAAAGACTAATAGAGTTTTGCCAAGAAAATGCACTGGTCATAGCAAACACCCTCTTCCAGCAACACAAGAGAAGACTACACAAGGACATCACCAGATGGTCAAACAACAAATAGATGGAAGAAATTTTTAATTTCTATTTCTGTGCTTGATTTTTAGCATCATTTGATTGTTTCTTAGAGTTTCTACCTGTTTACATTAGCCTTCTTTTTTTTAATGTTGTCTTCTTTTCCCATTAGATCCCTTAATGTATTAACCATAGCTATTTAAAATTCTCTGACAGATAATTCTGACATTTGTGTCATATCTGAGTCTAGTTCTGATGATTACTTTGTCTCCTTAGTTTTTTTTCTTGCCTTTTGACCTACTTTATAATTATTATTGAAAGCCAGATGTGTTGTATTAGGCAATAGGAGCCAGCTCCCCAGGGTAAGTAGACCTTCAGTGTAAAGGTTTATGTTAATTTGAGTAGAAGTCAGACTCTGTTTAATGTTTACTTAGCTATGGGTGCCAATGGCTTCAAATTCATTACTTTCCATATTTGTGTCTCTCTTCTTGACTTGGATCATCCTTAAGTGCTCCTTCTCAGAGTCTGTGTCTTGCAGCTCTTTCAACTGTGACCTGCTAAGTTATTTTTATTACAATCCTGTTGATGCAGTGGTAAGGTATGAAGGAGGAGGAACATTCTATAACCTTCCCATTAAATCTCAGTCTTTTGTTGTGCTTGTGTTTTGAGGCTGTGATCCTCACAAATATTTCTCCAGGAATAGAGTTTTTTGTTTCCTGTTTTATCCTCTTTTCTCTGGCTACGGTGTTTCCTATCTATTTCCTTGAATCCCTTGTTGACTATCTGTTTACTCCCCTTTGGTGAGATAGAAATATTGAAGGGGGTTAGAGTGGAAGAATTTGCTTCCCTCAAGCTGGATGGCTCTGGCAAAGTTCTTCTGTAGACTAGCTCTTTGTAATGGAGAAAGCACTGGTATATTTCCAAGTGATTACTCTTCCCCTTACTCCTTGGAAGGAAAGTTATGACCAACCTAGATAGTATATTTAAAAGCAGAGACATTACTTTGCCAACAAAGGTCCATCTAGGCAAGGCTTTGGTTTTTCCAGTGGTCATGTGAGAGTTGGACTGTGAAGAAAGCTGAATGCTGAAGAATTGATGCTTTTGAAGTGGTGTTGGAGAAGACTCTTGAGAGTCCCTTGGACTGCAAGGAGATCCAACCAGTCCATTCTAAAGGAGATCAGTCCTGGGTGTTCATTGGAAGGACTGATGCTGAGGCTGAAACCAATACTTTGGCCACCTCATGTGAAGAGTTGAGTCATTGGAAAAGACCCTGATGCTGGGAGGGATTGGGGTCAAGAGGAGAAGGGGATGACAGAGGAAGAGATAGCTGGATGGCATCACTGACTCAATGGACGTGAGTTTGAGTGAACTCCAGGAGTTGGTGATGGACAGGGAGGCCTGGTGTGTAGCGATTCATGGGGTCTCAAAGAGTCAGACACGACTGAACAACTGAACTGAACTGAACTGAACTCTTCCCCTCATGCTGCTGAGCCAGGAAAGCATATTTCTTGAACCTTCACCATGTAAACCTAGTACAATTCCTGGAGGTAAAGTTCATAAGTGTGGGAGTCTTTCTAAGCCTGCTGTCTCCAGGGGTTTCTCACTCACATGCTAGAACATGCTGAGCCCCCAGCAATTCATCAAAATTGCCCTTTGATTTTTCCTATCAGTTTATGACCCCAGATGTTTCTGCTCCAGGTAAGATGATCTCAGCTTTTTCTCTCTGGAAAAGACTTCTTCTTCATCTTCAGTCATCTCAAGGATCCAAAAAATTTATTGATTTTCCAGATTGTTCGATTTTTTGTTGGTGTGAGGATAGGAGTGATAATTTTTAAGCTATTCATATGTACAAGTTGAAATAGATAGCCCCATATTAACTTCTTTTGATACCTGATTAAGTCAGGCCCACTGTGGATAAATTTCTTGATTACTGTAATGCCAGGAGATAAATTCCATCATATTCATACATGCCACCCACGTCCAAGGGGAGATTACACAGGATGTGTATACCAGAGGATGGGAGTCTTAGGGATAATCTTAAAATTCTGCCTGCTCGAGCTTTCCAGAGTGGGTGACACTTGAATTTAGTTCAAAAAGACTGAAGTGAACTGACCTAAAAGGTGGGATGAGCAGGCAAGGCAGAAGGAACAGCATATGCAAAGAGGAGAGAGCAAAGAAGATAGAGAAAAGGAGCAGATGCTCTTGGATCTCAAGATCCAAATGCTAGTCCAAACTCATTAAGTTGTATACATTAAATATGTGCATATTTTTGTGTATGAATTATACCTTAATAAAGCTTTAAAAATGGGCTTCTCTGGGAGCTCCAGTGGTAAAGCGTCTGCCTGTAATGCAGGAGCCCTGGGTTCAATCCCTGGGTCGCAAGTTCCTATGGAGAAGGGAATGGCTACCCGTTCCAGTATTCTTGCCTGGAGAATTCCATGGACAGAGGAGCCTGGAGGGCTACAGTCTATAGGGTTTTGCAAGGAGTCGGGCACAAATGAGCAACTAACACACACAAAGCTTATAAAAACCTAGACTCTGATTTCCTTCACTTTGAGATAACATCTTAGAGTTTTGATTGGAGAGATTTTCTCAGGAACTCACTCTGAGGACACAAGTAGCTAGCTGGCAAGAACAAAAAATAAAGAACTCTTTCTATTGACCAGGAAAATCTTGAATTATTGGTTTCGAATGTCCAGATGCCTAGATCACCTGAGGCAATGTTCCCGGTGAGCACTTGCCTTGCATTTGGGGTGGTTGGGCTGATGGATATGTTCCTTCTAGAAATTCTGCCACCTCAACTTCAATGAACTAAAGCTTTAATGAACAAGATCTTTTCACGGAAATGTTGTGTCTCTTCAATTTAGTCTTGTTAAGCAAACCTTTTCTGGATTTTCCCCCGAAACAAAAAAGTTAAAATAAAGTACAACAGTAACAAGATCCTCCCCCTGCTTTTTTAATTTGGGGAAAGAAGTTGGGGTATTTATAGATTGTTTCCCTTTTGTAATTATATAGATCTCATCCTTTTCTTGGACTGTCATTTTAGTGGACATTTTTATCGAAGATGTTTACATTCCTGCAACACATTGGGAACAAATGAAGCAGCCGTTCTGCAGGGAAATGGCATTGACGGTTGCCATAGGAACTGTGTGAAGTCACAGAAAGTAGATTATCTCATAATACATTACGCAGTGTCAGAAAAAGTCAGCCCGACTAGAGAACAAACTACCAATTAATGAGCGACAATGCCAGGCCTGAGAATAGGAACAAAATAGAAGGCCACGTCAGAAAGGTCTTGTTTAAGTTAATTTATTGCTTACTTTGCTCTACTCAAACCAATTATTCTGATTGCTTTCCACCATATACATCCATTTTAACTAGCTCAAACTTGTATATGAGGAAAATCCAGAAAAATGGAATTTGACGTTTTGGAGAAAACAACAACAACAACTTTTGCTCAGTTGGCCAGGTTTTTAAATTAAAAATTTTGATCTTTTTCAGTTCAGTCGCTCAGTCGTGTCCGACTCTTTGTGACCCCATGAATCGCAGCACGCCAGGCCTCCCTATCCATCACCATCTCCCGGAGTTCACTCAGACTCAACGTCCATCGAGTCCGTGATGCCATCCAGCCATCTCATCCTTGGTCGTCCCCTTCTCCTCCTGCCCCCAATCCCTCCCAGCATCACAGTCTTTTCCAATGAGTCAACTCTTCGCACGAGGTGGCCAAAGTACTGGAGTTTCAGCTTTAGCATCATTCCTTCCAAAGAAATCCCAGGGNTGATTCATGGGGTCGCAAAGAGTCAGACACGACTGAGCGACTGAACTGAACTGATAATTGGGTGAACTCTATTTATTGACTGGTGGATATTCCAATGGGTAAATAGATGTGATGTTTTATTGAAAGGTCTTAACTTCCAGAATTTAATTTTTTTTCCCTAATAGATTACTCAGAAAAGTTCTCCTATTTTCTGAGTAGAGATTTTAAGTTTAAATCTAGAGATTTTATAGCTGAGTTCAAGAAGGATAAAAGATTCTACAGTAAGTAGAAAAAAGTATGTTGAGAGAAATAATATTCATATATAGATTTTCAGTTTTGATGTCTAGTGGTTTTGTCATCTTCTGAGAATCAACTTTTAGTATATGGATAGAACTGAAGATCAGCTATACTACAGTACAGTTCATAATGGTCCATCAATTGCTCAAATAAATATTTTACTTTTCATTAAGTTAAAAATGACTTTACCAAATATGTTTTACCAATCTTAATTTTTTTCTTGTTTCCTTCTGCTTTCATAATTTCTTTTCTCCCCGTCTTTCTCAATTATTAAATAATATATCTGGAACACAATTTTCATAATAAGGCTATTACATTTAACTTAAAGTAAACAGCTCCTTATGTATTTATTTAGTGAAAAGTCTCTATGTTTCTTCATTTTATTTTAGATTATTTTTTCATGTAGCCAGGATTTTGTAGAAATATATTAGTAATTCAAACATAGAAAGTAAGTTACTGTCAAGACTATGAATAAGACAGAAATTTAGATATTCAGGTTATAAAAACTGCACTATCTCTTTGTGTATACTTTTTTTTAGTTTCACATTTAAAGTATTAGGTTTGGCTGGAAGTTTCCTAGTATATAGTTTCATAAAAATTATGGCATTACAAATTCCAAAGAATATACACAAAGTGGTACAACTATTTAGGAAGTATGTCCTAGATGATTTCTTCTTCATCTTCCAAATACACAGAAAGTATTATATGTAATATGATTTATTATATTCCCTAAAATTCTTAAAATTTGAAAAAAAGAGAAAATACAGTTCCTTGAAATGAAGGAAACCAGCAATTCTTATTACTTAATGAACATTTTCTTTTCAAAAATGTACTCTATGCTGCCATCTATCTTTTTTTAACTACATTTTCTAATAGTTCAGAACTACTGTTGCTTTACTGTGCAATTTGAATTTAATTTGTTTCAAAAGCAACTCTATTAAAACTTAATTCCAATTTTTATTTGTTTGATTTGGTAGATGACCTTAGTAAATATGCAAACAACAGTCAAAAGTGCATTCTTTTGTGTTGACAAATTAAAAAAAGAAAATCAGTATTTATTTTCAAAAGTTCTTCTACAGTGCAAAGTTACTCATGACGTCAAACCTCAGACTTTTTTAAAAAAATCTTTGGTTGACATTATGATTAAAGGCTTTAGAAGTGTGATATCTGTATTAACATTTGAGCACCTATAGTCTGACAAGCTATAGAAAGGAAATGGAACATTTTCATACAAACTAGGTGACATTTGCCCCTATCTTTATTTGGTGAATAACTACAGCTAATCAGTTGATCAATCAATCATGCCAGAGACAATATATATTGGGAAATACACCTAAAATAGAATTTAAAACTTTCTTTGGACAAAGAGAGCTTCTCTTTAAAATATTAAAGTGAATCATTAATTTAACTTATATGTACTATGAATTATACATAACCACATTCCCAAAATAATGAGAAAAATAAAGTAACTCTCAATTATTTGATTTTTAAATTTTAATTTAACATATGAGTTGATTTTAATTTTTATAGCTGTTTCATACTTTACAAATTTTCTTTTCATATATAATTTCTTGAGAACTTTGATTTTGTTATCATCTTTTCTCATTGCAAGAGTGCATTTGTTTAGAATATTTAGTAGAATAACTTGCAAATTTGCTTATAAAGCTAATATAAACAGAAACAATCATTAAAAAAACATGATAAACCTTACACACTTAATTTGAGATTTAGATGTAACTTTTGTAACCTTAAGTGATAGTTTTCTAAGAAATATTAAAGAACTTTTTTTTACTTTATTGCCATGATTAAAATAAAAATCATTTATAGAGTCAAGATAATAGTCGTGTTTTAATGTCTGACCCTGTCTCTTATACACATCTAGATGTGTATAAGAGACAAACCTCAATAGTAGAATAACTTGCAAATTTGCTTATAAAGCTAATATAAACAGAAACAATCATTAAAAAAACATGATAAACCTTACACACTTAATTTGAGATTTAGATGTAACTTTTGTAACCTTAAGTGATAGTTTTCTAAGAAATATTAAAGAACTTTTTTTTACTTTATTGCCATGATTAAAATAAAAATCATTTATAGAGTCAAGATAATAGTCGTGTTTTAATGTCTGACCTGTCCACTGGCACATTTAGATATTTGAAGAAAGTAAGGTAAATGAATTGATTAAAAAAAAATTAGTTCCTTTTCTTATTGATGGAGCTTTGTTGTTGTTCAGTTGCTAAGTCATGTCCAACTCTTTGCAACCCCACGGACTGCAGCAGGCCGGGCTTCCCTGTCATTCACTTTCTCCCAGAGTTTGCTCAAACTCATGCCCATTGAGTAAGTGATGCTATCTAGTCATCTAATCCTCTCCCACCCTCTTTCTCTTTCTGTCTTCCATCTTTCCCAGTATCAGGGTCTTTTCCAATGAGTTGCCTCTTCCCATCAGGTGGCCAAAATTATTGGAGTTTCAGCTTCATCATCAGTTCTTCCAATGAATACTCAGGATTGATTTCCTTTAGCATTGACTGGTTTGATCTCCTTGTAGTCCAAGGGACTCTCAAGAGTTTTCTCCAGCACCACAATTGAAAGACATCAATTATTCAACAGTCGGTCTTCTTTATGGCACAACTCTTACATCCATACAAGACTACTGGAAAAACAGTAGCTTTGACTATATGGACTGTTGATGGCAAAGTGTTGTCTCTGCTTTCTAATACCCTGTCTAGTTTTGTCATAGTGTTTTCTTCCAAGGAGGAAGTGTCTTTTAATTTTATGGCTGCAGTCACTATCTATAGTTATTTGGGAGCCAAAGAAAATAAAATATGCCACTGTTTCCCTTTTTCCTCATCTATTTGCCATGCACTGTTGGGATAGGATACCATGATTTTCATTTTTTGAATATTGAGTTTTAAGCCAGCTTTTTCACCTTGTCTTTCACCTTCATCAAAAAGCTCTTTTAGTTCTTTGCATTCTGCCATTAGAATGGTATCATCTACAGATCTACATATGGAGCATTTGTTTTCTTGTTTAGTCACTAAGTCATGTCTGACTCTTTGTGACTCCATGGACTGCAGCATAACAGGCTGTCTTGTCCTTTACTATCTCTCAGGGTTTGCTCAGACTCAAGGGCTTCCCTCATAGCTCAGTTGGTAAAGAATCTGCCTGCAATGCAATAGACCTTGGTTCGATTCTTGGGTTGAGAAGATCTGCTGGAGAAGGGATAGGCTACCCACTCCAATATTCTTGGGCTTCCCTTGTGGCTCAGCTGGTAAAGAATCCACCCACCATGTGTGAGACCTGGGTTCAATCCCTAGGTTGGGAAGATACCCTGGAGAATGGAAAGGCTACCCNGAGAAGGGATAGGCTACCCACTCCAATATTCTTGGGCTTCCCTTGTGGCTCAGCTGGTAAAGAATCCACCCACCATGTGTGAGACCTGGGTTCAATCCCTAGGTTGGGAAGATACCCTGGAGAATGGAAAGGCTACCCAATTCAGTATTCTAGCCTGGAGAATTCCATGGACAGTCCACGGGGTCTCAAAGAGTCGGACACGGCTGAGCAACTTCACTTTCACTTAAGTCTATTGAATTGACGATGTCATGCAATCATCTCATCCTCTGCCTCCCACTTCTCTGGCTATCAATCTTTACCAGCATCAGGGTCAAACTAATGGGAAGAAATGTATGGTTTCTGTAATGTCAATGTCTTTGTTTGATTAGAAAAGACATGTTTATTTTAACAGGTGAATAGAGACAAATCTCCCTCTAGGGGGAGATTATATCATTATGTTTTACTCCCCAAAATAGACCATAAATATCCATGGTGGTACTTTGTTATGGCAGCCATAGCAAATTAATACAAATGTATAATGCTTTTAGAAGCTCATTATTTAAATGTTAATATATGTATACAATAAAGAGTTTCAAAAGTGAAGCTATTGGGTCACAAGATATATTATGATAACGTTTAATTTCAAGAGTTGGTCTATGAAGAAGGCACAACGCCGATGAATTGATGCTTTTGAACTGTGGTGTTGGAGAAGACTCTTGAGAGTCCCTTGGACTGCAAGGAGATCCAACCAGTCCATTCTGAAGGAGATCAGTCCTGGGATTTCTTTGGAAGGAATGATGCTAAAGCTGAAACTCCAGTACTTTGGCCACCTCATGCAAGGAGTTGACTCATTGGAAAAGACTCTGATGCTGGGAGGGATTGGGGGCAGGAGGAGAAGGGGACGACCGAGGATGAGATGGCTGGATGGCATCACTAACTTGATGGACGTGAGTCTGAATGAACTCCGGGAGTTGGTGATGGACAGGGAGGCCTGGTGTGCTGCGATTTATGGGGTCGCAAAGAGTCGGACACGACTGAGCAACTGAACTGAACTGAAAAATGTTTATAATAATATATGATGTGTCTTTTTGCTAAGGTTTTGTTTCTTTTAAAACTCTACTACTTTTGAATTATTAAANTGAACTCCGGGAGTTGGTGATGGACAGGGAGGCCTGGTGTGCTGCGATTTATGGGGTCGCAAAGAGTCGGACACGACTGAGCAACTGAACTGAACTGAAAAATGTTTATAATAATATATGATGTGTCTTTTTGCTAAGGTTTTGTTTCTTTTAAAACTCTACTACTTTTGAATTATTAAAGGTTGATACATATTTATGTATATATTTGTAATATATGGAAATATATTAATAAATGTTAATTATTACATACATTAATATTTTATTTATATGTGAAATTCCCATTCGTATTGATTAATTTAAACATCTTTCATATTTACTAGTCACTTGGATTTTTCTTTTAGTTTACTGCTGGGCTCAAACAACTGGATATGATGTCGTTTGCATAGCTTTCATGGTTAGTATAGCCTTTGCTTGCTTTCCATTGTTTTCTCTTCTTGAAAAAGAAATTGAGAGAAATTCAGGTCCAAGAGGTGTAAAACACAAGCCTGGGATAAGTTTCAATGAAGATTATCAGTGTATCTGATGTATCATCAGCTACATCAGTGAGTGTATTTTTGTCTTTATTCCATATAGAAACAAAAGTACAAATTAGTTTCTCATGGTAAATAAATAAGTGATGGCAGGTGTTAAAATCATGCATGTTTTATGCATCTTTTATTCCTTATTTGTAAAAGATGCTCAAGAATGACTTTAAAAGTAACTTTTGGCTTTCAAATTCTATTTAATGCTAATCAGAGATTTGAGTATATTGTGCTGTAGAAGATTAGTTTTGTACAGTAATAATAAGTAGGTAATTTACTATTAAGTCTATCTGATAGTAAAATAAGATTTTTCAGAACAATAACTACCACATTATTTGTATAGGTTTAATATGCAAGTTGGTAATTTGTGTTTTGAATTATCACCTAGGTAAATTAAGCTACAATCTAATGGTTTTCACTGACATTTAATTCCATAATAACTGATTATAGTATTACTTTTCATTATATTTTGAACCCATTATAGCTCTATAATATTATAAATAACTTATCTTTTTTTACTCACTTATTCTTACTGTATATAAATATTCTATACTATGCAAGCATTGCAGTTATTCTTTGCATATTAACATGTTTTATCTCATTTTACATTTTAAGTACTTTATTTTTTCCTTAAAATTTCAACTAATGTACCAATTTAAGATGATCAATAAAATTTTTCTACATTATTATCTTTTTAATTTATAAGGGAAAACAGTTAACATATTCATATTATACACAAATTGATATCTTGAAATGTCATACTCATTGAAACTTGACAAGTGCAAAACAGATACCTGAGAATAATTATGCATTAATTTAATGATATTATGATTTCAACAAAAATTTTAAAAATGATACTGTTTTAGCATTTCAATAATTTGATACTAATTTTTATGAAAACCTGACCAAATTTTAATAACATATCTACATATCTACAGAACAACCCTCATTGTGCTTGAAACAATCTGTGTTGTAGACATTCTAGAAAGTTTTCATGGAAGCTAAGTTTTACAATAAGAATATAATGTCTAAGGTTAATTTATAATTTGGCTACTTTTTACTTTTAAATTTCAGTCTCATATTTTAGAGGATCCAATACCATGGTAATAACATATACACAACATATCTTATTTTGTCTTCAGCTATTACTGATTAGAATGAATAGTGCTTTAAGTAATTTGGTGATATAATGATACATTTTTATTTTCATCTGGGCATTATTTTACTATTGTCCCCTTTAATGGTAAATATTGTACTATTTTTCTTTCTATTCAGGTTTATCCTTTTAAAGATAGAAATACATAATTCAGAATTAAGGCATTTATAATTCAATTTTTATAAAATATAGATTTACTAATAGAAAATGGAGTGCTGATTAATATATTTTCAATATACATTTTGTTTTGGGAAAAGTGAAAATAAACTTATAAAATACTTATAAAATATTTATAAATTTTATAGATATTTATAAGGCAGGACTAATAAAATGAGAAAGAGAATTTTTCTTTCTATTCAGGTTTATCCTTTTAAAGATAGAAATACATAATTCAGAATTAAGGCATTTATAATTCAATTTTTATAAAATATAGATTTACTAATAGAAAATGGAGTGCTGATTAATATATTTTCAATATACATTTTGTTTTGGGAAAAGTGAAAATAAACTTATAAAATACTTATAAAATATTTATAAATTTTATAGATATTTATAAGGCAGGACTAATAAAATGAGAAAGAGACATGAAAAATGATATGTACTGAGAACAATGTAAAAAATGAGAAAAAATACTTTTCAGTTGTCAATGAAATAAAGTGTTTTAAAGATTAAATATTTCAGATTTTCTGATGCCAGTGCATTGTGTATGTGCATGTTAATTTCTCAGAGGTGTCCAACTCTTTGCAACAGCTCCAATACTTTGGCCACCTGATGTGAAGAACTGACTCACTGGAAAAGACCCTGATGCTGGGAAAGACAGAAGACAGGAGAAGAAGGGGACGACCGAGGATGAGATGGTTAGGTGGCATCACTGACTTGATGGACATAAGTTTGAGCAAGCTCCGGGAGTTGGTGATGGACAGGGAACCCTGGCATGCTGCAGTCCATGCGATTGCAGAATCAGACAGGACTGAGCAACTGAACTTAACTGAACCGAAATTATCTATCAAAAAAAAAAGAGAAAGAAATCAAAACATTTTTTAGGAAAGCCTTTATGATATATTTTCAGCAATTTTGAATCATAATTTATACAATATTCTGAAAACCACATAAAAGTGACTGATACATAATTAACATACATAAAGCCAGTGATAATCTAGACATTGAATTGTCAAAAAAACAAAAACAAAACAGAAAAGACTTTGAAAGGAGGTGAATCATTGAAGTTGCTCAGTCATCTCTGACTCTTTGTGATCCCATGGACTGTAGGTTACAAGGTTCCTCCATCCATGGAATTTTCCAAGCAAGAGTACTGGAGTGGGTGCCATTTCCTTCTCTAGGGGATCTTCCTGACCTGGGGATCGAACCCAGGTATCCCACATTGCAGGCAGATGCTTTACCATCTGAGCTTCCAGGAAGCCCTGAAAGGAGGAAAGATGAGCAAAAAGCATGATTAAAAAATATATATATAACATAAAGAAGTAATATATATATATAAACAATAAAATAAATTAATAAAGAATTGACTGATATAACAAAGTTGACATAGTAGAAGGAAAGTCCTAAGAAACTGATGACTAGTCAAAAGAGAATTTTGTTTTTAAATAAAGAAAAATAGTAACCTTTAGTGGATTTTTATTCCATACAGGAAAGTACACTGAGTTGACCAAAAACACATAACACACACACACACACACACATTTATCTTTGTATCTTCAGGGAAGACAAGAATCTTACTACATTTAGATTCAAGCTTTACTTACTATATTTTCTTCTCTTTTATTCAGTTTTCTCATTTATAAAATTGTAAAATAGCAAATAATTAATGTATCTATTGGGAGACCACCATTTTACATATAAAAATAAACTCAAAATGGATTAAAGATCTAAACATAAGACCAGAAACTATAAAACTCCTAGAGGAGAACATAAGCAAAACACTCTCCGACATACATCACAGCAGGATCCCCTATGACCCACCTCCCAGAATACTGGAAATAAAAACAAAAATAAACAAATGGCATCTAATTAAAATTAAAAGCTTTTGCACAACAAAGGAAACTATAAGCAAGGTGAAAAGACAGCCTTCGGAATGGGATAAAATAACAGCGAATGAAGCAACTGACAAACAACTAATCTCAAAAATATGCAAGCAACTCCTGCAGCTCAATTCCAGAAAAATAAACCACCCAATCAAAAAATGGGCCAAAGAACTAAATAGACATTTCTCCAAAGAACACATACAG
>SJYX01000565.1:147544-164551 GCA_006410675.1 Oreotragus oreotragus | reverse complement strand
CATTTTTTGGCATTGCCTTTCTTTAGGATTGGAATGAAAATGGACCTTTTCCAGTCCTGTGGCCGCTGCTGAGTTTTCCAAAAGTGCTGGCATATTGAGTGCAGCATTTTCACAGCATCATCTTTCAGGATTTGAAATAGCTCAACTGGAATTCCATCACCTCCTCTAGCTTTGTTCGTAGTGATGCTTCCTAAGGCCCACTTGACTTCACATTCCAGGATGTCTGGCTCTAGGTGAGTGATCACACCATCATGATTATCTGGATCATGAAGATCTTTTTTGTACAGTTCTTCTGTGTATTCTTGCCACCTCGTCTTAATATCTTCTGCTTCTGTTAGGTTCCTACCATTTCTGTCCTTTATCGAGCCCATCTTTGCATGAAATGTTCTCTTGGTAGCTCTAATTTTCTTGAGGAGATCTCTAGTCTTTCCCATTCTGTTGTTTTCCTCTATTTCTTTGCATTGATCACTGAGGAAGGCTTTCTTATCTGTCCTTGCTATTCTTTGGAACTCTGCATTCAAATGGGTATATCTTTCCTTTTCTCCTTTGCTGTTTGCTTCCCTTCTTTTCACAGCTATTTGTAAGGCCTCCTCAGATGGCCATTTTGCTTTTTTGCATTTCTTTTTCTTGGGGATGGTCTTGATCCCTGTCTCCTGTACAATATCACGAACCTACATCCATAGTTCATCAAGAACTCTGTCTATCAGATCTAGTCCCTTAAATCTATTTCTCACTTCACCAGTATAATGATAAGGGATTGATTTGGGTGACAAAGGCACTGAAAGAAGTGCCAAGTATCAGAGGTTAGTAAAAATAAAGGTGAAAAAGTTTTGCCCCCCAATTTTAGGGACCCGTGAGTTCTGTCCACAGCTCCTCAAGGGGTCCCTGCTTCTAGAATAATCTGAAGTCAATCCTCTTTTTTCCCTGGTGCTCTTCTCTCTCTTGCAGCTGATGCATCTCATTTCACTTTGAAGCTACAAGTGATTAACTACAATTAAAAACACTGCAAAGCAATCATAAGTTAAGCAAGTTAAATATTAAGACCTTTCTAAAAAATTAATGGTCACTGTGGAGACATCATCTAAAGAATGGAGTGGAGTTTCTCATGATATTTGCTGTCTAGTTGGTCTCTACATATTCTTGGGACTGGGGTTTACCAGATTAAGCTCTCAAAATTAGTTCAAACCATGATCTGTGATTTGGGTTTGTAATTACTGTTTGAACCAAATAGTTCTTCTCCCTGGTGATGGTTATTGATTATCATGTAGTTATTTACCCAACATCATTTCCTCAGTAAATGCCTCCTCTTCTCCATGGAGATAATATCCCTGATTGAATGTCCTTCCAGAAGGGGTTATTGATTTGGACTTTCCTAACCTCACCTACTGGAGAAGGAAATGGCAACCCACTCCAGTACTCTTGCCTGGAAAATCCCACGGATGGAGGAGCCTGGTGGGCTACAGTCCATGGGGTCGCAAAGAGTTGGACATGACAGAGCGACTTCACTTCACTCACTTCATACTTCATCCCTGGAGTAGGAAGGGGCAGGCCACTCCAGTGTTCTTGCCTGGAGAATCCCAGGGACAGGCGAGCCTGGCCGGCCATGGTCCATGGGGTCGCAGAGAGTCGGACACGACTGAAGTGACTGAGCGAGGGCGAGAGCAAACCTCATCTACTCAGGCGCTGGGCTTCGCTTGGCTTCAGGATACCACCCTCTCCTGCTTCCACTTTGACCTCACTAGCTTGGCCATTCTCCCCTGATGATTTGTTATCCTCTAATTGAAAAAAAAAAAAATAGTGCCCCTGGGCTCAGTCCAGGATCCTTTTCTTGTGTGTGCATCCAGCCTAAGCCTTTATTATCTTAAAAAATTTTTTTCTACTTGGTTTTGTTTTATTTATTTTTTAAACTTTTTACTTTATACTGGAGTATAGCCGATGAATAATGTTGTAATAGTTTCAGGTGGACAGCAAAGGGAGTCAGCAATACATATATAGGTATCCATTCTCCCCTAAATTCCCCTCCCATCCAGGCTGCCCCATAACATTGCGCAGAGTTCCCTGTACTGTACAATAGGTCCTTGCGGGTTATCCATTCTAAATATAGCAGTGTGTCCTGTACATTCCAAACTCCCTAACTATCCCTTACTCTTGTCCTTCCTCCTTGCAACCCACAAATTCATTTTCTAAGTCTGTGAGTCTGTTTCTGTTTTGTGGCCAAGTTCGTTTGTATTATTTCTTTTTAGATTCCACATATAAACAGCACAAACCTTTATAAACCATGTATTTTGTGATAATGCTAAAATTATCATCTCTGGACCTGACTTTCCTTGGCTCCACATGCTCATATCCATTATCCATTATTTCACACACCTAAGTCAGCATTGTATGCACATCTCAAGTGTGACCTGGGCCAAGTTTGACAATTTATTCTTCAACTCTTTCTTCTAGAACTTTCCATCTCAGTGATGTTGGCATGACCCACCTACAAGCTCAAGGAAAACAACTAGAAGTCATTCTATTTCTTTATTCCCCTTAGCCCCTTGCAATGGCAAGTGCTATTGGCTAACTCTCCCCTTCCCCAATCTGACCACAGCTCAGCCACCTCTCCTGCCATTACCTCTGCAGAGGCTCCATCATCTTTCATGTCTCCTCCTATCTAGGTCTCAGCAATAGCCTCCTGATCAATTCTCCTCCTTCTCTCACCCCTTTATCTCCTCTTTCTGTAGCACTCAGAGTGATCTTTCAAGCTGGATTACACATGCCCATGCTTAAAACCCTCTGATCCCTCCCTATTGCTCTTAGAATAAAATCCCCTCCTTGAGTGGCCTATTCAATTCTACGTCATCAATTCCTGCAGACATCTTGGGCCTTGACACATCCCACAGTTCACTCACTGAGTTCCAGCCACACTGACTGCCTCTCTGTCCCTGAATGTCTCAAGATTGACCCCCTCTCAGAGTTTTTGCACTTGTTCCCCCATCTTTCTGGAACCTGATACTCTCATAATTTTGTCTCCTGATGCTTCTCACCATCAGGCACCGTTCAAGTTCGTGCACCACTTGCTTGGTGATGCCCTCTGTGGCCCGTGAGCAGCCTTCTCATCACTGGAATCAAGCAGACTGTTTAGTCCCTCAACCTTCCCTTGGCCTGTTTGGATTTCTTTGTAGCACTTAACACTCACTAGTGTTTGTTGTTCATTTATGGGCTCAATTCTCGATTCACTGTGTCCTCTCTAGAAGGCAAACTCAACAACAGCACAGCTTTCGTCAACTATGTTAACCTTTGAAACTCTAGCACTGAGAACCATGCCTGGCTCCAAGTAATTGTCCAATAAAATTTTCTCGGCCAGTCTGGAGAAATGGATGGGTTACTGCATTGTTACCATTCTCTGGATACTCCTAGTAACTGAGCATCAGGGTTTGTGTGGCATCGTCTCTGGCCAGGAGGCACAGGAGTATTATTTAGACCATTTGTGAGTTGAATGCAAATTTACGAACCATCTGGCTGGTCCCTGAGTAACTATTGGATTTGTAATGGATGGATTAGGAGTTTACTGAGATCCCAGCCATTAAGCTGCTCTTGTAGGACAGATGGATTATATCCTATAATTGGCCCCCAGTAGAGACCAGGTCCAGGGCAGGATGGGGTAGGAATGTATCAGAGGGAAGGGTGAAGTGGGAAAGAAAAAGAAGGGATCTCAGTGTAGGGGGCACAGCTGCTTCCATCAGGAGTGGGGAACAGGACAGCCTGGCAGGCATCCAGGGCATCTCCCTCGCTTTAATTGCCCAAGTGTTGAGTGAATAAGCCCTTCTACCAGCTGGGCTTTCCTGGTGGCTCAGCGGTAAAGAATCCTCCTGGAGTGCAGGAGACACAGGTTCGATCCCTGGGTTGGGAAGAGCCCCTGGAGAAGGGCATGGCAACCCACTCCAGTATTCTTGCCTGGAGAATTCCATGGACAGAGGAGCCTGGCGGGCTATGGTCCATGGGTTGCAGAGTTGCATCCAACTGAAGCGACTGAGCACACAGGTACCAGCTGGGAAGTATACATTTGACAAAGAGACTCTGACATGTAGGTGGGTCCTATCTGGGCATGGGAGCAAGGAACTCTCATAGATTCTGTTGCTGAAAGGGGCTTTGGCCATTCACCCATGTAGACAAACCCCACTCAACTTGCTGGAAAGGGAAAACACCAAGGCTGTGGGAGGAAACAGGGTGGTCACGCTCCCAGAGCTGTTGAATAACAAGTTTAGACTCTGGTCTCCTTGGTGTAATTGAAAAATATTTTTATTATTCCTTTCTGGAAGCACGAATCACCAAGACAGTGGGAATAGGATTGGACATTAACTACATTCCAGAAATGGTTAGGACGTTTGCTCTTGGCATGAGCCCTAGGCATACAGTGACGAATTTCTGGACCCTGCTCAGGTCTTTGTTCAAATCCCAGATCGGCCCAGAATCCCCATCTGAGTTGCAGTTGCATCTATTCTATTACTTCACTATGATTTCTCTTTGGCTTTTTCACAATATATGAAATGTACATGGTGATTTGTCATGCAGAATTCATTCCAAACTCCTTCCAGAGTGACTTCCTATACTTTTGAGGTTGGAAAGCTAGCAGTTACACTTCTTAGACTCTCTTGAAGTTTTGGATCAAAACCATCAAGTCCATCAGTTAAATGTACTTGTGTGAGATTTGGAAGGTGAGGTCATTGTTTTGCTGCAGTAGCTGGGATATTGGATTTTTCTGCAGCAGTGTTCCAGGCTCCACTTACTGCTTACCTGAATGTGGAAAGGCAGTTCTGCTGAAGGGACAGCTTAAGAGGCTTCTTTTATTTATTTTATTATTAGTATTATTTTTACTTTACAATATTGTATTGGTTTTGCCGTACATCAACATGAATCTGCCATGGGTGTACATGTGTTCCCAATCCTGAACCCCCCTCCCACCTCCCTCCCCATACCATCCCCCTGGGTCATCCCAGTGCACCCACCCGAAGCTTGATCGTGGGATCATAAGACAGTAGTGTATTCCTGGAATCAGTGGTCCTGGGATAGACTTCCTGATTGTGGCAGGGGCAGAAACTTCCCTGGCGAGCAGACTCATTCTTAGAGGCTGAGCATGTTCTGCTGTCACTTCAACGATTTGTTAAGTACTTATGGTAGACTGGTCACAAAAAATGGCCACAATTTTCCCCATTCCTTCTAAAATTCACGACTCTTTGCAATGAAACTTTGCAACCCATCCCTTGGAGAGAGTTTCCCCACTCCTAGAATTTGGGCTTGGAGAAGGCAATGGCAACCCACTCCAGTACTCTTGCCTTGAAAATCCCAAGGACGGAGAGCCTAGTGGGCTGCAGTCCATGGGGTCCCAAAGAGTCAGGCACAACTGAGCGACTTCACTTTCCCTTTTCACTTTCATGCATTGGAGAAGGAAATGGCAACCCACTCCAGTGTTCTTGCCTGGAGAATCCCAGGGACGGCAGAGCCTGGTGGGCTGCCGTCTATGGGGTCACACAGAGTCGGACATGACCGAAGCGACTTAGTAGTAGTAGTAGTAGTAGAATTTGGGCTGCTTGTAACTTGCTTTAACTAACAGAATGAGGCAAAGTAACACTGTGCCCATTCTGAGCCTGTGCCTTAAGAGGCAGTTTCCCTTTTGCAACTCTCTTGGCCACTCTGTGAAAAGCTCAAGCTAGTCTGCTAAATGATCATAAATACATGGCCCCATTGTCTTCATCACACTCAAGCAACAGATGCAGTGAGGCTTAGCTAATTTGCAGCTGAACACAGGAGACATTGACCCAGCCAAGACCAGAAGAAACACCCGTGAGCTGAGTACATGGCTCTTGTTAGAAGCCACAAAGTTTGGAGTGGTTTGTCACACAGCAAGAGATAGCAGAGAGAATACATATCTGGGAAATAAATCCGCTGTTGCTTAAAATAGCTAGAGGGGGTTTTGTTGTCTGCAACTGAGCCTTGACTGATATATACCTAAACTCAGCATTTTTAAGGCCAAGTTCATCCCATCCTCTGACACATGCTGGTTCTCTTCTGGAGCTTCCACCTAGTCATGCAGCTCTTTCTTCTCCTAACCATGGCATCAGCTCAGCCACTGAGACTTGCTTCTTTTCCCCCAAAACACTGTTGTGTCCATTTTCTACAGTCACCCAGTCCATGTCACCTTCCTTTCCAGTTTGGAGAACGATCACCGTCCTGTTGTTTTTTCTGCTTTCGCCCTTGTCTTCTTCCCTTCTCCCAACAAAGCAGCTGGACTGAGAGTTCAAAAATGTGACCCTGACTGTGGGGTAGGGATCCCTGCATGCTGCGCTTCACCAGCCTGAGGATGCAGAGCTCTCTCTCACTCTCTCTCTCCAGGACATAGACGCTTTCCTTTTCCTTCAGTTTCTAGAATCCTCTTTTCACCCTTCCATCTCAGGACCTTTGCACATATTGATCTTCATGCCTGCAACAGTTTGCCGATATACTTGGCAGTTTCCTACCCAACCTTCAGAGCTCAGTATGAGTGTTACATATAAATATATAAGGACTATGTGGTTTACTGGGCTGTTATATAATAGTGATTTATATAAATCATGTCATTGATATAATATATAGTAATTATTATATGTGTAATGATAAATAATATATATAATTATATACAATATAATTAAATGTCATATAATTTATATATTATTGATATACAATTATATAGTTTACATATAAATTTATTTATTTATATGTAGATGTATTTATAAATATAAAATACTTTTATAATACATTTATTTATATTGATACATACATAAATAATACACTCATTATTGGAATATTATATATAATATACAATTTTATGTGGCATAATTTGTAATATATAAGTCATATTATATATGCTGCATATTTAATTTATAGCTTATATAAATTATATCATTTATATATATGTTATATGTATACATTATTTCAATATACTGCATTTTCTTTATCCATTCATCCCATCTAGTCTGATTTCATAGGCCTGGGCTGAGATCTGGCCACCTTCATTTTTAGTAGAATTCCTGGGGAAATCTCCACAGACCACACTTGGGGAAAAGGTGTAAATGGAGGCTTTAAAGGTATGGAAAGAGTGTAGGCTTCAGTATTTTACCATGCACTTGCTATGCCTCTGGGTGGATATGTAAGTCATGAACCCAGCCTCCAAGTACCTTATTTTAACTGGGGATTCATGCTTTTCCTGCGTGAAGTATTTAAGTGGATGGTATATGATGAAATTTTCTAAGAGAGCTTTCTCTTACATATTAGGGATGACTGGGGGTGGAGAAGACAAAGCTCTTAAGATGCTAATTTCTCACTTGAGACTTGGGAGAAAATTTGGCTACTGAAGAGAGCAACAGGCTTAGAGTCTGTTTGATTTTGTATCCAATCTTTTCCTGAACTAACTGTATATAATCTTAGGCAAGTTGTTTTACATTTTCTAAGCCTTAGTATCTTCCTTTATAAAAAAAAAAGAGATGATGACAAAAAGAAAAGAATCCTATCCTACTGTCTTGTTATTAGAAATATTATAGGCAATGTATTTAACCTAGAACAAGGGCTTCTAGCGGGTACTCAAATGGTGAATTGTATTACGTATATTGAACTGTCAAGCAGTATATAATTATGACTTCAGGCTTCAAGGGGAGGGTTTCTGTGACCTAGGAAATGTGTCTTAGATTTAAAGGTTCACTTTACCCTTTATTAGCTGTATGACTTAGCACTTTCTCTATTTTCTGAATTCTAGTTTGTTTATCTTTAAATTGAGAGTAAGACTGTGTATCACATGTTCTTATAACCTAAGTTAAATGAAAAAGCCTAGCTAAAAACCAAACATGATGCCTTGAATATATTTGGTGCTCAACAAATACTTAGTAGCTGGGATTAAAGAGTGAATACTCTTAAACTTAAGAAAGTACCCACCCACTGTTTAAGAATGAGGCTTAGAAATCAAAGGGACTAAGGAAAACTAATACTGACCAAGTAGCATGTCTCTGTGAAATTCAGAGAGTTTTGGAACTTTGTCAGTTAAAACACAAGATTCCTTTTTTGCAAGTGATACCAAACTGAACTGAAACATGCTTGAGGAAAAAAAAAATCAACAAAGAGTATTCTATATAGTGAACATCTATGTAATTGCTAAATTCAGAGTAGGACTATCTTCAGGCATGGCTGTATCAAGTGGCCACCAGGATGCAGTCACACTGTCCCATCTCCTGTTTCTATCTACTGTCTTTCACTGTTGGCAGACTCCCTACCAGTGATGGCAAAATGATTTCTAGCACTTCCTAGCCTTCCTCCTGTTCTCTCCTCAATCCAGGCAGAAGAAACATTCTTTTTCTCTAAACTCTTGAGCATATGAACTTGAATTATGATGACTGAATTGACCTGGGTCATTTGTCCATCTGGACACCCATTTTCATGAACAGAAGATGGAACATCCTGATTGGCCCAAGACTGGGCCATGTGCCTGCCCCTGAGCGGGGGGGGCTGTTATGGCTGAGTCTAGCCATAACACAAATTTCAAGGACTGAGAGTTAGGGTATAATAGATCTTCCCCAGTATGTAAGTGTTAAAATAGGAAGGGGAAATAGATGCTAAAAAAATTGAAAAACAACAGATTCTGCTATATTTGTTTCTCTCCTTTTTCTATTTATATGCATCCCTCTCTATTTCCTAGTCCTGCCATCCGAGGAAGAAAAGACTGGGGGCTTGTTTTCCACAGTGAAATTTGGGAGCCAAGACTACATCCTGATTTGAAACTAGTCTTTGGTGGGAGACAAATCTGAGAAATAGAAGTGGTAAGGAGGAGGGATAGGAAGCAAAATTCATCCCTGGAGGCTTTCAGAAGGGGAAAGGGACCCATGGGGAGCTGGTCTGGGAGAAATTTACTTACTTCAATAGGCATGGTGCCTGGGTGCTGGCTGTGACACCCCACTACTCCACTCCAAACCCCACTTTCATCAGAAAATGCAGCTTAAAGTCATGGAAGCCTGTGTGACCTGAGTCCTTCCTCTTGGCTAATACCATGGTGCCCCATGGGTCATCTGCTGGAGGGCAAGCCTCCTTCTGGTGAGCAGAACTATAGCCATTGGATAGCACATTAAGCTGTGCCCCATGAGGGCCAGAGCTATTAAAATAGACTCCATCCCCGGGAACTGAGCAAAATACATTGACCAACCTTTACATCAAAGGCAGCAGCAGTGGCCAGATTGCAGCAGTAACAGCCTCCCTGCACTCAGCATTTTCCTTGTAGAAAACAAGATCACTAAATGACTTTCCATATCCTTCCTCATCCGCAGACCCCAGAGATCCCCGGCAGGCCTTGCCAGTCAGTGCATTTGCTCCATCTCTGTTCTCATTCATTTTTCTTGTTGTCATGGAGGGAGACTTAACAAAACACTCACATCAATAATTCTGATGCCCTGTAAATGGCCAAATCCCCAAGAGAGCCCCTTGGCTCACTATGCTCATTGCCTCCTCCCCCTGCCACTCTCATTGTCACACAACAGCATCTTTTTGCGGTGATGTCAGTCTGGACTGGGGTAATAACTTGTAGCCCTATACCTCCTAGCTTCCTTGTTATTAATCGTTCCCTACTGAAAACTCGAAAAGTGATTTCTAACTTGGGACTTTTGTTTCCAAAACATGCTGATACTTCCTTTCAGGAGCCATCTCATCAACTTATTATGGGGCTGGCCCCAGTGCCAAGGTCATCCTTAGGTACAACTACAATTAATCAGAAGTCCAGAGTGATTGTGATCTTGTGCACAAGCTGACTGTTATATTTTAAGCTTCAAGGGTAAATTAAAACCATGTAGTCCAGTGGTTCTCCCCCCAGAAGGACATTTGGTAGTATTTGGAGACAGGTTTTGGCTTCCCAGGTGGCACAGTGGTGAAGTATCCAACTGCCAGTGCAGGAGACACAAGAGATGTGGGTTCGATCCCTGTATGGGAAAGATCCCCTGCAGGAGAAAATATCAACCCATTCCAGTATTCTTGCCTGGAAATTTCCATGGACAGAGGAGCTTGGTGGACACAGGAGTTCGTGGGGTCACAAAAAATTAGACATGACTGAACACATACACATGAGGCATTTTTAATTGCCACAGTTTGGTGGTGGGTTGTTCCTACAGGTATCTAGTGTATAGAGACCAGGGATGCTACTCAGCATTCTACAATACACAGGACAGCCCCCCACAACAAAGGATTATCCAGCCCCAAATGCCAATGATGCTGGAAATTTGAGATTCATGAGATCATTGAGTGATGAGAAACTCTGATGTAGAATAAGGGCAGTTAAGATTTATTCAGTAGTCATTTGATTCATTCATTTAGCCCTTGACAGTGAAGCACCCAGGATGTGTCAGACATTATTCTATACATGAGGGATTTCATTGTGATTGAGACTGTCTGGGTACTTGTTCCCATGGAGCTGTTATTCTAGTGGGGCACTCTGAAAACAAGTACATACACAAATAAGATAATTTAGAAGGTTATATATGCCATAAATAAAGGAGTGAATTTGTGACAGGACTATGGGGGTGGGGAGACTGTTGGATATGGAGATTGTGGAATCAGCATTGGATCTGAGGCCTGAAAAGTGAAAGGAGGTCAGAGAGTCAAACCATGAAGGAAAGAGTTTCGGGCAGAGATAGTGGCAAGTGCACAGATCCTGAGGCAGGAAATCCAGGCTTATTTGGGGAGAGAAAAAGAATAAGGTGCCTGGAAAAGACTGAACAGAGGGAAGACAGAACAGGTGAGAGAATGTGGCACTGGGCTAATCTCAAAGAGCCAGGGCGAAATGTTTGATCTGTAAAGGGTTCAACTGCTAATATTTCAGCTTTGCGGCTCTAATACTTTCTGAAACAACTACTCAATTCTCGCATCATAGTACAGAAGCAGTCATAGATGATATGCAAATGAGAGGGCATGGCTGTGTCCCAGTAAAATGTTACTTACCGAGTTGGGTCATGAGTTGCAGTTAACTGGTCCCTGGTACAAGACGTTGCAGGACCTTGGGAGAGGTTTGAATTTTAAGTCCCCATGGACAATTTCAAGCAGGGGAATCATGATTACTTTTAAGTGTGGTTCATGAGAATAACCAAGTCACTGGCTTTGTGACCGTATAGTCCTACCACTTCACCTCTCATGGCCAGAATGTCCTTTGTAGGATGAAGTTGTCCAGGCTCCATCCTATACCGCTGTGAAGATGGAGCAGCTCGGATGGGAGGAGGGAAGTGCAGATTGCAAATGTGAGTTACTGTGGCTGTTAGGATTGTTTCCATCTGTGGTGGCCCCAAAGCCCTCACACGTATCTTTGCAGCCTTCTAGTATGAGGAATGGCTCCATTTCAGAACTTAGAGGAGCTTCCTGAAACTCCAGGAGGCAGAAATACTCATTTGCCATCGCAGAAGGCAGAAGCAGTCGTGTTTGGGCTCCCGCTCGCCCGTCTGCATGTTTTCAGCTCAAATATAGACTTAGAGCTCAGTGCCTCGTGAGTGCTGCTTCTCCCCTAGGAAACCTATGGACTTAATTTTCTTTGCAGAAGCGTCACCTCTCCGTGAAGAAAAAAAAAAAGACACTTCCTCTGCCCTGCTCACCCTTGGCAAATGCACCTTGCAGTCTGCCGACTCAGTGCCCAGGGGCGCTCAGAGCAAGTTAACGGGGCGGGAACAGACGGACTGGATCTGGGTCCTGGCAGCTGGACCGGTCTGCAAGGAAGAAGCTGACTCATGGGGAGTGGTGGGAGAAATTTTGCCTGCCAGGGAGGCTAGGCAGGGTCAGTGTCACTCTATTTCTTAGAATAGGACTTGATGTCCTCACCAGGACCCGTTGTAATTTGACCCCTTGCTATCTTCCTGCCTCGCTTGGTTATTCCCCTCGCCTTGTCTGCTTTGCTCTGGCCACGCTGGCCTTCCTGATCATCTCCAACACCCAGCTTGCACTCTGCTCTGGACTCTTGCACGAGCTGCTCCCTCTGTCCAGGTTATCTTTCCTCCAGCTCTTTCTTTGTTGACTTGATCCCTTCACATAGGTCTCTGCCTCCACACCACATCCTCAAAGCAGCCTTTCAGACCAATCTATTTAAAATTGCACTGATAGAAAACAACAAAATTCTGTAAAGCAATGCTGAAGCAGTCCTTCAATTAAAAAAAAAAATAGAATTGCACCATATCCTGCTCATCACTTTCTACCCCTCCCTTTATTCTGTCTTATTTAGTCTTTAAATAGCACATCATATTTTCCTACCTGATGTTTTTGTGTTTCTCTATGTGTCTATCTGTTTAGTTTCTATCTGCTCCTTTTAAATATAATCTACCTGAAGGCAGGTCTCAGTCACATCTATGACCACATCCCTGACTTCAGTCCTGTGTACTATACAGAGTAGGAGATTAATAACTCTGTGTTGAATGGATGAAAGACCTTCAGTCAGGATGGGACAGGTCCCAGGTACTGCCAGGCAGATGGTCTTTAGTGGGCTAGGCTGGTAGGAGTTGACTCTTTGACAGGTGGTGAGAACCTAACATTGTAAGATCTGGGCACATATAAAATGCAGTCTGTATGAGAGTCACACTAGCTGCTGCAGCAAATGAACTTCCATATTTCAGTGATTTAAGGCAATCTTTATTCTTGCTTGTATAATAATCCATTGTGGATTTTCCTATTAATGGGAAATGGTGATTCAGGAAGTTGAGACACTTCACTTTTGTGGTTCTGCAATCTCTGAGGACTATGAAATCCTCTGCTTCCAGCTGAAAATGGGGGAAAGAGTAGGGAAAGCACACCCACCGTGGCTTGAAGGCAGCTTATCAGATCCACCCTACTCTGTTGGATAGAACTGATTGATTTCCTCATCTGGATGCAAAGGAGGCTGGGAAAGGTTGCCTCTCAATGGTACCTGCTTTCCAAAAACAACTCTGTATTAAGAAATACTCTGTACTCTATACACCAAATGTTGGTGGACATTTAACTATTGCTGTCATATGATCCTGATTCTTTCATTTTCTTTGTTCTTTCCTTCACTGACAGCCTTGCCCGGCATTAGTTTCCACAGAAGTCAGGGAAATGGTGATTCAGGAAGTTGAGACACTTCACTTTTGTGGTTCTGCAATCTCTGAGGACTATGAAATCCTCTGCTTCCAGCTGAAAATGGGGGAAAGAGTAGGGAAAGCACACCCACCGTGGCTTGAAGGCAGCTTATCAGATCCACCCTACTCTGTTGGATAGAACTGATTGATTTCCTCATCTGGATGCAAAGGAGGCTGGGAAAGGTTGCCTCTCAATGGTACCTGCTTTCCAAAAACAACTCTGTATTAAGAAATACTCTGTACTCTATACACCAAATGTTGGTGGACATTTAACTATTGCTGTCATATGATCCTGATTCTTTCATTTTCTTTGTTCTTTCCTTCACTGACAGCCTTGCCCGGCATTAGTTTCCACAGAAGTCTTAGATATATTCTTGCTTCCGGTTCTACCTATGATTTCTCTTTACTCTAAACTCTCTCAAGCTACTGACATGGCCTCTTTCTCCCCTTCACTACGGCCAAACATCTTGGGAGAATTCTCTACTGATTTGACATTTCTTTCTTAGTTACTGAAACTGCTCCAACTTGATGTCATCAATGACCTTATTGCTAAATCTGATATTCTCTTCTAAGCCTTAATCCTAGATGTCTTCTCTGCAAAATTTGACACCATGGAACATAGCTTCCTGCCTGGAGCTCATGCCTTTCTGATCCTCTACTCTCCCAGTTCTTATCTTACCTCTCCGATTGCCCTTTCTCAGTCACAGTTATGTATTCTCCTCAAGATTGGTGTTCCCTTGATTTCTGTCTTTGGGTCTACCTCCTTCTTCCCTCACCCTATTCTGGATCTGAAAATAAATGAACACCCATCTATATTAGTTTCCAAGAGCTGCCATAGCAAATCACCACAAATTGAGAGGCTTAAAATAATAGAGGGCTTCCTGGGTGGCACAAGTGGTAAAGGACACCCCCGCCAGGGCAGGGCAGGTAGACATAAGAGAGGCGGGTTCTATCCCTGGGTCAGGAAAAGCCCCGTGGAAGAGGACACGGCAACTCACTCCAGCATTCTTGCCTGGGAACCCCGTGGACAGAGAAGCGTGGCAGGCTATGGTCCATTTGGTCGCAAAGAGTTGGACACAACTGAAGCGACTTAGCGTGCATGCAAAGTAATAGAAATTCATCCTCTCAGAGTTCTGGAGGCCAAAGGTCCAAAATCAAGGTGTCATAGGTTTGGTTCTTCCAGGAAGTACTGAGGGAGAATCCTCAGTACTGGTCCATGCCTTTCTCCTAGGTTTTGGAGGCTCTAGCTATCTTTGGCTTGCAGATGTATCCGTTTAATCTCTACCCCCATCATCATATGTCTTTCCCTCCATGTCTCAAATCTCCTTTTGCCTTCTCTTATTTGTACCACAGTTACTGTGTTTCATTGTTGTTGTTCAGTCATGAAGTCCTGTCCAATTCTTTGTATTTAGGGCCACTATAAATCCAGGATTATCTGGATTATTCAAGATCCTTAAATTAATTACATCGACCAAGACCCTACCTACAGATAAGTTCACATTCACTTTACCAGGGATTAAGACTTGGACATATCTTTTGGGGGAGGGACTCTATTCAAAGCACTACCCACCCCCCCAAATTGGTAACTCCATCACCAGCTTCTCTCTGGGGTCCAGATCCACATTGCCAACTCCCTACCACACGTCTCCAACCCCAGGGTGCAGAAGAATCTCATAGGCACAGGTCCAAACAGACATTTATCATTTTTTCTTACTTCTAATCATTCTCAATCTTTTCTTGTGGTGGATGGCTCACCATCTGTCCAGTCTTACAAGCTAGAAGCATGAGACTCATCTTAGATTCCTTCCTCTCTTACCTCCCACCTCCAGTCAAGCACCAAGCTGTGTTGATAGGACTGGGAAATAGCCCCCAAAGCTTTCCATTTCCAGAATTTCCATCTTGCTGCAGCTGTCAGTGTTTATCACCACTGGTTTGCCCACAGCTCTTTCACCAGCTTCTTTCTCTCCTCCCTCCTGTTTATCATTAATGCTGCTGCCAAAGTTTTCCACCAAAAGATTATGAATCTGATGGTACTAGAGATCCATAATCCTTTATCTAAAACTTGGAGTGCTGCAAAAGTTCAGAATCTTTTGGATGAAAGAAAATCAAGATGCAGGACCCTGTAGGCCTTGCAGTGTACTCTGAGCCATCACCTTATCCTGAAATGCAAAAGAGCATTTACATGAAGAGGGACAAATAAAGATTATAAATAGTGTTCATAGCGTTCACTGACAAATGAGTTTGTACCAAACTCATGAAAAAGTCTTTGATTGTTGGCTTTTAGAATTTTAAGATAAGGGTTAATGGATTGTGGATTTGAACTCTTCTTCTAGAAACTTCTGTCGGCTTCTGACTGTCTCTTTTAGCAGCATTTGAAAACTGGTGCCTTGCAACTGGCCTATGACCTACAGACATGTTGTATTTGGCCATCATCAGATTTTGGGGCATGCATTCATGCTCAGTCGTATCTGACTCTTTGTGACCCCTTGGACTGTAGCCCACAAAGCTTCTCTGTCCATGGAATTTCCCAGACAATAATACTGGGTATGGGTTGCCATTTTCTACTCCAAGATATCTTCCCAGCCCAGGGATCGAACCAGCATCTTTTGTGTCTTCAGCCTTGACAGGCAGATTCTTTCCTGCTGTGCCACCTGGGAAGTCCCATTATATTTTTAAATATCGCTTATTGACCGCTTTCAGGAGAACATGCACCAATAGTTCATCAAGTTGTCCTGGTTTTCAGTAGCACATATTGTCTTGACAATTTATGACCTCACACATTCACAGTAGCTTGGTCTCTATGACTGCAAATCAGAGTCCCACTTTACTTCTCCAGGACTGTCCTAACCCCTTCTCTTAAGTCTCCTCAGCCTCATCCTCGGCACATCACATTATCAGGTAAGTGGAAATCTTTAGACTACAGAGATAAGCCCCATGCCTCAGTATATGCTCTTGTCTCTGTCTGAAATACTCTTTCACCACTAAATTTCTGAAATTCAAATCTCATTTATTCAACAAAAATCTATTAAACACCTACTCACCAGTCCCATAGGAGGGTTCTAGGAATATAACAGAGGATTAGCTAGACAAATCCCAACTTTCATCCAGCCTACATAATCTATGAAAGTTCAGCTCAGTTCAGTTGCTCAGTTGTGTCCGACTCTTTGCGACCCCATGAATCGCAGCACACCAGGCCTCCCTGTCCATCATCAACTCCCGGAGTTCACTCAGACTCACATCCATCGAGTCAGTGATGCCATCCAGCCATCTCATCCTCTGTTGTCCCCCTCTCCTCCTGCCCCCAATCCCTCCCAGCATAAGAGTCTTTTCCAATGAGTCAACTCTTCGCATGAGGTGGCCAAAGTACTGGAGTTTCAGCTTTAGCATCATTCCCTCCAAAGAAATCCCAGGGCTGATCTCCTTTAGAATGGACTGGTTGGATCTCCTTGCAGTCCAAGGGATTCTCAAGAGTTTTCTCCAACACCACAGTTCAAGAGCATCAATTCTTCAGCACTCAGCTTTCTTCACAGTTCAACTTTCACATCCATACATGGCCACTGGAAAAACCTTAGTCTTGACTAGATGGACCTTTGCTGACAAAGTAATGTCTCTGCTTTTGAATATGCTATCTAGGTTGGTCATAACTTTCCTTCCAAGGAGTAAGTGTCTTCTAATTTCATGGCTGCAGTCACCATCTGCAGTGATTTTGGAGCCCCAAAAAATAAAGTCTGACACTGTTTCCACTGTTTCCCCATCTATTTCCCATGAAGTGATGGGACCAGATGCCATGATCTTCGTTTTCTGAATGTTGAGCTTTAAGCCAACTTTTTCACTCTCCTCCTTCACTTTCATCAAGAGGCTTTTTAGCTCCTCCTCACTTTCTGCCATAAGG
>SJYX01000565.1:25885-147417 GCA_006410675.1 Oreotragus oreotragus | reverse complement strand
TTTCTCCTGGCAATCTTGATTCCAGCTTGTGCTTCTTCCAGCCCAGCGTTTCTCATGATGTACTCTGCATATAAGTTAAATAAGCAGGGTGACAATATACAGCCTTGATGTACTCCTTTTCCTATTTGGAACCAGTCTGTTGTTCCATGCCCAGTTCTAACTGTTGCTTCCTGACCTGCATATAGGTTTTTCAAGAGGAAGGTCAGGTGGTTTGGCATTCCCATCTCTTTCAGAATTTTCCACAGTTAGCCTGGCCCATTAATCTTACTATCACTGTACGGTTAAAGATAGTATTCATGACACATCACTTTCTCTGATCTCCAATGACTCTATTCATGACCCTATCATGGAATTTGTTACACAATGCATTGTGTTTCTTTGTTTACTTGGATGTGCTCTTCATAGAGTGTGAGCATCTAGAGCCAGAATTCGTCTCTAGTGGTTCCTGTGAGCCCATGGTTATGCCCACAACTCTTGAGGAGCCATATTTCTTAGATTTACGGTGTTCCTACCATCCCATGGCTTATTCTCTCTTGATTTAATTTTGGATATCCTGACTCAGCCACTGTCCAACTTCTGGGTTAATGCAACATATTTTAGATTTTTGCTATGACAGTCTCTTACTTCTAAGTATTCATTTCTGTGTTAGTCAGGATGGAGGAGCTCACCATGCTGGAATCATAACCACAAAGTCTTTGTGCTTTGACACAAGTTTATTTCTGCTGATACCATATTTCCCTCTTGGCAGATGCTTCCACAGTTGTGATGACAGAGAGAGAGGTGGCAGTTTTTACCTGGACTCTTAAAGGTTGTACTTGGAAGTGACACATGGTCTGTCTGTTTACAGTTCGCTGGCTAAAGCAAGTCACTGGTTGCATAAAACTTTCAGAGAATGAGGAAGAACCTGGAAAAATTATGACTAGAATATTCATGAATATTTCCAATAACTGTCTTAACAAGTGTTCACCTGTCAGCAGCTGGCACATAGGAATACCCTTCCTTCCAAGGGGTCAGAGGCAAGAATTCCTTAGGTTCAAGTTAATGAGTGCTTGGTTTGCAAAGATGTGGGGTCTCAAGTTAGGTTATGGAGGCAGGGTTTAGGCACAGGTGGGCCCCTTATAGGAGTCAAGGCTAAACATAATTCAGGGAACTGAGATTCTAGGTTCTAGGTGGGAGTTTGATCACAGGAGCAAAGTAAGATTCTAGAAATGGTACAAATGATGCACATAAAGCTAACAAAGATTGCTGTTGTCAGTTGCTAAGTCATGTCCAAATCTTTATGACTGCATAGACTGCAGCAGGCCCAGCTTACCTGTCCTTCACATCTCCTAGAGTTTGCTCAAACTCATGTCCACTGAGTTGGTGATGCCATCCAACTATCTCATCCTCTGTCACTCCCTTCTCCTCCTTCCCTCAGTATTTCAAAGATTACAGAATGTCATCTAATTATTTGAGTAATAACCTTGGGCTCGTGTTCAGGTCATGTCTGACTCTTTGAGATCCTGAGGACTGTTGCCCACCAGGCTCCTCTGTCCATGGGACTCTCCAGGCAAGAACAGTGGAGTGGGTTGCCATTCCCTTCTCCAGGGGATCTTCCTGACCTTAGGATTGAACCTGGGTCTCCTGTATTGCAGGAGGATACTTTACCATCTGAGCTACCAGGGAAGCCTTGAGTAATAACCTATACCTCCTTAAGTTTCCTTTGCTAGAACCATAATTAATTTATTGAAGACCTACTATGTGCCAGGTCTCACCGTGGACTATGAGGCCAATCACAGCCTGATCACTGTCAACCTATCATCTCTCCTCCTCCAACTTCCTGTTGCCCTATCACATGGGTGGGCGTTTCTGCTCCCGAAATAGTCATGACTCACGGCTTTGCACTTCTGTCTCCTTGTCTGGAATGTCTTTCCTTTTCATCTTTATGGGCTGGTTCTGTCTCTTTATTCAGACCTCAGCTTAAATGTCACCCTATTTCAGTCCACTCTATTCAATACTCCTCCCACCTTCCCTTAAAGAAGGGGTGGGTAAAATATAGTCCCGGGCCTGCCACCTGTTTCTCAGAATAACTTTTCATTCCTCATTTCTTTATATATGGTCCATGACTGCTTGCATCCTGCAACAGGTGAGCTGAGTAGTTGTGACAAAGGCCCTACAGCCCACAAAGCCAAGAATATCTACTCTCTGGCTCTTGACAGAAAACAGTTGCCAGGCCCAGCTCTGGAGTCACTCTACAGCAATAAGTTCTATTTTCCTTGTTACACTGTTCTCTGAAATCATCTTTGTTATTTCAGTCTCCCCTTCCCCACTGGGATGTGAATTCCATGAGGGTAGGGACTTCTGCCTTGATCTTGGCTTTAGCCCCAGAGCATTCAGAGGCATTCAATGCTTGACCAAATGCTGACCAAATGCTCTGAAAACCTGGGGAGGAGCTCAGCCTGACCAATGTACATCAATGAGGGGAGGAGAGAATGGGCCATCTGGAAGTAGGGTGCCTTTTCAATTTTTGGATTTTTGTAGACCAACCAAAGACACCCCCATTTGCTATTTAAACCATGAAAATAAAGTACAAGAAATCAATTTAATAGCCTGGCCTAGGATTCAATGGGGTCTGATCTATGACAGGCTCTTTTTGCAATGAACCTCTAAACCTCCTTAAAGAGCTCTGGCAACCACGAGCCGAAGAAGCCTGAGATCGGCTCAGGCCACTTCCCTCCATGACATGAAACCCCACAAGGAATGAGCACTTCATGAAATGTTACAGCCCCCCACCCCGCCCCAACACTGTTGACTCATCCAGTGCCTTAGCACGCCTGAGATGGCATGGCTTTCCATAGAAGCCATCAGCCCCCGCATAATGCTTTCCTGTGTACAAATGATGTTTTAAAAAAAAGTAAACCAGCCTCCCAAATTACCTTTTGCTGGAGAAATCAATAGCAATGACTTGCAGGTTTAGGCAGTGCTTTTGAGAAGGAAAAGATGCAGGAGGCAAGTGGAGAAGGGTTGGAAAATAGGAAGAAGGCAGCCCGATTTGCTGGTAGATTTCACACTCCAGCACCTTCCACCAGATCCCTGGAGGGGCGAAACTGAGAGGGATCCTCTCTAGGAGCAAGGAATAATGGATTAGTTTATAAATGCATTTGTGCAAACAACCACTCCCCTCTACTCTCATCTTTTTCTAACTCTTTGCACTGACTACACCAGCAAGGTCTGTAGGTCCCACCTCCAAAACATCTCCCGAATCTCACCTCTCCTCTACATCCCTACTATACATCCTGGACCAGCTGCCATCAGCTGACACTTGGACTCATGCAATGGTCTCCTAACTTGTTTTCCCGTGTTTCCTCCCGCTATAACATCAAATCCATTCACCTGAACCAGAGGAATTTCCCAACAACAAAAGGGAGATCAAATCACCGCCCTGTTGCACACCCTTTGACGTCCTTACCATGATCCACTAGCCTGGATGATCCAACCCAAGCTCGTCTCCATTCTCTTCATTCCCACCACACCAGATCCCCAGATCCCCTCACTCTGCCTCCAACATGATAAACCTATTATTCCTGAGGGCAGGTCCCTCAATGCTCACTTTGTCTGTTACAGGTTTGCTCACTCATCTTTCCCACCAGCTCCTTCTGGTTTTTCAGGTCTCAGCTCCTCAGAGAGGCCATCCTGACCTCTTTATAAGAAATCCCAGTGACTCTTACATCCTCCCACATGATTTTCCTCGTAGCCTCATGGCTATATAACTTTATCTTGTTTAATTCTCTACTTGCTTCTTATCTCTCTTACCTTGTACAACACTTTAGCTTCAGGGCTTTGAACTGTCCCCAGCGCAGAGTAGGCACTTAACAAATAGCTAAGGAATGTCTGAATGCTATTGCCTTCTGAGAAATCTTCTATTAAAAAAAAAAAAACTGGACACATGCTGGTCATTCATTCACTCATTCATTTATTCAATACATTTCCTGAGTGCTGCCAGCCTCTCTGCTGGATGCCACAGGTAGAGACAGGAAGACTCAGTCCTTGCCCCCAGGTAACTCTTCTTATGAGGAGGAGGACATACATGGCAAATATTTCAGCCTGGTTGGTGTAAGAGCAGGACTGTGAACAGCAACCAAAGTTCTTTAGAGTCTGGGGAGCGGGTGCTTATATTCCCTGATGGAGATGAGATGACTCTGCTGAGGAGGTACCACTTCAGCTGGGTTCTGAGTGATGATTAGAAGCTTGTTAGCTGTAGAGGGAGCGTGAAAGATTTAAGACACTTAGTCAAAAAGTCAATCTGTCAGAAGGAGAACTAGCATTGGATAGTTGAGGACGAGAGATGGTTTTCAAGTTCCGTGATCTTCCTGGTAATGAAAAGACAGGAGGGAGAGAGAAAGAGAAGCTACAGGGATGGAAGGAGGAGGAGCAGACTGAACAGCCAGCCCTCACATTCATTCTCTTCCTCCAAGTGACATGTTTTGTGATGCTGTTTTTCTTTCAGTTAGTCACTCAATAAAAAGGTTAGGGGCTGCTGCTGTAAGTACTTCAATGTGCCTGGCCTTAGTCACAAAGGGCTAATTCTGGTTTGAGGAAGAAAGGTGAAAAACATGTCTCCTAGTTGAAGAGGTCTTTGGGGAAGGAAATAGGGCTCTTTGCAGAAGAAATCCTCCCTCCCTCCCTTTGTGGCATGCACCCAGGTTCCACTTCTGAGCATAGGATGTAGAAACAAAAGAAGAGGTTCTTTGCTGCTGCACACACCCGGCTCTCATTTTTTGATTTACTCAAATTTCTGAGACAGTTGAACCAGCTTCAGCTTTTCTCCAGAGCTGGCATTAGTGTCTGTATCAGAGTTAGGGTTGGGGTAGGGATAGGGGTAGGGGTAGGGATAAGGTTAGGGTTCTGAAAGAGATGGGAATACCAGACCACCTAACCTGCTTCTTGAGAAATCTGTATGCAGGTCAGGAAAGATGTGAAAGTTGGACTGTGAAGAAAGCTGAGCGCCGAAGAATCGATGCTTTTGAACTGTGGTGTTGGAGAAGACTCTTGAGAGTCCCTTGGACTGCAAGGAGATCCAACCAGTCCAATCTGAAGGAGATCAACCCTGGGATTTCTTTGGAAGGAATGATGCTAAAGCTGAAACTCCAGTACTTTGGCCACCTCATGCAAAGAGTTGACTCATTGGAAAAGACTCTTATGCTGGGAGGGATTGGGGGCAGGAGGAGAAGGGGACGACTGAGGATGAGATGGCTGGATGGCATCACGGACTCGATGGACGTGAGTCTGAGTGAACTCCGGGAGATGGTGATGGACAGGGAGGCCTGGCGTGCTGCGATTCATGGGGTCGCAAAGAGTCTGACACGACTGAGCGACTGAACTGAACTGAACTGAGGGTAAGGGTTAGGGGTAGGGGTAGGGATAGGGTTAAGGTTAGGGTTAGGGGTAGGGGTAGGGATAGGGTTAGGGTTAGGGTTAGGAAGAGTGTTGTGGGCAGATAAGAGGGAGGAGCTACAAACGGAGACCTTGAGAATAACAACTTCCTGCTCATCTTCCTAAGGCAGTGATTTCCAGCCAGGTTCTTCCTCCCAGACACCCAGTCTCCCTAACTTCTCCCAGAGTTTTCTCCTCTACTTATCTACACTCCCTGGCCTTGGGAGTATCTGAGAAGGGAAAACTGGAAAGTATGCTGTCAAATTGGACAGTACAAGAAAGTTACAAGTGGATGAGAGCCAGGACCTTCCCAGATACCAGCCAGATGAACATAGTTATAAAATAAAGCTTTGATGTTTCTGACTAAACACTCTTGTGTTTGATTTTTGTACTCAGGCTCCATGTCTTGGCAGCCAGCCAAAGGCAAGTCTACAGTTTTATTTCTTCAACTTGCCTGACATGAAATTGTTCTCTAGATCATGGGTCCCCAACCTCCAGGATCTAATGCCTGATGATCTGAAATGGAGGTGATGTAATAAGAACAGAAATAAAGTGCACAGTAGATGGAGTTCTTCTACAGACTTCTTTTGGGGATAGAGATGAGCTTTTAATGCATTGGTTGGTTGTAAATTGATGGCTTCATGACAAGTTTATTTAGCTTTCAATATATATTTTTTAAAAATTTAGTTTCCAACGTTTAAATTTTAGAATATTTTACATAAAGTTCCAGATTTTTTAGTTGTCTTTAAAAAAGACAAGATCTAGAAACTGCATGTCCATAGCAAGCAAGAAGTGCCCTCTCTAGATGACCTGTGTATATTGTCATTTCTCCAGCATTCCTGCCCCTCCTATTCATTGCAACCTCTCACCCTCACCCTTTAGTCTCATCTGCTGGTATTTGATTTCGGATCTTGCTTTAAAGATTTTTCACCCCTTTATATGTGTAATCTAGAAAAAGTGGTATAGATGAACTTATTTGCAAAGGAGAAATGGAAACACAGATGTAGAGAACAAAATTATGGACACACACCAACAGGGAAAGGAGGGACAGGATGAAATGAGAGACTGGGATTGACATATATACCCTTCTAAGTATAAGATAGGTAACTAATGAAAATCTAGGTGTTTAGCAGAGGAAACTACTCAGTCCTCTGTGGTGAAGGAAATCCAAAAATGAGGGGATATATGTTTACATATAGCTGATTCCCTTTGCTGTATAGCAGAAAATAACACACCATTGTAAAACAACTATACTCCATAAAAAATTTCTTTTAAAGATTTTTCATCCCCAAGGCCTGTGTGAAAAGCTTTTGCAGCCACTTTCCCCCTAGAAATTGCTCTGGACTGTATCTCCCTACCTTCAGCTGTCGGTTCTGCCTGGACTCTACGCACTGACGCTATGCACGTCTACAGCTCTCACCTCTTTGAATCAAAGGGTGCTCACTTTCACAAAGTCTCTCATGGCAAAACAAAATTGAGGTTTTGGGTGTGTGTGTAAGAGGGTGAATGAAATGCTCACATTGTAAGGGATTCAAGAATTCAGTAATAGTATAAAGTACTGAGACGTGACCATCATCCCACCACCCACATAATCCTGTTAAATATTTGGATGTGCATGGTTGTTTGGGCACTTTCAACATGGTGGGCACTGATCTAAGTGTTCTACATGCCTTATTTCATTCAATCCTCCAAACAACCCTAAAAGATACTATTCTCATCTCCCTTTTACAAATGACATACTTGAGGTATATAGAAGTTGCATACGTCTGTGTGAAATAGAACACACAGCTAGTACATGTGAAATCTCAAGTTTTAATTTGGGTAGTCCAGCTCTGGGATCCACATTCTTGAAATCTATATCATACTATTAAGTATGTATGTACTAAGTTGCTTCAGTCGTGTCTGATGCTTTGAATCCCCATGGGCTGTAGCCTGCCAGGCTCCTCTGTCCGTGGGATTCTCCAGGCAAGAATACTGGAGTGGGTTTCTATGCCCTGCTCCAGGAGACCTTTCTGACCCAGGGATCGAACCAGGGTCTCCTGTGGCTCCTGCATTGCAGACAGATTCTTTACTGCTGAGCCACTGGGGAATCCCATGTGCATGCATAAATATTTTATAAATAGCTTGCTGGAGCTAATATCACTCACTTCAGGAAACAATACAATTGGAATCCCCTTTATTGAGTTTTCCAAGAACTCACTAAAATGACCTTGAAATTATTGGAGGGAGTCAAGTCTATTACCCTATTTCAATTTCTAGCCCTTATTAGTCATCCCAGGTAACCAGACACCTTGAGTAACACTGGAGGGGTCAAGACATTGGCAAGGCATGTTTTTTCTAGCTTGGGTGCTTCTTATTAATAATATACAATTGATAACTTTTTATGAATATAGAGGATCATGAGAAAAAAGGAAAGGAAGCAATTTTTATTTCAGAACTCTTATGCATTTGGTACTTGACGTATGGTGCTTCACAATGTCCATGTAGGTGAAGAATTATTATTTTCTTTTTTTTTTTCAGAGTTCACTTGTTCCAGGTCATACAACTAGAGGTGTCAGACTGAAATCTGACCCATGTAAGTCCAACTTTAAAGCTGATTGTTACTCACTATTCTGCAACATGTTCTACCAGATAACATCACTAATTACAACTGAAAGGAGAACCATCACATCATTTTGCTGGAAGAATTATGAACTATCTGATGAGAAAGCTCTGTGCCCTTTCCTGTGGGCATCACTGTGAAATATATGTGTGTAATCTAAGTTGATTGATTTATGAGTATACTCATTTTACATCACAGAACTGCCCTAGAAAAAGTGTAACTTAAAGTTTTGAAAATGATAACTTTGAAATCCATTTCAGGGAAACCAATACAAGGAATGGAGTAGGAAATGGCAACCTACTCCAGTATTCTTGCCTGGAGAATCCCATGGACAGAGGAGCCTAGCAGGCTACGGTCCATCCTGTCACAAATAATCAGACACGATTGAAGTGGCTTAGAACACAATATAAGGAGGAACCCTTCTGTATTCTTTGTAACACAGTAGCATGGTGTTCTGTCAACTCCTTTTTTGTGAAATCAGACTTTCTTAATGGGGTTACCCTTGTTGTGGTGATGACTGTACACAAATATAGGCCTATGATTGATGTGCTGAAAAAAACTCCCCCACCAAGTTCTTTCAGCACCATTATAGTGGTATTTATAGATCTTCTTCTATTATGTGATACTTAGTTTTAAAGGACTAAATACGTGGCTTTTAAATGAATGAATTCACCCAGTAAATACTATGTGACAGGAGTGGGCTGGACCTGAGAAGATTCTGAGATGAATAAAAAAATCTAAGTCTTATGTTTAAGAATTTCAAGGTCTGAAGAGAAGACAAATATGTAAACAGACATAAACAATAGTGTGAGCAATGCAAACAAAAGATTTTTTTGGACTGTTTCTGTTGTCCATTTATTCAAAAGTATTTAGTATTTAGCTCCTATTATGAGCCATGCTGTAAGCTCAGGGATGGATATACAGTGGAGGGGAAAAAAAGAGATATGAATCTTAGCTTCCTAGAGCTTATGGCTTTTCCAAATGTGTTTGCGTAGCAGGCAACATACTACAGTATCTAAGTGTATAAGTTCTAGCCCCATGCTGCCTGGGATCAAATGCTTCCACTTGCTAGTTCTATGACCTTGGGAAATTATTTAACATTTCTGTGCCTTAGTTCCTCTGTCCTTTGGATTTAAACATAGTAGAGTATCTACTTCATAGAATTGTTCTCAAATGAATTTTTCATCAAATGAATTAATATTTGAAAACAATAAATGAGTGACCCTCTCATAGTAAGGACAAAATGGCATTCATCAGTTAAGCAAATAGAATTGCAGATGATAAACTTGGGTTGTTTTGAATATTTGCCAAACCCATATTCTACCTTTACTATTTTTTATCTTTAAACTGACACATATTTTAAACTTAAATGTTCATCCATGAACTACCGAATAGCCTAAATAAGCCCACATTGCTGTCCGGGATGCGCTGGCATAGATGTAATGATTGTACAGATCATCTCCTTTGTGAAACTATCTTTGTTCCCTGGGCAAAATCAGCGGCTCCATCCTCTATGCTCCCACAGCACTTTGTGCCAAAAATTCTGTTAAGTACTCATCAGAATGCCTAAAATTCAGTCCTCACTCCTGGCTGGCTGGTTCACACTGCCCCAAAAGCTCAGGCCTGCAAAAACTGAGAGTAAAAAACAATCTACTTGTTAAGACACCAGACATGCTTAGGAAAGCTCACAGCACAGACTGTCAGCTATCATTATGTGTGTATCCAGGTGCCTATAAGTTCATCAAGAGAATGGACACAGTTGTAACACCACGGAAGGAATGTGCGCACTTGAGCTTTGAGAGAGCTTTGGAATAAGCTTGGGCCGGAGCGAGGGAAGGTGAGTATCTGGGATGGACAAGGAGCAAAGGGTCATGTTCTGAAGCTGGTTCTGACTCTCCATTTTAATTTTTAATAATTGAAGTATAATTTACAAGGTCGTGTTAGCTACAGATGTACGGCAGTGATTCATATATATAAAAACTTTATCTGATCTTTTCATTGTAAGTTATTATAAGACATTGGTCATATATTTATATATTGAAATATTCAGATTCTTCTCCATTACAAGTTATAAGGCATTCAACCATTAAATACAGTTCCTTGTACTCTACAGGAGGTCCTTGCTGCGTATGTATTTGATCCATGGCAGCGTACGTTTATTCATTTATTGTTGGTGGTGCTGCATCTTCGTGGCTGCGCGTGGGCTTTCTCTAGTTGTGACAAGTGGCAGTTACTTTCTAGTTGTGTGGCTGAGCTTCCCACTGTGGCGGCTTCTCTCGTTGCAGAGCACAGACTCTAGGCGCACAGGTTCCAGTAGCTGTGGTTTCTGGGCTCTAGAGCCTGGGCTTAGTTGCTCCTCAGCATACATGCTCTTCCTGAATCAGGGATCAAACCCGTATCCCCTGCATTGGCAGGTGAATTCTTAACCACTGGACCACTAGGGAAGTCCCCAGCAGTATATATATGTTAATCCCAATCTCCTAATTTATCCTCCCATCCCTTCCAGTAATCATGCTTATGTTCTATGTCTGTGAGTCTATTTCTGTGCTGTAAATAAATTAATTCATGTCAGTTTTTTGGATTCTACATATAAGTGATACATGATATTTGTCTCTGTCTGACTTTCTTCACTTAACGTGATAATCTCCGGGCCCATCCATGGTACCGCAAGTGGCATTATTTCAGTCTTTTTTTTTTTTTTCTTTTTTAACTGTCATGATTCTCTATTTTTATAAGGCAGGGAGGAGAGGGTCAGAAGCTCACCTATACTCTCCAAGTAGCCAAAAGTAGGAACTGAACTTGCAGGTGCTGCTGCAGCAGAGAGGAAGTGAGTAAATTTATCCTGAAAAACCAATACAATATTGTAAAGTAATTAGCCTCCAATTAAAATAAATAAATTTAAATTTAAAAAAAGACAGTACTATATGATTTCAATTAAATGAGGTCTCTAGAGTAGTCAAATCCTTAGAGACAGAAAGTAGAATGGTGATTGCCAGGGACTGGGAAGAGGGGAAGATGGGGAGTTATTGTTTAATTGATACAAAGTTTTAAATTTTGCAAAATGAAATGAGTTCTGTAGATGAATGTTGGTGATTGCACAACTGTATGTATGTATTTAATACCAATGAACCATATACTTCTAAATCATTAAGATAACTAAATTTTGTTATATATATTTTACCACAATAAAAAACTCAAAAAACAAAACAAACAAACAAAAAAAGAGTTTTGGTTTCAGAGCCCTTCACTTTATGGGTAGTGTACTGTCAAACACTAAAACCAAGCGTAGGAGTCCTGTGTCTGGAGGGAAGGTAACTACTTTGTCCTGGAAGCCTAGCTCCTGCTGTGTGTATCCATGGGACAGAGCACCTGAATCTCCTTCTGTGGGAGAGACAGATCTGTGGAACCACAAACCCTGCTGTGTATATCCAATTCTGATCCAAATCTTAGTTTTATTCTATTTCTTCTTCTGGCTTGGTTTGCTTTTTTTTTTTTCTTCATTTCTGGCACCCTGAGATTTCCCTCTCTTGATGTCAAATTCAGTTATATATCTCAAAATTATTGTGATGTGGGTGGGAGCTGATGTAGAATGGGGTTAGAGTGCGTCCTGCTGTGTCAGCTCAGTCTGCCCTATTGACTGGAAACAAATCAATGGGTGTTTACAAATTAAATTCTCCTTTCTAAAGCAGTGGCACAGGTGGCACTTGGCTTTATTGACACTCTGCTAAAGAGGGTACAACATTGTGAAGAGAAAGAGAGGCCAAATAGGGCAATTTTGTGAGTTGAATAAATCCCACTGACTTTTCTGTACCAACTGGTGGAGTTGGTGAGCAGGAGGAGAGTAGTCAAACAGATATGTATACTACATATGACAGTTTTAGGGAATTAGATGGCTTCCATAAATGAATTGTATACAAAACTTTGATGTATCTCTTTAGCTACTTTTAAATATTTCTTTTGGGAGATGCAGTTCTATGATTTTTTGACCATTTAATAAATAATTTCTTGGGCATGATATAACCTTAATAGTAAACAAGATTGTGTTTATTATATAAATCAGGACCTCAGATTTTTACTACACTGGGTAGGACCATTTGGCCCTAAACTAAATAGCTTTTGATGCCTGGGTTTCTCAGACTAGGATAGACAGCTCAAATAATGCTGCTGCCTTTTAGTTTGCTGTCAGGTAACCCTGTATTCTTTTCAATGTGCCTGCTTCTAGGTTCAGCACATCACTTTCTAAACATGGTGGGATGAGAAAATAAAGATGAGTGTTGATCTGCATATAGGCCAAGATGGTCCATTTGGCTGGAAGACATTTTCTAGTCAATCTGTTACTTGAATTTTATAATGGACTTTGACGCATTTATTTATTCATCCACTTTTGCTATTTAGTGATGAGATTTGACTTTTTTCCCTGAAATCCTGTCCTTTTATATAGTTAGATGAATTTGTAATATAATATCTAAACATTCTGCATACATTTGTATGCATGTACATACGAACCAGCTTCTGAGTCCTGAAACCCCAATGATGTCATAAATCTAGAAAACATACCCTTTTCCTGTTAATTGTTACTTCTAAGGGTTTGATTAAATTTAATTTTAAAATTTTGTCATGGACACATTATAGGTTATGCCAGGTAACTCAGTTAAATATTTTAATGAATAAATTTTATACAGATTTTGAGTGAGAAAATGGAATAAATAAAACAAAAGGTCTTCTAAGAAAAATATGTTTTGAAATATAGTATATCTTCTCTTTCAAATATCAGTATTTTGAAAAAAAGACAACACCTCAAAATAGTTTTCACAGGTTAGTGTTCTGAAAAGTCTTTTGAGTGTATCAAAATTGCCCTTTTCTGAATATGAGCTATGAGTTGCTTTTCTAAAAATATATTTCTCTATTTTTTAAACCAAAATCTCAAAATATATTTTTTAGTTTGAGCTCTTCTTTTAGCAGAAGTTCAAGCTTTTGCTTATGCATTACTGTTTCATGTGTGCTACAATGGACCATAGTCATTTTCATTGAAAAGGACAAAGAACAAGTAAAAGAGAACATTTATGAACTGTTACAAACTGTAGTATTTATTTAGATCATTTCACACTGAAGACTTCCTTTTTGTCCCACTGGTATTTTTATCTTATTTTTTTCTATTTAAAATAAAATATCCCTGAACAGCACTTTTCAGTGTCCTCAACTGTGCTAAGTAATCATTTTGTCTTTCATCAGCCACTTAGGGTGATACTCTGAGGACACACAACACCAGGGTTCTGCCTCTATGGCAACCGCCAGATTGTCTTGACCCCTCATTGGACTGTAAAATTAAAGTACTGTTAATGTTTTACTATTTAAAACCTGCTTAATTAAGTATAATTGAATAATTTAACAAATATCTATTGAATATCTTCTATATGCAAAACATTGTGCTAGTGTAATTCTCTTTGTACACTTAGGTACTTTCTATTTTTTGTAGATTTGTCCTCTATGTATCTCTTTTTCTCTCTACTTCTATTTCATCCCTGCTTCAGGAAAGTTACTGGAATACACATGAATGATGTTCTCTGAATTGTTTGAAGAGTACTGTTCTTGTAACCTTCATTACCAATTTTGATTACCAAAATGGACCCAATTGATGAAGCCATAGGTCAATGATAGCAACTTGTTTGGAAGGACAGCTGAACCAGTAACTAACAAGCTTGGCTTTAAATGTTCCTTTACACTGTGTTTGTCAGTGCCTCATAACAGAGACAGGGATTAATAGTGTTTTGATTGTCACTATAACTCAAAGGGATCAACCCAAGGATCTGAGAGAAATATTAGGCCAAACTTTTATTGTGAGAAAAGAGAAATAATTCAGTTAATAACAGAGTTGGTATTTATTTGATTTATATTTATATTCTCTCAAGGTTCTTCACCCTTCTTAGATGGTGTATAATAAAAGGAGGCAGTATTCATGTTCAAAGGAGCTGAGCTTATAAACTAGTAAGGAAAACTGATCAGACCACTATATTCTAACTTTTAAAATACAATTAGTTCATCATTCAGCTTTGCAGTTATATTAATGTAGCTTAGCTTTCTTCAACTAAAATCTTCTCTTGCCATTTGTATGGTTCAAATTGGTAGGAGCCTGTCTCTGTATTTTAGCACAAGTGTATGAAATTTCAACTGATTTAAGAGTGTTTGACCAGTTAAATGTTGCTTGAACTGTTATTAACATTTTATTTTATTTTTTTAATGGGGGAAAAATCAATTTCACTATTAGCATTTTAATTGGTTGCATTTATGGGGAAGGGTTGTTTTACCGCATTTCCCCCACACTTTCATTCTTACATAGCTTTCTAATGGCTTAATGGTCCATCTGGATCATTTCCTCTACAATAGTTTAATTCTATTTGCTAGTTTTGTCATCTGTAGATTTCCAATTTAAATATTTAGAAACATCACATGATGCCATATTGCTTAAGTGTTTTAGTGTAATTATTTGCAAGCATGAATGAAACATGCCTCATGTCTTATTTTTATAAAATTTAAATGGAAGTTAATTTATACAGAATAATAATCAAACCCCTGCAGATATATGTTATCATTTAGATATCCAGCTCTGCATGGGACATCAAACATGAACAACTGAAATTTATGCTTTCCTTTTACCCTGCTGCTGTTGTGTTTCATATTTGTGTATAAGATGGCTCATCTTACACAGAGTTTCCTAATTTCTTATTCTTGGATGATAGGAAAGAAATTCAAGGGTATCAAATGCCACATGTTTCTTGGATTTTTCCGGAAAGGTGGGGTTAAACTTGTATTTGAAAGTAGTAATAAAAATACCCAAGTTGCTTGCTCTACTGTCCAGATAAATAAGTCTTCATCAAGGAAATACACCATTTGTATCCTGGTGGTGAAACAATCCAGCAAATAATCCAACTCTGATATATTACTTTTAAGAGATTGAGTTGGATGAATGTGATTAAATACAGTAGGGCATTAAAGAAAAAGGGATATGATAGTTTCCCTCAAGGATTTACAGATTGTTATGTAGTAAAGAATTAGACTATTTTTTCATTCTCTCAATGGCAGAATTAGAAGCAATAGGTCACAGATATAACAGAAAAAAAAAAAAACCCCTGTAGATTCTGTAACATAAATTGTTTCAGTGGCATGAACTGCCTAACAATAAGCTGATTTTCCACAAAAGGGAAGACTACACATTGCTGAATCTGTTTAATTAGACACTTAGTTTCCTCATGGTAGCAGATATACAGTGAATTTAAATATTGTGAGAGGACTGGACCAGATAACTGTTAATATGCTTCTCTTCAATCTAGAGAAGCCATGATTTCTGTAGTTTTAAAAACAACCAGGAAAACCAAACACAAACAGGAACCTTCAGAGCATTGGTGATATGCAATAGCTAATGGCATACTTCCCTGCATCCTCTTCATAGTAATGTTGGGAAGCCCAATATCTGCTTTCAGACAATTTCTCATCTGGCTTATGTCAATGCATGGGATTTTCATCATATTGTTTACTTCTTTGGAAACTTCTGGGTGCATGCACATTTGACCTGAATGCAGGAAGGAGAGTTTCTAATGAGTTGTGGAACCATTCAGAAGGCATTTAGTTTACTATACAAAAATCCTATCTTACCACAAAGTTGAGCATGATACCTTACATAGTGCCATGCAATGATCCCTCTTTGTCTGAAGGTAAATACAAACTTTTCTAATAAGATTTGATTGAGTTTATAAGCAGATTTGAACCTACCTCTCAAATCTCAACTCCTATTGCTTATGCTCCAAATCAAGCTATTCGTCATTCTTCCAATATTCCTCATTCTTCTATATCTTTGTGGCTTCAAACACACTATCCTTCTACTAAGAATGTGAACTTACCTTTCTTTGCTTAGGGAATGACTGATCATCCCTCAAGACTCCCCTCAGATACAAAATTTTCTCTGAGGGCTTTCCTGATCTGCTGGGTAAACTCTTTTCTCATAGAATTTTACAAAATCTCAGCTCTAATACTCAAACTTATTGTGTGAAGTTTTTCATTTTTAAGTATATTTTCTAGTCCTTGCCATTGGATGACATCTGACTGCTTTTTAGCCTATTACATTGAGTTCTTCAGGGCCAATAAATAGTATTTTAGTCATCCATTATATCTTCAGTGTTTAGCTCATAGCCACACAGAATGAATGTATTCAGTTAATTTTTGTTGTATATGGTATGTTTAGGAGGAATATTCTAATTAATAAATTTGTTGATTGACCAGAACATGCATAACCTTATGAGAAGGAAATGTAGGGACATGTCCAATACATTGTGTCCTACTGAAATTCTGGCTGTATCCATTAAATAGAGTGCTTATGTTGGACAAATACCTGGAAGTGGAAGAAAGCAGGGAGTGAAGAGCAAAAAAAAAAAAAAAAAAAAGCCTAGAAAGAGAAAAAGAACACAGAAATGAAGGGTTTAAATTAACTTATCCATGAAACAGAAGCAAAACTCACAGATATAAAAAACAGACTTGTGGTTGCCAAGGGGGAGGGGGTGAGAGAGGGATAGATTGAGAGTTTGAGATTAGCAGATGCAAACTATAATATATATAGGATAGATTAACTATATACCACAGGGAATCATATTCAATATCCTATGACAAACCATTATGGAAAAGAATACTGGAGCGTATTATACAGAGTGAAGTCAAAAATAAAAACACCAATACAGTATATTCAGTTCAGTTCAGTTCAGTCACTCAGTCATGTCCGACTCTTTGCGAACCCATGAATTGTAGCACACCAGGCCTCCCTGTCCATCACCAACTCCCAGAGTTCACTCAGACTCACGTCCATCGAGTCTGTGATGCCATCCAGCCATCTCATCCTCGGTCGTCCCCTTCTCCTCCTGCCCCCAATTTCTCCCAGCATCAGAGTCTTTTCCAATGAGTCAACTCTTCGCATGAGGTGGCCACAGTACTGGAGTTTCAGCTTTAGCATCAGTCCTTCCAAAGAAATCCCAGGGCTGATCTCCTTCAGAATGGATTGGTTGGACCTCCTTACAGTCCAAGGGACTCTCAAGAGTCTTCTCCAACACCACAGTTCAAAAGCATCAATTTTTCGGCACTCAGCCTTCTTCACAGTCCAACTCTCACATCCATACATGACCACAGGAAAAACCATGTCCTTGACTAGGCGGACCTTAGTNCTGGAGTTTCAGCTTTAGCATCAGTCCTTCCAAAGAAATCCCAGGGCTGATCTCCTTCAGAATGGATTGGTTGGACCTCCTTACAGTCCAAGGGACTCTCAAGAGTCTTCTCCAACACCACAGTTCAAAAGCATCAACTTTTCGGCACTCAGCCTTCTTCACAGTCCAACTCTCACATCCATACATGACCACAGGAAAAACCATGTCCTTGACTAGACGCTTTTGAATATGCTATCTGCTGCTGCTGCTAAGTTGCTTCAGTTGTGTCCGACTCTGTGCGAGCCCATAGACGGCAGCCCAGCAGGCTCCCCCAGTCCCTGGGATTCTCCAGGAAAGAATACTGTAGTGGGTTGCCATTTCCTTCTCCAGAATATGCTATCTAGGTTGGTCATAACTTTTCTTCCAAGGAGCACTGCTACTGCTGCTACTGCTAAGTCGCTTCAGTCATGCTCGACTCTGTGCGACCCCATAAACGGCAGCCCACTAGGTTCCTCTGTCTCTGGGATTCTCCAGGCAAGAATACTGGAGTGGGGTGCCATTGCCTTCTCCAATGCATGAAAGTGAAAAGCGAAAGTGAAGTCACTCAGTCGTGCAGACTCTTAGCGACCCCATGGACTGCAGCCTACCAGGCTCCTCTGTCCATGTCTTCCCAGGCAAGAGTACTGGAGTAAGTGCCGGGGTCCAGCCCCAGTGGATCCAGGGTAATTTGAAGGGTGGACGGAGTCGGCATCTTAGAAAAGAATTATTTAATTAGAAATATAATGATTAATTAGGAAAGAATTGTATTGTAGGAAAATTAGTGGAGAAAAGAGGCTGAATAACTTGGTTTACGTGGAAAGATAATAAAACTTCGAGACAAGAGGTTTGCACCATCTACATAGGTCACTGGTGCCCACTTGAATAGTGGAGGGTGTCCCGCCTTGGGCTCCCTCTCACATGGGTCTTAGAAGCCAGAGCAAGTAAGTAGACGTGGTGAGCCTCCACACTCCAGATGGGAATTCAGCCTGAAAAGGAGAGGGAGGGAGAAGGAGAAAGAGAGAGAGAGAGAGATTCGACATGGGGGGAGCCAGATTTCCAAGAAACCAGTTCGAGAAGCTGGTCTGAGAAACTGGTCCATCCTGTATTGTCTGGAAAGGCTTTTTATACTTTTGGTTGTACATAGAGATCAATGGATAATACAAAATTATGCAGTGTCAGGAGCCCTAACTCTTATCGAGACCAGGCTTTCTTTCTGCAAATCTTTCCGTATACAAAGGGTCTCAGGTGATTTACATTATCTTCTGGCCAGAAGGCCAATTAACATTTTACAGCCCTTTTCTGATAAGGGTCTGTCAACCAGAGAACTGATTTACCTTAATAGTGTTGTTCTTTTCCAAAATCTGGTGCCACTCTCAGAAAGCACTAAATAAAGTTACATTCTTACATAGCAAGGACACACAATTTTTAACAAAAAAGAGGAGTACAGTGATTTATAACAAAGAGAAAATTAACTCAAAAGTCTAGTGTTGCTAACATCAAAACTACTATATTCCTTTTTCTATATCCCAATTACATTGATTAATATCCTTCAGGTGCCTAAAAGATAAAGGATATGGAGGCCTGGCGGCAAACATTAACTCAACAATCAAACTAATTCTTAGCTCTAAAAGGCTCTATATCTTTAAGATGTTTTAAGCTTCGTGCCTCTCAAGGTTGGGGGCTGTAAACAATCACAAGTTGTAAAAGTTGCGGGGAACCTGTCAGGCAAGTTAGAGAGCCATCAGAGGGATTTGAGCTGAAACATTCCTTTCATATGCAGGAGACCAGTTGGAGCTCTAAGTTAACCTTTTTCAGAGAAAGGTGGTCGGGGATAGCCCCTTGTAATGTCAGAAGTGTATAGTATAGCAGACAGTAAACACACAGATTTTGGTTTTGGCATAGATGCTCAGGCAGAGAACCCCTTGAGACCTGACTCGCCTTGCCCCATCAGGTCTCTCCGCATGACCTTGTCATGGGTGGGATCTCCCATGCTGGCTCCCGGAAAGTAAGCAGTAGCTGCTCCATCGTCTTTCACAGTGAGAAGGGACCTGAGGGGACATCTTTAAGGAAAGAGAGTTCAGGTGGCAGCTGGGAGAAGGGACACTCCAGAAGGTGCGAGTGGCTCAGTCAGTCCCGAAGTGTCCGCCGGCCACATCCCTGGGCCTGGCTTACCTCTGAAGCTCAAGAAGGAAGCAGAGGAACTTGCGGAGACTGAAGGTGAGGTGAAGCATTCTCAAGGCATTATCACATGAATGGTGAGGGAGAAAGGGGGGTCCGGGAGATCAGGACTTGTGAACGGTTGTGTGAAGCGTTTGCTGCAGAATCTAAAGAACCAGACAGGAATAGAAAAGTTTTAAGCTGCCTTGGAGAAACACCAAGGAAGGTTATAAACGTTATTTATCTTCAGCGTCCCCACGGTGTCATTGCTGAGGGCAGGACACGGGAGGAAGGAAGTGGTGATTTTGAATATCCAGAGAGAGCCTGGTGGCGCAGGGCACAGAGGACCTTTTGAAGCTATGGGACACAAAGGTTGGAGATGGAAGAGCCCTGAATCTGTGACCCTTCAGTTGAAAGGAACAGCTGTTTAAAGTAGGAAAGACACTTCATGTGTTATTGTGAAATGGAGAAGATGAAAGTTAGAGAATCTGAATACATTCTTGGTAAGGAAACTCCTTTCCTTCTGAAAAGCTACACCAGGGATCAAGAGTTTTAAGGCCATCCATTTTACAGAAAATGTGCAAAAGTTACTACTTTTCAACTAGGGTTTTTAGCAGACAGTTCTTTTGGATGAATGGGCTTCCCTGGTGACTCAGACCTTAAAGAATCTGCCTGCAGTGTGGGAGACACAACTTCAATCCCTGGGTGGTGAAGATCCCCCTGGAGAAGAGAATGCCTATCCACTTCTGTATTCTTGCCTGGAGAACTCCATGGACAGTGGAGTCTGGTGGGCTACAGTCCATGGGGTTGCAAAGGGTCAGATACAACTGTGAGACTAACACTTTCACTTTTGTGTGTGTGTGTGTGTGGAAGGACCACTCCCCCCCCGCCCCACCCCATGCAGACATACACACTTTTTACAGTTTAAAGCTTCTGTTGTGAGATGCTTTCCCATATCACCTGGTTGTTCTACTTTTCCTATAGAATGAGTACTTTGGATCTGATCTGTTATTTTTACTTGCTACGAAAATTCAAATATGTGATTTCTATAGTAATACTGGAACTCACTAGAAGTAGAATTAGCAATCAGAATCTAAAATATGGCACAAATGAACCTATCTGCAAAATAGAAACAGATTCTCATAGAGATCAGACTTGTGGTTGGCATGGGGGAGGAGAAAAAGGAGGGATGGACTGGGAATTTGGGGTTGGTAGAGGTAAACTATTATATTTAGAATGGATAAACTACAAGGCCCCACTGCATAGCACAGGGAACTATATCCAATCTCCTGGAATAAATTGTAATGGAAAAGAATATTAAAGAATGTGTATATGTGTGAAACTTGAGTCAATTTGCTGTACAGCAGAGATTGGCACAACATTGTAAATCAACTGTACTTCAGTTAAAAAAAAATTTAAATTTTAAAAAAGGAATAAAGTACTCTCCCAAAAAACAAAGATTCGTAATATGAGGAAAAGAAATGTGTGATATTTAAAAGGTGGTCCGTGATCAAAGTCAGTTTGGCACTTGATAAAACTAATTTTCAGTGTGTATTTGAAATGGCAGCAGGTTTTTTTCCCCCCTCAGAGTGATAAGAGAAGATGCATTGAAACTATGATAATGTTAATAGATCAAATTAGTTTTTTAAGAAAGCTTTGTTGTTCTCTTGTTCATAAATCAGTGCTGGCCCATAACTGTGGATATTATGGCTGTGCATTTTATTGACTTTTCTTCTATCTCTGGAAATACTTGTATAAATAACTCAAGAGAGAAGGGTATGTGATCTGAGGGAAACGTTGGCACTGTTAACCAAATCCTGTCAGAAAAGTTTTGTGAAAATCATTGTATTCTGTGTGGAAACCCTCATTACTTTAGCATTGGCCCACATAGAAGACAGACAAGTAGGCCAAAATCCAAGTAGGATGGAAGGGAGCAATTACCATCTGTAGTGCTGGAGAGGGTGTGGGAGGTGCTTTGAATGTCAGTACAAATACTTCCTTGAATGAGCATTTGGAGAAAATATGGCTTAAATGTGGTGAGTGTGCCCTATGGATGTGTGTGCATTATTTTAGCCCCTATAATCAGAAAGAGACTAATTTTCAGATAAGAAAGACAGGCATACAGACTCTCAAAGTGTTTCTTCATCACTATGGCAGTGAACCTTTGGCAAATAATTACTTAACATCCATTCCGTTTTCTGGGGCAGCTGAGGGCAGTTATCAAATCTGGCCTGTAATAACGTAATCAACAGTATTTAACAGGCTAACTTACCAGATAAACTACTAATGCTAACAGGATTTACTTTCTCTGAACTGATTCTCTGTTTATACAATAAGAGGAGAAATGAAATGGGGGCACAGTGTGATCTGATATGGGAGGCTGTAATATAAAGTTGGTGTTCACAAAACACAAGAATCAGTGACCAGTCACTTAGAAGCAGGAGAGGAGTCATTCTGGTGCCTAGTAAGTCACTCATGGGTATCTATAATAGGAGTTTCAATCTAGGATAAATCCACTATTGAAATCAGACAATGTCTGGAAAAAAATGGGAGGTTTTGCTGTTTTTGAGAATTCGAATGCAGTATTGTAGTAGGACATTATTTTTCTTTTGGCGGGGAGGACCTTTCGTATTTCTCTCTTTTTTCAGTTAGTTTGTTTATTTTTGGTTGTGCTGAGTTTTCATTGCTACCCATGGGCTTTCTCTAGTTGGGTGAGCGAGGGCTGCTCTTCGTGGGGTGCACGGGCTTCTTACTGCTGTGGCTCTTGTTGCAGAGCACAGGCTCTAGTTGTGCGGGCTCTGTAGTTTCAGCACACAGGCCTAGAAGTAGTGGCGCACGGGCCCAGGTGCTCTGAGGCATGTGGAATCCTCCTGGACCAGGGGTCAAACCCATGTCCTCTGCATTGGCAGGCAGACTCCCAGGGAAGTCCCAGTACACTGTATACAAGTCCCAGGACATACATAAAAAAAAGCAGCTTTGTATAAGTAAACTTCAAGAGAGCCTAAGAGTCCAAATTACTTGGAAATTTAGATGTCAGGTCTTTTTATTTATTTTTATTTTTTATTTTATTTTATTTTTTAGATGTCAGGTCTTTTTAAAAGTGGGGAATGAAAGATAATTCAAATAAGTCTGGGCTCGTGAAAATCAAAATGGAAAAAAGATATTAAGAAAAACATGAAAACAGTAAGACTTTCTAGCACACTAACATTCACTCATGAATTAGCTGTTAGGTCAAGAATAGCTTGTTAATGTACCATCTCTTTAAATCCAGACAAAGGAAGTGACAAATGGAGTAAATATTTCAGTTGCATGATGATGGGAATGAACACTTAGGAAGCAGGAATAAACATTAAGAAGGAAGAAGTGAGTATTCCTGCCTTACTTAAATACACTCAAACCCTACCCTTGACATGTGCTCTTTAGTTCCTGTTCCTAGAAGAGGAGCTGTGAGCAATACCTTTGTCCTAGGTACTGTTGGTTTTCAAGGTTCCCAATGACAAAATGCCGCATCTCTTTGGGATCCAGGATTGCCATGGCGACAGCTCAGTCTCCCCACCACCACTCAGAGCCATTCCCAGAAGCATCTGTAAGGGTTCCTGTCTGTCTTCTGCCATGAAAGATTAGGAATGAAGGCTTGGAGGAGTGGAAACGAAGTACTGAGCACGGTCTTCCTTTCTGGCGTGGGATAACTGTGCTCCTCCCCAACTGTCAACTTTCAATTTCTCATGAGAATAGATAATTCCAAAATATAACCGGAAATACTTCCTACTTGGCTTTGAGATTTACTGTATCACTTTACAATCTCAAAATCTTTATAATTTCTTTCAGAATTATATTTTTGCTTAGAATGCTAATCTAGGCAAATTATTTAATTGTTGCTTTAGTTGCTAAGTCATGTCCAACTCTCTTGCGACCCCATGGACTGTAGACCACCAGGCTCCTCAGTCCATGGGCTTTCCAAGGCAAGAATACTAGAATGGGTTGCCATTTCCTTCTCCAGGGGTCTTCCAGACCCAGGTATTGAACCTGTGTCTCCTGCATTGCAGTCGGATTCTTTACCACTGAGCCACCTGGGAATCCCAAAATCATATAATTACTGGGCCCTAGTTTCTTAATCTGTGTAATTTATAACAGAAAACAATTTTAAAATGACAGAAATGTCTAACACTAGAGAAAGGAAGAGCTGGTTCACATAATTAGTAACCCTTAAAAACTGTGATAACGTGAAAAATGCTTATGTCAAAATAGTAAGTGAAAAAAATCAGGAACAAAGTTGTGAATATAATTTACACATTAAACGGGTGTAAAACTTAGCAAAAAAAGAGTATAAGAAGAACATCTGGTAATTTTCTATAGTGAGTGAATATTTAAAAAAAAAAACCCTCCTAAAAGTTTCTTGCTTGTGTAAAGAATGATACTGAACTTGTTTTGTCTCTGCGGGCCTTCAGCCTCTTCTTGCTCTCTGACTGAATTAAAAGTGGGTGGGGGGACTCCCCAGGTGGGCCAATGGTTAGACTCTACACTGCCGATATAGGCGCCCAGGTTAAATCCCTGGTGTGGGAACTAGATCCCACTTTACCATCTGAGCCACCTGGGAAGCCCCTAGATGCCACATACCACAGCTAAGAGTTTGCATGCAGCACCTAAGGCCTGGCACAGCCCAATACATTTTATTTTTTTTTAAGTGATGGGAGAATGATGGCAGGGACCAGGAAGCACCGATGTTTCCTAACTCAGGTGTCATGAACCAAACAGCAGTGTTGTTCCCTAGGATAATGAATTTGCTTGTGTGTATGTGAAAGGTGACCGTAGAGCTCTTACACTGCTTTCTAAGACTGTTCTTTGGTGCTTGCTGATGGATAGTTTTGACCCTCGGGGTCTCTTTGGGTGCTTGCTGGTGGATGCTTTTGTGTTTCTGCATCCCACAGCATATTGGAGGATGTTCCACATGGTTAATGGCTTCTGCAGCCCAGTGGTGGTTCCTGCTAGGAAATGCTTATCGTCTCAGAGGGGCCTCTCTGGGGGTGGCTCTGGGAGCGTGTGAGATATACATTTGTCATCCAGGCATCCTCTCATTGTCAGGGAGATGGGGGATGGTGGAGAGATCAGCTGTACTTCCTGTTACTTGTCAGCCTTTTGCACTCATATTCCTGTGCCAGGGACAAAGGGGACAAAGCTTGGTTGTTGTTATTGTTGTTGTTTTTTGAAGCAATGGGGGCAATGGTTGAATGTAGTATTTCTCATCAGATCTTATTTTCAAAATTAAATTTTTGTGCTCAAATGGCTGTTTTGGTTACCCCAGCCCAGGGCTTGCTCCTGGTCATGGTGGTTATTCTTTCAGAATTACTGTCTTTGTTTCTCCTTGCTTCGCTGCCCCTTTTTTTTTTTTTTTTTTCTTTTTTAATGGCTGTGCTGAGTCTTCGTTGCTGCTTGGGCTTTCTCTAGTTGTGGTGAGTGAGAGCTACTCTCTAGTTGTGGCACACGGGCTTCTCATTGCGCTGGCGTCTCCAGTTGCGAAGCACAGGCCTGGGCACCCAGGCTTTAGTAGTTGTGGCGTGTGGTTCAGCAGTTGTGGTGCCCGGGCGTAGTTGCTCCTTGCACATGGAGTCTTCCCAGACCAGGGACTGAACCCATGTCTCCTGCACTGGCAGGCAGATTCTTTACCACTGAGACACCTGGGAAGCCCCTTCACTGCTTAATATCCCTAATATGCTAAGATTGTTGTGCAAAGAACATTTAAATGCCTTCAAATATTATAGGAATGTTAGCAAACTACCTTGAAGTGTTTCAGGGACCTGTGATCTTCTTAATTACACAGTCTTGGTCCTGAAAGACCTTAGAGTCTCAATAGTAAGACACTGAACATCATTTAAACAATAATCAGAAAATTATAAAATACTAAAATGAATGGCTGTTTTCAGGCGGGCATATCCCAGATACATTCTGTATTTTATAACCAGCCTCCTTCATTACACATTAACCAAAAGGAAAACAGGAAAAGGGGATTGGTGTGGCAAAGACTGTCCTGAGATTAGATTATTTTACATGTCACATTTAATAGCTAGAACATTGTTAAACTACAGCTGAGCATAATCATGGCCTAGCTGGTAAGCAGTTTTCTGTATCCAAGCAGGCGATGTTTGTGAAGGACACAGGGCATTTCCACTCACAGGAGACCTGCTTAACCTTCCTGGTGACCAGAAGCCATGTAACAGAACACCGGTCAGGGTTGTTGTGCTCTGGGGTGCCCCAAGAACACCCTATACCCGAAATCTGAAGGAAGGCAGGTTAGGTAACTCTGAAGTGTCTCTTGCTGCCATAGAAATAGCCGTTTTCACAGCAACAGGATACTTTTATCCAGATAGAATGTAGAAAACACAAAACTTTGGTAAGTTAGGTTTTCATGTTGAAAAATGTTTTATGAGTATAATTAAAAACTCATTGTATTCTCAGGATTACATGTAAAATACACCTCTCTCTAGGGCCAGGTACTTCACAGCCATCGTGGCCAAGTGTACTTTACCTCAGCAAAGGCAGGGTCTTTGTTACATGCCTGTGTCATTGTGTTCCCTCTGTCAAATCACCACGTGGTATTCAGCTGTGGGTGTAGCAAGAAATGGGGACTAAGCTCCGGGGACCTGGCCTGTCTGGATCACTGCCCTGTGCCCCACCTTACGGCACAATGCCTGACCCATCGTTGCCCTCACAGATACTGGGGAATGAATGAGGAAAGAACTCTGGTGACTATGTATCATGCCATTAAATGGGGGTGAGGGCACACAGGAGAAGGAAAGGAAAGATAAATTTGGGTTGGAAGAAGCTGCTAGGTTGTTACAGAGCCAATTGAGAACGTTTGCCTGGAGGTCAGAGTGAAATTGAAGGATTAGATAACATTGCTCTGTGAGAGTAGGGATGAGGATGGGATTTTCAGGTCAGTGTCAGTCTAGAACTTGCTGTTAAAGCAGTCTCCGAAAAATAGTCTTGTTATTGCCAGACTTTCAGAAGCAATATTTAATGTAACTGGTAGCAAAGTACTTTTTCTTACTGTAACCATCAGCTGAAACTGTCAGACCAGGTCATGATCCAGATACCTCTGTGGGTGTTAGTTAAATTTACGTCTCCTTCATGACTCAATTTTAGCTGACCTTTTTGTCCACTGGGTAGTTATGCCTCATTAGACAGGTCGTTAGGCCTTTCGTTAATGTCCCTCCTAGGACACTGTGAGGGCAGCGCAGAGACTGGGAGCGGGCATCTTTGGCTGGGCCTGGTTGTGTTCTCTCGATATCCAGTGGCCGCTTAACAGTTTACCTCCATGTCGGCTTACAGAGTTGGGGGGATAGTCTTTCTTTCTTCCTTTGTCGCGTTTTTGCAGTCAGTGAGAAGGCAGCGACGTCTGTGTCACTGAGTCCGTGTAAGACACGTAAACAGATTATAGGAAAATGAAACCTTCCCCACAGGATCTTTGAATTTTTTGAGATCCAGGGACATTTATCATAACTCTTTTGTAAAACTCAATACCTGTTTGTTTAGTTAGACTTTTACTTTTCAGTGGAAACATAAATGTAGATAAAGACATACTTTCTCTTTTATCTGAAAACTGCAGAAAGCATGTTACCCTTTCAGACTGGGAGTACAGGCTGGTTCATGGGGAGCTCTAACTGTACCGCAGGTAGTCCTTCGGCTGTGAAAATGCAACTCAGAACTCAGGCTGCAGGCTCCCGCCGGCTCCTGCCTGAGCTCCAGTGCTGAGGTGTGATTGTCTTTCCTCTTTGGATGCAGCTCTACTGGCCGTGCAACGACAGTCTGTCTGCAGAGTGGCTCAGTTTCAGGTGTTGGGGGGTGGCCCAGAAGGTGGGCTCTTGGTTCTTAGTACATGGTTGATGTTGATGACCACGTGAAAGGCTACTTATTTCCCCCACCACATTCCTGGGTTTTGCAAAATGAGAATTAAACTTGACATCTACCTTTACATTTTAATTTTGTCTCCTTTTAGTGTGCTCATGAATTATGCTCTTATGTTATAAATCTAAATCTAGGTATCTTTGCAACTGGATGTTAACATCATGGCACCCCCCTCCTAGGGTGATGGTTATCATATCAGTTCCAAAGCATCATTCAAAGAAGCTTATATTCAGGGAATTCCCTGGCAGTCCAGTGGTTAGAACTTGTTGCTTTCACTTCCAAGGCCCAGGTTCAGTCCTTGGTTGGGGAATTCCACAAGCCCCCAGCATTGCAAAAAAAAAAACCAAGCTTATACTCTTTAAGATTTAAAAACGTATTTTATTTAAAATAGGGAGGAAAAGAAGGACTTGAGCAGGAAAAGCTGTTGCCTTCTAGTTGGTGAAGCTGCCACACAGGCTTTGACCTGACTTCTTGATTTCTGCGTTCTCACATTTACTCATTCCTCAGTCATCACTCAGCACCTACTCAGTGTCGGCCGCTATTCTGTCCTGGTGACAGCAGTGTGTGAGACAGGCAGCCTCTTGACATCATGACAGATCCCAGTGGAGTGTGATGGGCACTGTGAAAGACAGAGCTCAGGCACACCTTCTCTGAAGAAGTGGTGTTAAGTGGAGACGTAACAGATCTGATAAGGAGTTATCCTGAGGAAATAAAGAAAAAGGAAATATTATTGCAGGCAGAGCAAATAGTTTGGACCAGAACCTCAGAGCAAAACTGAAGGAGTTAGATGTGGTAGCTGCCAGCATACTGAGCTGAGTGCAGAGTAAGGGGAAGGTGGTGAGGTGGAGAGACGGAGAAAGGTACAGCCCACGCTGGGGAGAGCCCATCAGGGAATCTGGGCTTTTCCAGATTCCTAGAGAGGCTAGGGGAAGAAATGGCCAGTTTAGGAAAACTGTCTGGTTCATGGAACCAGAGCAGTGGATGGAAATCAAGGGACGTTCGGATGTTCAGTTGGTGGGACATAGGGATAGACTGGCCATGGGGGCAGGAAAGCTTCACTGCAGCTAGAGTGATTCCTTATCAGATGGTCAGGTTGGAATCACCATCACTTGAGTCCACTATCACTTCCTTTCCCTTCATGATTGTCTGTTGGCATTTGACTGAACATAGCCCCTACGTGCTAGGTCACTGGGATCCTGCAAAGCTTGGCATACAGTATGCTTCTGTTAGGAAGCTTGACTACAGGGGAACTGAGCTAACAGATAAGCATGAGTCACATTATGTGAAGAGGTGGGGTACTTGGAGAGACAGTTCTGGTTGCAGGCACCCTCTTGACAGGTCAAGTTGTAGCTTAAGACTGAGAGCCTCGACTCATTTTCCTAATCCCAGGTGGCAGGCAGAGCTATTCTATGATGCTTTCTTTCCTAAACCATTATACCAGATTCTGCCTCAAACTATTTAATTATCAGCATAAGTACTCTCTTTATTACATTTGTGAACATACCCCAAGATTGTACAGAAGTATTTATAGTTTTGATGGGTTCAGTATATATATCTTGGTTTATTGCTTAACTATACAGGAGCAAGGTCTGGAATCTTTTCACCTTTTTCTAGCAATTATTGAACACCCACTGCATATTAGGCCTTGTTCTAGGAACTTGGGGGTACTGCTGCTGCTGCTGCTAAGTTGCTTCAGTCATGTCCGACTCTGTGCGACGCTATAGACGGCAGCCCACCAACCTCTCCCGTCCCTGGGATTCTCCAGGCAGTGCACAAAACAGGCAAAAAATTCCCTTTTCTCAAGGAGCATTCTAGGAGGCATGGTGGGAGGAGGCCAACAATGGGAGGATATACCTGTTTCTAATAAGACAGCATTTGAGTAGAGACCTGAAGGAAGTGAGGGAGTATGTAGACCCAACTGATCCCATCTGTACAGTAGAGGGAACCGGCAACCCAGGAACCCTGAAACAGAGATATACCTGGAGTGTTTGCGATACACACAGCAGTGAACCATGGTAACCAGGTTAGAGTGAGCAAGGGAAAGAGAAACAGGATGTAAAGTCAGAAAGAGGATAGGGGATAGACAGGCCTTTTGTAGGTTAGAGGAAGAACCTTGGCTTTTATGCTAAAGTGAAAGTCACTCAGTCGTGTCAGACTCTGTGACCCAATAGACTATACATTCCATGGAATTCTCCAGGCCAGAATACTGGAGTGGGTAGCCTCTGCCTTCTCCAGGGGATCTTCCCAACCCAGGGATCCAACCCAGGTCTCCTGCATTGCAGGCAAATTCTTTACCAGCAAAATCACAAGAGAAGCCTAAGAATACTGGAGTGGGTAGCCTATCCCTTCTCCAGCGGATCTTCCTGACCCAGAAAGAGATCCAAAGCCTGTGCAGCCTTTGGGCAGAAGAGTGGCGTGATCTGACTTACATTTTAATGGCGTCACCCTCAGTGCTAGATGAGAGTAGACTGGGGGTACAGTATGAGAAGGGGCAGGGTAGAATCTGGGAGGCCAGTTGGGCTCTCACAGTAGCGCAGGAGAGAAGACAGTGACTGGAATCAAGGCGGTGGCAACAGAGTAGTGGGAAGTGCTCAGATTCAGGGTGTGTTTTGAAGAGAGACAGCCACTAAGACATGTCTTTATGAATCGGATGAGAAGTATGAGAAAAAGAACGACCAAAGATTACTCCAAGCTTTTAGATTTAAACAGCTGGAAAATTTGTGTTAGCAGTTTCTGTGGAGAAAAATGAGTTTGGTGGGGAGAAACATCAGGAGTTTAGTTCTGGGCACCAAGTGGAAATGTACATCAGATAGATGGTTGTTTATACTAGTCTGAAGCTCAAGGAAGAGGACCTGACTGACAGGTTTGAAAGTCATCAGAGAATAGATAGTATTTAAAGCCATGAGAGTGAATATGAATAGACTTATCAGTCTTGAGGCAAGAGCCACGGTTAGCACAGTCATCATCAGGAGAAACAGCAGAGAAATGGTCAGAGAAGTAGGAAGAAACACAGCCAATGTCACAATCTACTTCAAAATTAGATTGGGAAATTAGATTAGATTCCTTGGTGGTCCAGTGGTTAGGACTCTATGCTTTCAGTGCTGAGGGCATGGGTTCAATCCATGGTTGGGGAAGTAAGATCCTGCGAGCTGTGTGGCCCGACAAACAAAGTTAGATTGAGGCCCCAACTCACTTAATAATTAGGGTCCGCATCACTGGCCACAGTGCTATATTTTAGAGTATTTTATATTAAGATACAATTACTGAGGAAATTCATTCACAGAAAAGTCTAACTCCCAAACAAGCCCCTTGACGCTGGCACCTGGGAATGTATCTGAGAGGGCAGAGGCCCGCTGCCAAGTCTGTCGAGGGTGCCCTGAGGCTGCCCCGCTGGGGAATTCCAGCCATGGGCTGGTTCTGGGGTGTGGTGGGGGTGGAAGCTGACCTCAGGCTTCCTAACCATGTGGTGTGCCAACCTGTTGCCCAACCTGTCCAGCTGTAGCCACAACCTGTTACACATTATTTCTCACTTACATCCTTCCTTGGCTTGCTTACAGCCATACCAGAGAAGAACCCCTCTTTCAGCCCTCACACTGAGTACAAGTTGTTCCTGAGTGGTGAGGACTTGCCTAGCCCCGGCAGCTCAGCAGCTTGCCTAATGTGATGTTGGCTATGGGAAAGGGCAACCTTCTGATCCTCAGCAAGTGCCCACACTCACTAGGTTGCTGGCCTCTGCTTGGCTTCAGCCATTGTCTTTATACAGCCCTCCCTTGGTATCTAGGGGGGTGGGGTTGGTTCCAAGACCCCTTGGGACCCCAAATCCACAGATGCTCAGTGTTAGTCATTCATTCGTGTCCGACTCTTTGCGACCCCATGGTCGGTAGCCCAGTAGTCTCTTCTGTCCCTGGGATTCTCCAGACCAGAATACTGGAGGGGGTTGCCATTCTCTTTTGACCCAGGGATCAAACCCAGGTCTCCCGCATCAATGTAGGCAGATTCTTGACTGTCTGAGCCACCAGAACATAGAAAAAGTGCTCAACGGATGCTCAAGCCCCTCATAAAATGGCATATGACATACACTTATCCTCTTGTATACTTTGTCATCTCTATAAATTACTTACAATGTCTAATACAATGTAAATAGTTGTAAATAAAATGTAAAGCTATGTGAATAGTCACTGGTGTGCAAACAATTTCAAGTTTTGTGTTTAAAGGAAAGAGACTTAATTCACACATGTCCATTTAATTTGATTATAGATGTAAATCCACATGGTGCAAATNTAAATTACTTACAATGTCTAATACAATGTAAATAGTTGTAAATAAAATGTAAAGCTATGTGAATAGTCACTGGTGTGCAAACAATTTCAAGTTTTGTGTTTAAAGGAAAGAGACTTAATTCACACATGTCCATTTAATTTGATTATAGATGTAAATCCACATGGTGCAAATAGGTTGTTCTATGCCCTCAGCCATAACTTACAGTGATTAAAAATTGATGTATAATTTACATACAATGAAATACACAGATCCTAAGTATTCAGCTTGATGAATTGTGGCAAATATATCCCCATGTAACCACAGTGCAACACAAGATATAGAATATTTCCATCCTCATTCGTTTCCTTGTGCCCTTTTCCAGGCAGTTCCACACCTCCTTGCCCCACCTCCCGACCCACCAACCATCCTGCTATCACTTTTGACTCCTGTTGCTAATAAGTAACTTTGCCTGTACTTCAAGTAAATGAGCTCCTACAGTAAGGAATGTTTTTTTTGGTGTGTGTGCCTAGCGTCTTTCACACAAAGTAATATTTTTAAGATTCATGCATGTGGTTGCATGCATTAGTAGTTCATTAATTTTTGCTGCTTTTTTTCTGTATGTCATTGTATGACCATACCATAAGTTATTTATCTAATTTCCTATTCCTAAGCATTTGGGTTTATTTCCAATTTAGGGCTAAGATGAATAAGGTGGTGGGAATATTTTGTGCAAGTTTTTTGTGGACATATGTTTTCATTTTCTTGGGTAAATATCTACGAATGGAGTTGTTGTGTCATTGAGTTGATATATCTTTATAAGAAAATGTCAATTTTCCATAGTGACTGTACTATTTCACACTGCCACCAACAACATGTGAGAGTTCTGTTGTTCCATATCCTCTCCAGACTTTGGGGTTGTTAGTCTCTCCCTCTCTCTTTTTTTACCTTTTCCATTCTAGCAAGATTTGGTTTTAGTTTGCATGTCCCTGATGACTAGTGATATGGAGCACCTTTTCACATGCGTATTGGCTGTTTTTGTATCTTTGGTGTGACTTGATCTAATCTTTTGACATTTTAGAAAATCAGGTTCTTCTTTCGTGTGTGTCTGTATGTCTTCTTCTTCTTCTTTTTATTTTTTTTGTGTGCCTGCTACAGGAATGTGGGATCTTAGTTCCCTGACCAGGGATCTAACCCATGCCCCCTGCAGTGAAACCATGGAGTCCTAACCACCTGACCACCAGGGAAGTCCCAGTGGTTTTTATTTATCCTGGACCCAGTGTACTCTGTTTATTAATTTATATTTTTATAATTTACCAAAAGATCACAACAGTAAAAATAGAGGGTTAGTGAAAATTATTTAGAAGTTTTAATAAAAATTTGAGCATAGTAAGCTCAAATTTGTAGTTCCTACTTTCATGATTTTAATGTTACATATATGGAAAAGGTCAGTTTTCATTCCAATTCCAAAGAAAGGCAATGCCAAAGAATGCTCAAACTACCGCACAATTACACTCATCTCACATGCTAGTAAAGTAATGCTCAAAATTCTCCAAGCCAGGCTTCAGCAATATGTGAACCGTGAACTCCCTGATGTTCAAGCTGGTTTTAGAACAGGCAGAGGAACCAGAGATCAAATTGCCAACATCTGCTGGATCATGGAAAAAGTAAGAGAGTTCCAGAAAAACATCTATTTCTGCTTTATTGACTATGCCAAAGCCTTTGACTGTGTGGATCACAATAAACTGTGGAAAATTCTGAAAGAGATGGGAATACCAGACCACCTAACCTGCCTCTTGAGAAATCTGTATGCAGGTCAGGAAGCAACAGTTAGAACTGNCGACTGAGCAACTTCCCTTTCACTTTTCACTTTCATGCATTGGAGAAGGAAATGGCAACCCGCTCCAGTGTTCTTGCCTGGAGAATCCCAGGGACGGGGGAGCCTGGTGGGCTGCCATCTATGGGGTCACACAGAGTCGGACACGACTGAAGCGACTTAGCAGCATATATGTTTTAAAATTTATTTTTTAATTGAAGGAGAATTGCTTTACAGAATTTTTTTGTTTTCTGTCAAACCTCAATATGAATCAGCCATAGGTGTATATTTATCCCCTCCCTTTTGAACCTCCCTCTCATCTCCCTCCCCATCCCACCCCTCTAGGTTGATTCAGAGTCCCTGTTTGAGTTTCCTGAGACATAACAGCAAATACCCATTGGCTATTTTACGTGTGGTAATGTAAGTTTCCATGTTACTCTTTCCATACATCTCGCCCTCTCCTCCTCTCTCCCCAAGTACATAAGTCTGTTCTCTATGTCTTTTTCTCCATTACTGCCCTGAAAATAAATTATTCAGTGCCATTTTTCTAGATTCCATATATATGTGTTTTTGTAATGAGCAGAAATTCTTTTAACATTTTGAGATACAGTTTATCGGTGGGTTAGGGCTCTGTGTGTTCTGTCCAAGAAATCTACATATCCTATGATCTTGAAAATATTCTCTGACATGTTTTTCTAGAAGCTTTTGTGTGTGGTGGGTGCGTACTTGGTTGTGTCTGACTTTTTGCCGCCCCATGAACTGTAGCCCGCCAGGCTCCTCTCTCCATGTAATTTTCCAGGCAAGAATACCGGCTGTCTCTTATACACATCTCATCATGGACTAGATGGAGGTGAGTCTGAGTGAACTCCGGGAGTTGGTGATGGACAGGGAGGCCTGGCGTGCTGCGATTCATGGGGTCGCAAAGAGTCGGACACGACTGAGCGACTGAACTGAACTGAACTGATATATGCCTAAAAGGGAAACACCTTTTACTTTATTTTTTAAGAGGGTTTATATATATATATATGTTTTTGGAAAAGGCAGTGGGACCCCACTCCAGCACTCTTGCCTGGAAAATCCCATGGACAGAGGAGCCTGGTGGGCTGCAGTCCATGGGCTCGTGAAAAGTCGGACATGACTGAGCAACTTCCCTTTCACTTTTCACTTTCATGCATTGGAGAAGGAAATGGCAACCCGCTCCAGTGTTCTTGCCTGGAGAATCCCAGGGACGGGGAAGCCTGGTGGGCTGCCATCTATGGGGTCACACAGAGTCGGACACGACTGAAGCGACTTAGCAGCATATATGTTTTAAAATTTATTTTTTAATTGAAGGAGAATTGCTTTACAGAATTTTTTTGTTTTCTGTCAAACCTCAATATGAATCAGCCATAGGTGTATATTTATCCCCTCCCTTTTGAACCTCCCTCTCATCTCCCTCCCCATCCCACCCCTCTAGGTTGATTCAGAGTCCCTGTTTGAGTTTCCTGAGACATAACAGCAAATACCCATTGGCTATTTTACGTGTGGTAATGTAAGTTTCCATGTTACTCTTTCCATACATCTCGCCCTCTCCTCCTCTCTCCCCAAGTACATAAGTCTGTTCTCTATGTCTTTTTCTCCATTACTGCCCTGAAAATAAATTATTCAGTGCCATTTTTCTAGATTCCATATATATGTGTTTTTGTAATGAGCAGAAATTCTTTTAACATTTTGAGATACAGTTTATCGGTGGGTTAGGGCTCTGTGTGTTCTGTCCAAGAAATCTACATATCCTATGATCTTGAAAATATTCTCTGACATGTTTTTCTAGAAGCTTTTGTGTGTGGTGGGTGCGTACTTGGTTGTGTCTGACTTTTTGCCGCCCCATGAACTGTAGCCCGCCAGGCTCCTCTCTCCATGTAATTTTCCAGGCAAGAATACCGGAGTGGGTTGCCATTTCCTACTCCAGGGGCTTTTCCTGACCCAGGGATAGATCTCTCTTCTCTGGCATCTTCTGCATTGACAGGTGGATTCTATACCACTAGCACCACCTGAGAAGCCCAGAAACTCTGTGGTTCTGGCTTTTACACTGAGGTCTTAGATTCATTTTGGATTAATATTTGTGTACACAGTGAGAAAAGAAGGGCCAAGGGTTTTTGTTTCCCATGTGCTGTGCTTAGTCGCTCAGTCACGCCCAACTCTTTGTGACCCCATGGGCTGTAGCCTGCCAGGCTCCTCTGTACACGGGGCTTCTCCAGGCAAGAATACTGAAGTGGGTTGCCATGCCCTCCTCCAGGGGATCTTCCCAACCCAGGGATCGAACCCGGGTCTCCTGCATTGCAGGCGGATTCTTTACCGTCTGAGCCACCAGGGAGGCTCAAGAATTCTGGAGTGGGTAGCCTACCCCTTCTCCAGGGGATCTTCCTGACCCAGGAATCAAACCTGAGNCTCCTCCAGGGGATCTTCCCAACCCAGGGATCGAACCCGGGTCTCCTGCATTGCAGGCGGATTCTTTACCGTCTGAGCCACCAGGGAGGCTCAAGAATTCTGGAGTGGGTAGCCTACCCCTTCTCCAGGGGATCTTCCTGACCCAGGAATCAAACCTGAGTCTCCTGCATTGCAGGTGGATTCTTTACCAGCTGAGCTACCACAGAAGCCTATATGGATATCCAATTGTTACACCATTTTTAAAAAAGAGTTTTCTTTCCCCATGAATTGATATAATACCTGGACTGAAAATCAGTTGACTGAATTTGTGTGGCTTGCAGTGTAATTATACTATTACAAGGCAGTAACTATCTAGAAATCTCTAATGGCTGTTTTTGAAACCTGGCACTGAAAAAGAGAAAGCAAAATTTGTAATTAAAAAATATGTAGTTACAGGGAAAACTATAATAGGTTTCCACATAGCTTGGATGAACTACCTAGGCTCCACCATATGTAAGCTTCTCGATGGCTTGATAATTCTCATGGCATCAGGAAGACACAATCCCAGAACAAGTAATGACCCTTGAAAAAAACCTAGTCAAAAGCATCCTTAACGATATACTGCAGGTTGTTTCGGAATAAAGGATAACATGACAGAGAAAACAACACTACTCAGTTCTTCTGTTATAATTCTCCTCTCATCAAAGACCTCGCTAGAAAAGCAGGCACGGGGAAGGGAGACTGAGTTTTTACCTCTGGTCCATTTGAATGACGTCCCAAGGGGTGGAGAAAACTAGCAGGTAACCATTGCTGTAGCCCTATATCCTGTCAGACTTTGAGGCACTGTGGAGCAGAGAGAGATGAAAGAAGATGGATGAGGTGATACCATTTCTCATTTTCATGAACTTTATATCCTCATCAGTATTTGATATCAGATTTTCTGAGTTTCACCCATTCCAATAGGTGTGTAGTTGTGATGTTTTAATTTGCATTCCTAATTAATGCAGTTTAATAACTAATCTAATGGTTGATATGTTGCTGCTGCTGCTGCTGCTGCTGCTAAATCGCTTCAGTAGTGTCCGACTCTGTACGACCCCATAGACGGCAGCCCACCAGGCTCCCCCATCCCTGGGATTCTCCAGGCAAGAACACTGGAGTGGGTTGCCATTTCCTTCTCCAGTGCATGAAAGTGAAAAGTGAGAGTGAAGTTGCTCAGTCGTGTCCGACTCTTAGCGATCCCATGGGCTGCAGCCCACCAGGCTCCTCCGTCCATGGGATTTTCCAGGCAAGAGTACTGGGGTGGGGTGCCATTGACTTCTCCCATTCTAACAAAAGTAACTTCTATTTTTTTGTGCGGCCTGGCTTATTATATATAAGATCCTGAGTTAAACATTATCTCTTTGAGTCATTGAATTATACTAATTGATTTTAGAATATTGAACCAGTCTTACATTCTCTTGGTCATCGTATATTGATGATGCTAATAGCTTATTAAGGATTTTGACCCTGTGTTCATGAGGGATGTTGGTCTATAATTTGATGCCATTTTTGGCTTTTTCCTCTCCCCTCATAACCCCAAGTCCTACTGATAGCTTTCTGCTCCGTTTCATTCCCTCCATCAGACCCTCCTTATCTCTTATTTTTATCTTAACTGGTTCTCGATGTCTTGTCTCCTGAACTCTATTCCACTTACCTCAAGTTAAAAAAATGCAGTGGTTCTCATTGCTTACTGTTATTAGTTAGGGTCCAGGCAGGAAACAGCCAGCACATTCAGAGAGTTACTGACATGCCTTTAAGGGAGGGATCATTTACAGTGGTGACAGGGGTAAGGGAAAGCTGCAAAGGATGGCGGCACACCGGGAGTGGGGCAGGGGTACCAGAACCCAGAAAAGTCTGTGACTGTGGGAAGAGGGATCCTCCTGAGGCATGTGACCTTGGTCAAGGATCACAGCCCCCGCCAGAGCCTCATCCTGGTAGGGAGAGAGGCAAGTACTGTAACCTTTCGGCTGTGCTCTGATCTCCTCCTGAGATTGGCTGAACCCAGATGGAAGCCAGAGGGCCTGGAGCCCACATGCTGTAGTCGCTAGAGACTGACCTTCTCATCCATGGGAGGCAGAGCAGAGCAGAGGGAGATCAGGTGGCAAAGGCGGGTCAGACCAAAAGTACCAAGCACACCCGCCTGTCAGCCTCCACACTGCTGATTAGCACTTGTGCCACCAGCTCTGGCTCCTACTCCCTTTCTGACTGGTTGCTCCTGAAGTAATGAAGACTATGTCCTTTCATCTTTTATTCATTGTAGTCTTCCTATTAGGGCCTCAGTAAAGGTGTGATGTGTGAACAGAGCAGTATTGGTTTGAGTGACGGAGCTGAGGCAAGCAGTCGCCAGCCAGGGAGCAGAATGAACTTTCCTGGTTCACACTTGTCGCTAAGGATGCAAGAGCTGTTCCACACACATAAGCCTCTATTTTTGTGGAGGCTTAGCAAAGAGCTGACTTGTTGGAAAAGACCCTGATGCTGGGAAAGACTGAGGGCTGGAGGAGAAGGGGACAACAGGATGAGATGGTTGGATAGCATCACTGACTCGATGGGCATGAGTCTGAGTGAACTCCGGGAGTTGGTGATGGACAGGGATGCCTGTCGTGCTGTGATTCATTGGGTCGCAAAGAGTCAGACACGACTGAGCAACTGAACTGAACTGAGAGAAGCTCAGTAACCTGTTCCAGGTCTCACAGAGGGTTGTGGCAGGTCTGTTACACAAAGCCAGATGTGGAGCTCTGGAAAAGTTACCTTGCCTCCCCAAGATTCTGTGTTCCTCATCTGTAAGACAGGGTGGCGTGGACTTGGAGGGATAAAACTATATATTACACTAAACACTGTATGTTTTACACTAAACACTGCCTGGTCTATTGGACTCACTACATACTAGCGTAGAATATTATCTTCATATTCCTATATGCTTTTGAAGAGGAGCTATCTAAGTCAGTCATATATAGCTTAAAAAAAAAAAGTCCATGTAGTGACTTCCTGTGTACCAGGTCCTATTTTATTTTTTTATTTTCACAAAGATGTCATTTGTTTCTTTTTAGTGGAGGATAGTTGCTTTACAGTGTGTTGATTTCTGCTGTGCAGCAGCATGATTGAGCCGTAGGTATATACATGTGTCCCATCCCTCTGAGCATTCCTCTCAACCCCCCACCCCATCTTACCCACTAGGTTGTCACAGAGCAGCAGGTTGAGCTCCCTGTGTTACATAGCGCCCTCCCACTAGCTGTCTGTTTTACACGGGGTAGTGTGTGTTTCACTGCTACTGTCTCGTCCCGCCCTCTTCTTCCTCCCTGCTCTGTCTACAAGTCTACTCTCTATGTCTGTGTCTCTGTTGCTGCCCTGTGAATAGGTTCATCAGTACCGTTTTTCTCGATTCCATATACATGCGTTAATATACGATATTTGTCATTCTCTTTTTGACTTACTTCACTCTGTATAAACAGACTCTAGGTTCATCCACCTGACTAAAACTGACTCAAATTTGCAATTTTTCTGGTTTAGTAATATTCCATTGAGCTTATCCATTCACCCGTCTATTGACATTAGGTTATTTCCATGTCCTGGCTGTTGTAAATAATGCTGCAATAAACATTAGGGGACATGTGTCTTTTAGAATTGTGGTTTTCCCAGGGTATATGCCTAGTAGTGGAGTTGCTAAATCATATGGTAGTTTTATTTCTAGTTGTTTTTTTTTTTTTTAAGAATCTCCACACTGTTCTCCATAGTGTCTGTATCAGTTTGCATCTCCACCAGCAGTGCAAGAGGGTTCCTTTTCTCCACATCCTCTCCAGCATTTATTGTTTGTAGTTTTTTTGATGATGGCTAGGCCCTGTTTTAAATGCTTCATGAATACTGACTTAATACAGATTTAATCCTTAAGTCCCTTGTGAGGTAGATACAGTCAACTCCCTTTTACAGAATGATTGAGAAACTCATCTGACATCACCCAGCTGGTAGGAGGTGGAGCCAGGATCTGAGCCCAGGCAAGCTAGCCGCAGACTCACGCCTCTGACCTCTGTACTGCCTTCCCTATAACCTGTGGCCTCATTGGAGTGTGTATGGTCAGCCCTGTCAAGGCGCTTTCCCTGCTTCGTTCCTGACCAGGCTGTGGTGACTGCAATACATGTGAGCTCGGCAGGGCTGGGTTTATGGAGATCTTTGGAGGCATATGAAAGGTACGTACAAGGATGTTGGGGGCAAGCAACAAGGGCATGTTAGGAGTAAGAAAGGGTAATCACTGAAATAAATGTGAAAAACCAGCTCTGTCTACCGGAGCAGGAAAACACCTAGTCATGCCTGCCTAGCTTCATGCCATCTGGCTTCCTCAGAGGCCAGCTCTTGCCCTTTTATTTATTGGTGTTGATGAAGCTGCCCTTGAGTCAGTGTCACTAAAACAGAGGTTATTAACAATTCTTCTAATCCATTCTGTTGTTTTAAGCCACCAACGCAAATATACGCCCAAATATAATTAGAACATAAAGAAATGAAATATGAGAGAGGAAGAAGTGTGCCCTGGGCGTGAATTTAGAAAGGACATGGACATCGTTGCTTTTGGTGGCTCTGTCTCACTCCCTGGCCCTTAGAGCTGTTATAATGAATGACCCACAGAAAATTTAAGCAGAATCTTACTTATGTAGCACTACAAAGTTTACACTTTCAAGGTCCCAGAATATCCATGACCTGTAAGTAACCCCCTAAAAACCTGTAAATACAGAAAGTGACAAAAATAGCTAAAGGGAATTCAGGACATGAAAATAGTAGAAGGTAGTATGTGACTGACCTGTTTTCTAACTAGAAAGGAAGCCTGTAAGGGCAAGAGAATTATGAGCAAAGATGAAACAGAGGTGGCTGGGAGACCACGGACATAGTAGTAGAAATAGTAGAATTCAGCGAACGAGACAAAACTCTACAGCCCAGAAAGTTAGAGACAGGAGGAGGCAGGAAGCTGACAGGGGTTTGGGGTTACAGGCATCTCAAGTCTTGCTTATTTCTGTGGTTCACAAAGGCACAGTTGTCTTCAGGTAGGATCAAGCAGTACAGAATGCTGTGCTGTGGGCTATACGGGCAAAACAAGCCCTAACAGAGATGATACTTCGCACTGTCCACTTACATCTACAGTAGAAGCAAAAGAAAAGCTAGATCTGAAAATGAAATTAAAACAATTCCATTTACTATAGCATCAAATAAAATAACAAGTAAATTTAATCAAAAAGTGTGTAACTTATACTGTGAAAACTATAAAATATTGTGTAAATGAATTAGACACACCATGTTCATGAATCAGAGATCTTAAGATTGTTATGATGAAAAGAGTTCCCAAATTGATCTGCAGATTCAAAGCAATCTCTTTCAAAATCCCAGATTGATAAATTGGTCATAAAATTTATAGGAATGTGCAAGGGTTCCAGAATAGCCAAAATAATATTTCAAAACAAAAAGAAGATTCACACTTAGTGATTTCAGAACTTACTGAAGTAATCAAGACAGGGTACTGGAGTAAAGACAGACTATAGACCAGTGGAATAAAGTTCAGTTCAGTCACTCAGTCATGTCTGACTCTTTGTGACCCAATGGACTGCAGCATGAACTTTCCTCTCTATCACCAACTCCCAGAGCTTGCTCAAACTCATGTCCATTGAGTCAGTGATGCCATCCAATCATCTCATCCTCTGTTGTCCCCTTCTCCTCCTGCCTTCAACCTATCCTAGCATCAGAGTCTTTTCCAATGAGTCAGTTCTTCTTATCGGGGGGCAAAGTATTGGAGTTTTAGCTTCAACATCAGTTCTTCCAATGAATATTCAGTACTGATTTCCTTCAGGATTGATTGATTTGATCTCCTTGCAGTCCAAGGGACTCTCGAGTCTTCCCCAACACCATAGTTCAAAAGCATCAATTCTTCAGCCCTCAGCTATCTTTATAGTCCAACTCTCACATCCATACATGACTATTGGAAAAACCATAGCTTTGACTAGACAGACCTTTGTTGGTAAAGTAATATCTCTGCTTTTTAATATGCAGTCTAGGTTGGTCATAGCTTTTCTTCCAAGGAGTAAACATCTTTTAATTTCATGGCTGCAGTCACCATCTGCAGTGATTTTGGAACCCCACAAAGCAAAGTCTGTCACTGTTTCCATTGTTTCTCCATCTGTTTGCCATGAAGTGATAGGACTGGTTGCGTTGATCTTAGTTTTCTAAATGTTGAGTTTTAAGCCAACATTTTCACGCTCATCTTTCACTTTCATCAAGAGGCTCTTTAGTTCTTCGCTTTCTGCCATAAAGGTGGTGGTATCTGCATATCTGATATAATCTGCATATCAGAATAAAATTGAGAGTCCACAAACCCATATATTTATGATCAACTTATTTTCAGTAAACGTACCAAGGTCATTCTGGCGGAAAAAAATACTTTCTTCAACAATTGGGGCTGGAACAAGTAGATAACCACATGACAAAGAATAGTTAGGCCTCTGTACCTCCCAATTCCTTCGTTCCCCTAATTTACTTTGTCTCCATGGATTTGCCGATTCTGAACATTGTACATAAATGGAGTCATATAGCATATGGTCTTCTGTGACAAGCTGCTTTGACTCAGCATAATGTTTTCATGGGTCATCTGTGTTGTAGCTTGTATCAATACTTCATTAATTGTTGTGGCTGAATAGTACTACTTTATCAGATTTTGTTTACCCATTCAGCAGTTGATGGACATTTGGGTTGTTTCTACTTTTTGGCTGTTATGATTAATCCTCCTGTGAACATTCATGTACAAACTTACCATGTTAATAAGATCTAAAAGCAGCTCAATAAACAACTGTTCCCCACTGTCTTAATTTTCCCAGAAAGAATTACACTCATCATCTGTTAACCTGAAGCAATTGTTTTCATTTTGAGTAACTATCTCCACAACTTTCCCCTGGTTTATAGCTAGTAATTTCACAGATCATTCTTCCTATTAGGTTTTCTAGGTATGTGTTTTGAAACTCATCTTATTTGGAGATAACCCTTGAAAGTGACCCTACACAAAACTAGACCTGTCTTGAGATTTCTGGATCTTGCAGGGCCTTTTAAGTCATACTAAAGCATCTGGACATCATACTGAGTCCATTGGGAAGTCATTGAAGTGTTCAAACAGGAAAGGAGTGATGTGATTCCATTTGCGTTTTAGAAAAATCCCTTTGCAAAATGAGGAATGGATGAAGGAAGGAAAGGATGGAAGCAGGAGAGATCGAGTAGAAGGTTGTTGCATCATCCCGGTGAGTGGTGCTGGGGACTAGACTAGGGCAGTGGCGCAAGGGCTGTCAGGAGGGGCTGGGGGTGGATTTAAGAGATAATAAAGAGGGAGGATCATCAAGGCTTGATGATGAGTTACCTACACAGATGAGGGAATGAAGAGGTTGCAGATGGGTTGAAGAACCGAATTGGTGATGATGACATGCCATGAAATAGAAAATAGAGGAAGAAAATGTTTGAGGGAAGGTTTATGATAATTATTAAATGCTGACTATACACCAGAGAAGGCAATGGCAGCCCACTCCAGTACTCTTGCCTGGAAAATCCCATGGACGGGGGAGCCTGGTGGGCTGCCGTCTATGGGGTCACACAGAGTCGGACACGACTGAAGTGACTTAGCAGTAGCAGCATACACCAGACACTTTGTTAGGCACTTTTAACCAGATCTCATTTCATCTTCAAAAGACTCCTTGAGCTAAACAGCATTAGACCTGCTTTTCCCAAGGAAAACGTTTCATTCAGCTCAGAACTGGTGAGGCCAGGATTTGGACCCATAGATGCATTCACTGTGTGTTCTCACTGTCTTACTTTACTGCTTCTGTTCAGGTTTAGTCACGTGGGTTTTGTGGAGCTTAGAATACATGGGTATGTGCAGCTCTGGAGAGAAAGCTGGGGTTGTGCTTCAGATTTGGAAGTCACTGGTATACTGATTAAAGCCTGGGACATGAGCAGTAAAAGGACATGTAGAGAAAGAGAAGAGGGTGCCTCTGACAGGATCTCAAGAACCTTAGCATTGAAGGGGCAGGGGAGCCCGAAAGCTGCACCCAGAAATGACCAGGAAGGTGGGAGGGCATCATGGATGGGGAAGGAAGAGCTGTATGTATCCCTAGTGCTCACAGTTGGGGAGTGAAGTAGTTAATTACTATGGGTTTACAAAAGGAATGCCGTGACTCTGATCTGTGAGGAGGAGCAAGTGAAGCAATGTTATGTAGATAAAAGGAGAACAGCATTTGGATACAACTTTTCAAAAATTGTGATTTGCAGCATCAAAGATCAAAAAGTAGTCAGGTTTATTTTTTAAAAAAAGATGTTAGGTAGACTAAAGGGTTGTTAGGTATTTATAAAATTATTATTTAAAATGATACAGGACTTTGGGAGTTCCCTGGTGGTCCAGTGGTTAGGACTTGGTGCTTGTATTGCTGCAGGCCCCAGTTCAGTCCCTAGCTGAGAAACCAAGATCCTGCAAGCCACGCAACACAGCCTAAATTAATAAGCAAAATTTATAAATAATACTAAAAAATAAATGGTGCAGGACCTGTGGGAAACAGTATGCCAGTTTCTCAGAAAATTAAAAACAGATTTACCATATGATCCAGCAGTTCTACCTCTGAGTATATACCCAAAAGAATCGAAAGCCGAGCCTGGAAGAGATACCTGCATACCCACGTTCACAGCAGCGTTATTCACAGTGTGCTACCCAGGTGTCCATGGACAGGTGAATAGATAAGCAAAATGTGGTATATGCATACAATGGAGTATTTTCACCCTCAAAAAAGGAAGAAATTCTGACATAAGGTACACCATAGATGAACCTTGAGAACGTGCTAAGTGAAGTAAGCCAGTCACAGAAAGACCAATGCTCTGTGATTCCACTTTATGAGGCACCTATGCACAGCAGTCAGATTCATAGAAACATGGTGGTTGCCAGGGGCTGCAGGGAAAGGTTGAAATAAGAAGTCACTCTCTGTTAAGACAGAGTTTCGATTTTGCAAGGTGAAAGAGTTTTGGAAGTGGGTGATGGTGATGGTTACACAGCAGTATGAAGGTACTCAATTCCACTGAACTATACACTTAAAAATGGCTAACATAGTAAATTTTATGAGTATTTTATCACAATAAAATAAGAACCAAAAGTAAAAAGAAAGTGACGTGACATAGCCTCATCCCCACAGTCTGATTCAGTGGGTCTGGGGTCACCAGTGACCCCACACACAGCTCGAGTGGGACCGCTGATTTACCTGAGGGATTGCCTCAGAGGGAAACCTATTCCCTACACACATCAAAATCTCACTGTAATTTCCAAGCAGACTTTAGTTCAGTCACTCAGTTGTATCCAGCTCTTTGCGACCCCATGGCCTGTAGCACACCAGGCTTCCCTGTCCATCATCAACTCCCAGAGCTTGCTCAAACTCATGTCCATTGAGACGGCGATGCCATCCAACCGTCTCATCCTCTGTCATCCCCTTCTCCTCCTGCCTTCAAAAATTTCCCAGTATCAGGGTCCTTTCCAGTGAGTCAGTTCTTTGCATCAGGTGGCCAAAATATTGGAGTTTCAGCATTAGTCCTTCCAGTGAATATTCAGGACTGATTTCCTTCGGAATTGACTGGTTTGATCTCCTTGCAGTCCAAGGAACTTTCAAGAGTCTTCTCCAACACCACAGTTCAGAAATATCAATTCTCTGATGCTCAGCTTTCTTAATAGTCCAACTTTCACATCCATACATTAATACTGGAAAAACCATAGCCTTGACTAGATGGACCTTTGTTGGCAAAGCAATGTCTCTGCTTTTTAATATGCTGTCTAGATTGGTCTTAGCTTTTCTTCCATCTTTTAATTTCATGGCTGCAGTCACCATCTGTAGTGNACTGGAAAAACCATAGCCTTGACTAGATGGACCTTTGTTGGCAAAGCAATGTCTCTGCTTTTTAATATGCTGTCTAGATTGGTCTTAGCTTTTCTTCCATCTTTTAATTTCATGGCTGCAGTCACCATCTGTAGTGATTTTGGAGCCCCCCAAAATAAAAGTCTCTCACTGTTTCCATTGTTTCCCCATCTATTTCCTATGAAGTGATGGGACCGGATGCTATGATCGTAGTTTTCTGAATGTTGAGTTTTAAGCCAGCTTTTTCACTCTCTTCTTTCACTTTCATCAAGAGGCTCTTTAGTTCTTCTTCGCTTTTTGCCATAAGGGTGGTGTCATCTGTGTATCTGAGGTTATTGATATTTCTCCTGCAATCTTGATTCCAGCTTGTGCTTCATCCACCTTGGCATTTTGCAAGATGTACTCTGCATATAGGTTAAATAAGCAAAGTGACAACATACAGCCTTGACATACTCCTTTCCCAATTGCCATAAGGGTGGTGTCATCTGTGTATCTGAGGTTATTGATATTTCTCCTGCAATCTTGATTCCAGCTTGTGCTTCATCCACCTTGGCATTTTGCAAGATGTACTCTGCATATAGGTTAAATAAGCAAAGTGACAACATACAGCCTTGACATACTCCTTTCCCAATCTGGAACCAGTCCGATGTTCCATCTTGAGTTCTAACTGTTGCTTCTTGACCTGCATACAGATTTCTCAGGAGGCAGGTCAGGTGGTCTGGTATTCCCATCTCTTACAGAATTTTCCACAGTTTGTTGTGATCCACACAGTCAAAGGCATTGGCGTAGTCAATAAAGCAGAAGTAGATGTTTTTCTGGAACACTCTTGCTTTTTCCATGATCCAGCGGATGTTGTCAGTTTGATCTCTGGTTCCTCTCCCTTTTCTAAATCTAGCTTGAACATCTGGAAGTTCATGGTTCACGTATTGCTGAAGCCTGGCTTGGAGAATTTTGAGCATTACTTTGCTATGTGTGAGATGAGTGCAATTGTGCAGTAGTTTGAACATTCTTTGGCATTGCCTTTCTTTGGGATTGGAATGAAAACTGACCTTTTCCAGTCCTGTGGCCCCTGCCGAGTTGTCCAAATTTGCTGGCATATTGAGTGCAGCACTTTGACAGCATCATCTTTTAGGATTTGAAATAGCTCAACTGTAATTCCATCACCTCCACTAGCTTCGTTTGTAGTGATGCTTCCTAAGGCCCACTTGACTTTGCATTCCTGGATGTCTGGCTCTAGGTGAGTGATCACACCATCTTGGTTATCTGGGTCATTAAGATCTCTTTTGTATAGTTCTTCTGTGTATTCTTGCCACCTCCTCTTAATATCTTCTGCTTCTGTTAGGTCCATACCGTTTGTGTCTTTTATTGTATCCATCTTTGCATGAAATGTTCCCTTGGCATATCTAATTTTCTTGAAGAGCTCTCTAGTCTTTCCCATTCTATAATTTCCCTCTATTTCTTTACATCGATCACTGAGGAAGACTTTCTTATCTCTCCTTGCTATTCTTTGGAACTCTGGATTCAGGTGGGTATATCTTTCCTTTTCTCCTTTGCCTTTAGCTTCTCTTCTTTTTCAGCTATTTGTAAGGCCTCTTCAGACAACCATTTTGCCTTTTTGCATTTCTTTTTCTTGGGGATGGTCTTGATCACTGCTTCCTGTACAGTGTCACTAACCTCTGTCCATAGTTCTTCAGGCACTCTGTCCATCAGGTCTAATTCCTTGACTCCATTTGTCACTTCCACTGTGTAATTGTAAGGGATTTGATTTAGGTCATACCCGAATGGTCTAGTAGGTTTCCCAACATTCTTCAATTTAAGTCTGAATTTGGCAATAAGGAGTTCATGATCTGAGCCACAGTCAGCTCCCTGTCTTGTTTTGCTGACTGTGTAGAGCTTCTCATCTTCTGCTGCAAAGAATATAATCAGTCTGATTTCAGTGTTGACCATCTGGTGATGTCCATGGTCTTCTACTCATGATTACTTGGATTACTGTGATATTGAATGATTTGCCTTGGAAACAAACAGATCATTCTGTCATTTTTGAGATTGCACCCAAGTACTGCATTGCATCCACATAATGAAGTACTTCATTCTTTATTTCATTTTACAACCCTTGCGATCAGAAGGGAAAATGCTACAAAGAGTAAGACACATTCATTGTTGAAAATATGGCAAAGTTCAGAAAACAAAAATCATTCACAATTCTATCAAATTTTAATCATTATTAAATTAGGTCCTTCAGTTATGTCCTCTCTGTGGAGGATGGTTATTGATGTAGATATCCTTGTATGTTCTCATACATATTTAGTTTTTTTGTGTTTTTTTTTGGTTTGTTTTAAAGAATATTGATGTCGTGCTTCACATACTGTTTTCCCCTTTTCAAGGAATACGTGGTGATGTCTTTCAGGTTGTTGAAGGCCTTCTACCCATAATTTTCATGGCTCCATAGTGTTGTTGATCTAACCCACTACTGTTATTGAACATGTATCTCATTTTCCAATTTTTCACTATCATAGTCAACATTGGCATGGACATTTTTATATAAAAATATCCTTGTTATCATGCTGCTGCTGCCCATTTGGTAGTTTTTTGTTGGTATTTTGGTTTCTAGTGCACACTTTCCTATGCTTGCTACCATAAACTTTTAAATCACAGCGTGTATAGTCCCTGGGCTTCCTGGGTAGCTCAAATGGTAAACAGTCTGGCTGCAGTGAGGGAGACCTGGGTTGGAAAGATCCCCTGGAGGAGGGCATGGCAACCCACTACAGTATTCTTGCCTGGAGAATTCCACGGACAGAGGAACCTGTCAGGCTGTAGTCCATGGGGTCACAAAGAGTCAGACACGACTGGGAGGCTGACACTTCCCACTTTCGTAGCACCTAGGTAGTTCTCTTTTGTCTTTTAACTGTAATATAAAACACTCTTCTTTCTCTTTCTGTAATATAGTATCAGAGAACCATGAACTTGTACAGTTGAGGCCCTGAAGGTTAATGGTTTGAGCAGAGTCACACAGAAAATTAAGTATAGCAGGACAGGAACTTGAACACAGCTGTACTCATATTTCATCTCTCCTCCTCCTAGTAGATAGATACTGCTAATATCCTTGGTCTCCACGGGAGAAGCTTCTGCAACAGTCCCCTCTGGAGCAGTGTGTCTTTTGTCCTGTTTGGCAGAGAACTTGTTGCTTCCAGATCAGCCCAGGAAATTGCCTCTGCTGAGCGTGCCTTCCCCTAATCGCCAGTGTCCTGCTTGCTGTTCCAGGAGCCATGTGTGACCGAGACTGCGAGATAGTTGTGCTCATGCCGGAGACTCTGGTGAGGAGATGAGTTGGTGAACGGAGAAGGCGGCATGAAGATGCTTCCCGGCGTGGGTGTGTTTGGGACCGGCAGCTCCGCCCGTGTTCTGGTCCCACTGCTCCGGGCAGAAGGGTTCACGGTGCAGGCCCTGTGGGGGAAGACCGAGGAGGAGGCCAAGCAGCTCGCTGAGGAGATGAACATCGCCTTCTACACCAGCCGGACCGATGACGTCTTGCTGCATCAAGACGTGGATCTGGTGTGCATCAACATGCCCCCTCCACTCACCCGGCAGATATCTGTGAAGGCTCTAGGTACGCGCAGATGGCGTCTCCCTCTCGGGGTCCTTGAACATCCCTGCTCTCCTCTGGGCCTGGGTAGGCCCTCTTGGGCTTGGGTGTGGGACAGCTCTCGTCCCTGAAGCAGTGCTGAGGGAAGGCACTTTGGGAGGCCTTATAGCTGCGGGAGGAAATCCCCCAATGTCTGGGAAAGACACAGCCTTCCCCACCTCCCATAAGTAAATCCCCAAGCAAAAATTAAGCAGATGCCTTTAGAGCTGGCCTGTCACAGGGGCTAGCGATGATTACATTCAGGCATTGTAAAGTTCGCCTCTGTGAAATCAGAATCTAAAGACCTGGGCCCGGGGAATTGGCTGTGATCGATGCGTTTGTTCTTCATTTCTGTGGCATACAGCACCACAGAAAGGAGAAGAGGGTGTGTATCAAGGCTGCCATTTCCCATATTTTGTCAGTCCTTGACTAGACTGAGCATACACCCTTCCTGTCATGCTTTGCAATTGTGTACGCCAGAGGCAGGAAGGCTGTCCAAACACGCTGTCTCCCCAGCAGGACCCACAGGCTGGCTTGCTCGCATCCCTGCTCCCTCGGGAAGCAGTGGGCCTAGCCACCTCCTGCCCTAGCTGGGCGTGGTTTGGTGAACTGTTCTCCTGCAGTTCCTGTTGGGCTGCTCTTTCCTGTCGACAGTAGGAAAAATTCTCCTTTGTCTTACATGAATCAGAATCTAATTTAATAGGGAAACAAACCAGTCAACATTCATCCAGCAATTCTTAAAAAAAAAAAAAAAAAAACTCCTGTGTGCTAGACACTGGCACAGTATCATTCTTGACATTCAGAACAGTGTTGAAATAGAGCTGTCTCTGCTTTCACATTTCACAGTATGATCAGAGAGACTGGAAGTAACAGTAACCTTTACTGGCCAAGTACATGAGAAAAGACTTAAGTAACAATTTGGGTAGCATATAATTAATTGACAGAGTGATTGTATATAAGGTGACAGGAGCCAGGTGTCCATCTCTGACCCAGAGCTCTCTGGGTCCAGGAACTGCTACGCCATGAGGCTGACCGCCACTCCTCCTGGCCACCGCCATGGTGTGGGATCCCAGACTGCTTCTCTTTCCTGTAGTCTGAAGATAAGAGAGTGTTACCTCAACAGGCGTCTGGCTGGTTGTTGATTTGGGGCATATAAGTTTTGACCAAAAATTATAGATGGTTTGTCTTTTCCAGAGGGCTCTCTCTGAGGGTCTTGTGACATTGGAGCTATTCACTGGCCCTAGATTTTTAGAGCAGATCATGCTCCCAGATTGAGTTTAGAAGTAGACTTAAGTCAGCACTTTAACAGAGGGCTGGTTCAAGGGAATAAAGCTACCATGGTCTCTTGACTTGTCACCGTTCCTTGTGGCATGAGTGCAGGTTGGTGAGCGTGTGTGTGGAGGCAGAGTTCTAGAGGCTCTCAGTCAGCTTCTCGAACTTTAGGGTTCCCACAGAGGCCATTTCCTAGCTGTGTAAAGAGGAGGAGGAGACCCAGAGTTCTTGGGGCACGAACTGCTGGTGTTTTCCTCATACAGGACAACACTGGACTTTGGGCCATTTACTATAAACAGGAAGGACAGCTTCTAGGGTCTTGTATCCCAGCCCTCAGTGAAGTAAAACCATCAGCCCTGTCTCCACACCTCTGCTGTCAGCAGGGAGGAGGGTGTGCATGCGGGTCCTTGGTCTGTTCTTGCAGGCTCATGATCTCAGGGCCAAGATGGTTGGGCTGAGAGAAACATGTCGGCTGCATGTGCCATGAGGCACTGCCCACTGAGGCCCCAAAGGAGTCACCGAGCCTATTGCAGCCATGAGGTTAGCTCCCTGTGTGCTTGCTTGCTTGCTTTGTGAGAATTCTGACTTAACTTTCGCTCATACGGAAGAGGCCATGAGAACTGCTCTAGTTTTCCCAAATGACTGGATATGAGTGCAGAAACTGCTGTAGGCAGAACACCAAACTGACCTTGTCATCAGACCCTGCTTCTGGTCCTGTTTCTGTCCCTGTCAACCTCTGGGGGCCCCTGTGAAATGAAGGTATCATTCAGTCTTTCTAGCATGATATGACTGCCTCTGTATACTGACCAAGAAAGACACTGGCATCGCGTTACAGGAGAAAGCCTGGCTTTCCTGTTGTCCCAAGTGGAAGGACAGATTTGTTTAAGTTAAATTCACATCAAAAATAAATAGTAGGAGTCTCTTCTGGATGTTCACTAGGTAAATGTTCAGATGTTCACTGAGTTGAATGTAGCTCAGAAATGAAACTAAGCATTCTAAGTCATCTCAACGTGAAAAACTTTTCTGTGGGTTGGGGGACTATATTTAAGTTAATTCCTCAAAAGCAGGACCTGTTCTTTCTTCCTGTAATGTAAAGCTCTACACTATCTGGTTCTTGTACATCATTTAGATGAAGAACAGAATAGACACATTGATAGTTACAAAAATGCAGTGTATCTAAAAGGGCTCAGAGTCAGCATTCCAGAACACCCTCACCGCTGTTCCACCTGTGTATTCCCGTGTATGAGTCCCGCTATATATGCATGAAAGGATATTTTTCTGTTTTTCCCACTTACATATCTTTTTTCTTTTTTACACTTTCTGTTACAAGTGCTGTCTCTTATGTTTCATTAAGGATATAAGCTTTAGGGACTTCGCTGACAGTCCAGTGGTTAGGACTCCACGCTTCTACTGCAGGGGGCGTGAGTTTGGTCCCTGGTCTGGGGAACTAAGGTCCCTGCATGGCCTAAAGGATATAAGCTTTAGATCCTCAATCTTTTTAGAACCAGGGGAAAAAAAAGACATGTTTACTTAACAGGATAGCTGTTGAAGTACTAATTTTAGATAAGCTCTTCCAGATTTTGAACCCATGAGAAGTTAAATCGTAATTGTCTCAAGTCTCACTTGAGTGAAGGATCCTTCTTGCATTGCCCAGCATGTTGAAAGGTTAAGTCAGAGAGATGAGAAGCAGTTAAGTGAGGCATGCCACACCTGTCCACATTTGCAGCTATAAAGCAAATCTGTGACTTAGACTTTTCTTCTTCTAAAACTTTTAATGCCAATCAGAGTACCACATTTTCTTCTTTTGAAATTCACAGGCATAAAGTCAGAAATGTTGGACCTGCAGGGACAATGAAGGGAGTATCTAGTCCAGCCTTTCTCAGAGATGTTGGGCCAGCAGCAGCAGCATCACCTGGGAAATTGTTATGAATCCAAATTCTGGGCCCCTTCCCAGACCCTCTCAGCGGGTGAGGCCTACCAATTTTTGAACAAGCATTCTGGGTGATTCTGATCCACACTAAGGATTGAGAGCCACTGGTCTCATCCAGCATCTTCATTTCCAGTTACAGAAATCCACGCCCAGAAATATTTAAGGTCACAGCATCTTACTAAGCCTTAGTGCTGTAGGCAAAATCACATTTTCCTCAGCTTCTTAGATCATTGTGTTCTTATGTCATTTCTGAGGCCATAAAGAGTGTTTCTTCCCTCATTCTTATTAGTTTTTTTCTAATAAGTTTTTTTCTAAAACTAATCCTTGGACTTATCCTCTAGAGATGTACTTTTCACTTCACAGCTCTTTTCTATAGCCTTTTGCATGCATGCTTGCTAAGTGGCTTCAGTCGTATCCAACTCTTTGCCCCCCACTGGACAGTAGCTCACCAGGCTCTTCTGTCCGTGGGATTCTCCAAGCAAGCATACTGGAGTGGGTTGCCATGCCCTCCTCCAAGGGGTCTTCTCCGACCCAGGGATCGAACCCATGTCTCTTATGTCTCCTGCATTGGCAAGTGGGTTCTTTACCACTAGTGCCACCTGGGAAGCCCCTGTGGCATCTTACTTGCCACCTTTATTTGACTTTTCACTTTCTTCCACTTTAGATTTCATCCTTATGGCTTTCCCATGAATTCCTTAGAGGAGAAGAAGGGACTCTATACGTTTCCTCTCTCAGTTTAGAAGTGGTTCCAAAGAATTTTAATGTACAAAGTGCCCCAGCATTTTTGCTACAGTTGAATGTTTTCCTAAGTCCATTGCTAGAAGGTAACTTTCTGTGCCCACTTCTTGGCACTTGTGGCTTCATTAGAAAAACACTGGGTGTGCCAGTCCTTTCCCCATGGGCTGAGATAACAAGGGACCATTCCTCAAGCAGCCTGACCCAGATAATTTACTCCCAAGAACACCAGACCCTTGGGGTACCTTCTCTGGCCCCCAGTCCAGATCATGTCCCTGCCATGGACTCTCATGTTAACATTTATATCATCTTCACTGCCTTGATCACAAGTGCAGTTCTACATGTATTCACGTGATAATTTGATTCATGGTACTCTCTGCCACTAAAGTGTAGGTTGTCTGAAGGTAGCCATCATGCCTGATGTATCCCAGAGCTTGGCACAAGGCCCAGCACAACTGGTTGAATGATAGTGTCACAACTTCTGGCTGTACAAGCCCAGCCTGCTGGTGTGACCCAGGGAGCTGACAGGGGCCTGTGACCCAAGAGAGAGTGGGCTGTGGACAGCAGTGATTCTGTCTGGTGGCTTTCAAACTTATTTTTCTAAGTTCAGTTCAGTTCAGTCACTCAGTCGTGTCCGACTCTTTGTGACCCCATGAACCGCAGCACGCCAGGTCTCCCTGTCCATCACCAACTCCCAGAGTCCACCCAAACCCATGTCCATTGAGTTGGTAATGCCATCCAAACATCTCATCCTCTGTTGTCCCCTTTTCCTCTTGCCCTCAACCTTTCCCAGCATCAAGGTCTTTTCCAGTCAGTCAGTTCTTCGTATCAGGTGGCCAAAGTATTGGCGTTTCAGCTTCAACATCAGTCCTTCCAATGAACACCCAGGACTGATCTCCTTTAGGATGGACTGGTTGGGTCTCCTTGCAGTCCAAGGGCCTCTCAAGAGTCTTCTCCAACACCACAGTTCAAAAGCATCAATTCTTCTGCACTCAGCTTTGTTTGTAGTCCAACTCTCATATATTTTTCTAAGTAGCAGAACCTTTTTTGTTTTGTTTTTTTGTTTTTAAAGGCAGAATCCATGAATTTTTTAAAACATGAAAGTGGTGCTTTTTTGGGGGGCTGCTCCTCTCCCCTGCTGTTTGAAATCACGTATCTAGTCCCACACCTCTAGAGAGAGGGGCAGTGGTGTTGTCCCAGAGCTGTCATGCATTACTGAGAAGCAAAAAGGTGATCTGGGACAGCTTCTCAGGGGTGCTTCACTCCTGGGTCATCTAGGGAGTGTGAGCTGGGAGAGGCTTGTTCAACCTCCAAATTTCATCTGAGCTAATGGCACTCAGCATCCATGCTTCCCCATTCCATGGAGACAGAAAGTGACTTTCAGCTTCTCTAACCTCTCTTTCGACTTTCTAACAGGAAAGCTCGATAAACTTAAGTAAATATGTCTCTGGAGGCACCCTCAATATCTTCCTCAAGGTACACACCCTGTGGCCGGCAGGGGCCTGTTTCACTCAAGATGTCCTTTAGCCCCCCACGCTGATTGCACTGCTGGGTCCCAAGTTCAGAAACTCTCCTGTCGTTCAGCCTCAGGAAGGCCTCTCCTCCTTCCCTGACTGCTCGTGGCATGAAGCCAGAGATGCCTTTAGATTCTGGTTTTATCACCACCAGACTCTCAGCAGCCACGTGAGTCCTTTTCCTCCCAGCCCGCCCCCTTTCCTCCCCAGCGTCCACCCCCACCTCCGACTGTCCACAGTCAAAGCAGGAAGCCCCTGGGTTGGCCAGAAGCAACTGAGAGCTGCTCTGNTCCTTTTCCTCCCAGCCCGCCCCCTTTCCTCCCCAGCGTCCACCCCCACCTCCGACTGTCCACAGTCAAAGCAGGAAGCCCCTGGGTTGGCCAGAAGCAACTGAGAGCTGCTCTGAGAGGCAGCTCTCACATGGGGGATCTGAGAACCTAATTTCTCATTACTTCCCTAGTCAGCCGCGTGTTCAGCAGCCAAGTGACCAGGTTCTCACCTGGTATTGTGATTCTCCTGTCCCTAATCCTAAAACCCCTCAAGTGTGGGGAGGGATCGGAGACCCTCCAGGAGCAGACAGTGATAGCAGTTGGGGGCGACTCTCTCCGCACGGCGCCCCCCTCCAGCTCCAGACCCCAGTACAAGGGCCTGTCCCCTTGCCCAGGCCCCCTGCTCTGTGCACACGGCTCCCTGCCTTGGGCATGTGGCACCTGGCTAGCCATTCTCCTGGTGGTCCTGCCAGTGCCTGTTGTAAAGCTTTTGTTATCATTTGGAGAAGAACAAAAGATTTCAAGAGCTTTGTAAAGTGAGGAGATTGAATCACGTCACAGGTGCCTGATCTACACGTGCTCCTCCTTGCCACAGCACTGAGGTTCACAGCACTGGGAGTTCACACCCGAGAATTCTGTCTGCGTAGATGGCGAAAGCCATGTGGGGTTCTCAAGGGTCAGGGTGGTGTGGAGAGGGCAGGAAGTGAGGGGAGCTTGGAAGGACTGGCCAAAGGCACGAGATTATCCACTGTGGGCTTTGTCAGGCTGTGAGCTTTTGAAGGGCTGGGCTGGACTTAGCTCTCTGAGAGGCCTGATACACAGTACATTGAATAAGAAAACTTGTCTGTGTTCATGTTGATGTTTAAATACCTTTTAAAAATTAAAATTTCAAAATACTGAACATCAGTATTATTGGCCTAGAAAATGTAGCTTCTGTGTGAGTCATAAGATCTAGGTCACAGTGGACCCTTTTTTCCTGTATTTATGACATCTGCTGAGTCTTCCGTGGTGATGGTTATAAACTACTGAGGACAGAGCTGGGCTGGGCATTTACATATACCGCCTCATTTGACTTACTCTTCTCTCCTACCCTGCATGGTAAATGTGACTCTCCTTCTACAGCATAGTAAACCGGAACCCAGAGAGGTTTAGAAATGTCCCAGTTCATGCAGCAATAAAGTGAGAGAACCAGACTTTGAACCCCAGTGTCTGGGTCCAGAGCATGAGTTCAGCACTAGTGAATGCCCTTTCTGGGCAGTCAGCTGTCCTGGGTCCCCATTGTTTCTACTGCAAGGTGACCAGCTGAGTTCCCCCCGAACCTGTGTGAATGGAATCCAGATCCAGCAGAAGCTACACCCTGCAGTGGGCCACCAGAAATTATCTGTGTCCCAGCCATTCCCCCTCTGAAAACACTGAGAAAACTTTCAGGAGACCAAGGGAATGACACCAGAGTTACTGGAGCTACACATACCCGGAGAAAGCATAACCTTGCCCTGGCTGCCCTGAGATACAGGTGTCCAGGCTTGGAGACTGCTCTGCCAACCAGTAAGTGCCTACGCAGTGGGAGAGTGGAGCCTGGATGGCACTGGAGGGGAAGCCTGAATGTGAACATTGTTTCCAGGAGAGTAAGCAGCAAGAGAGAGTCCAGCCCAAGACTCTGTCCTGAGCACAGCAGCTAGGCCTGCCCCTGCCTGTTCATCATCTCTGTTTAGCAATCAGCGCCTCTCCCCAGCCACCAGGTCTTCGTGTAAGAAGCAGCCCTCTTCTCACATTCAGTGGCTCAAGCAGAATGAACAGGAGAGGGACCACGGGAGGCAAAGGAATCAAAAAGAAAACTTTAGAGGAGCATACAAAGCATGTATGTATGACCTTGTAGGTAGACAACTGTAAGGACTCTGGCTCATTCTGAATGAAGTGAGAAACCAGCAGAGGGTTTGATGCAGCACAGAGATATAATCTGATCCATCTTAAATTTCAGCAGAGTTCCCCTGGCTTCTGTGTTAAGAAGAAACTGAGGGAAACCAGTTACGTTGCCATGGCAATAATCCAGGTGGAAAAGAGTGATGACTTGGATGAGGCAGGTGACAGTGCTGGTGGTGAGAACTGATGAGATTGTGGAAGTAGTTTGAAAGCCAAGCCAACAGGATTTATTGACGATTGAAAATGGGATGTGAGAGTGATCTCTGATTTTGGCTTGAAAAACTGGGAGAACTGTCGTCATTGTCTGAGATGGAGAAACTCAGGGACAGGATTCCATCCCCACTCCTACCCCTGACCTTGAATGTCTTTGTGAGAGATGCTACCAGCTCTCTATCCCATTTCCTCCATTGCTTATAGACCCCGTGTAACCCCTCCAGCTGGTTTCCTGGTATGCACTCAGTGCTTTAGGAATCCCGGCTCCTGGGCCTTTCCTGCCTCAGTGCCTTTGCACATGCAGTTCCCTGCCTGGATGTCCTTTCCCCCTTAGGGGAACATCTCCATGGAACATCTGCATCCTTAAGGATAAACCCTTCCCTTATCCTGTGATTTGTACCAGACCCTTGAGCTTATTCCCTCAAGAAGCCCGTGACTTCTTGGAGGAATTGAGGAGGAAGGGTTTGAGTCACACCCCAAGGATAGTGTCTGTGGAATGAGTAATGGAATAACTGGATGTCTTCACCCTTCCCAGCTTGCTGTACCCCAAAACTATGTGTGTATCCCGTCCATACCACTTCTTGGGCTTTTAAAGTTTTCTGTTGAAGATACAAGCATAAGACTTTCTTCCACTTGAACCACATCAAGTTGACAGGAATGCTCCAGGAATCGGTGTCTTGTGGCCATTCATGCCCTTATGAGCTTTTCATCTTGTGATGTGGAAGAGTGTTCATCCTTTCCGTTTCCTCGTGTGGGAGCTGCTCAGGTCCTCTTGCTCTCTCTCTTCAGGGCTTTGTCTAGCTTTGTTTTGCTCCCTGGGTGCCTTCCAGCTGTGGTGTACTCAGAACAGGCTTGAGACAGAAAGGATGTTTTCTCTCCCTTTCCCCTCTGACTATAGCCAAGCATTTTCTGGCCTTTTGACTACACTAATATGTTGGACCAGTGTTTTTCGAGGACAGTCTGCAGGGACTCTTAGAGTCCTTTCTGCAATTACAACTGAGAATGCCAAGCCCATCCCCTAGAATTTAGATTTTATTTTCTTAACCCAACCTGATGATCTAATAAATGCATGAACATAAGGTAAGCATATCCACCTCTCCAGCCCACTTGTATTAGGCAGTGTTTTCCAGAGAAACAGAACCAACAGGATGTATATTGAGAGAGAGGGTAGAGATTTATTTTAAAGAATTGGCTCATCTGGTTGTAGGAGCTGGTCGATCCAAAATCCACAGAGTAAGTGTGAATTCTAGCAAGAGTTGATGCTGCAGACTTGACTCTGAAGGCAATATGGAGGTAGAATTTCTTCCTCTATGGGGACTTCAGTCGTTTTTTTTTCCCCCCAAGGCCTTCATCTGATGAGTTGAGGCCCACCCACATTATGGAGGGCAATCTGCTCTATTCAAAGTCTACTGCTTTAAATGTTAATTAGATCTAAAGGGATCTTCTCAGCAATGTCTAGGCTAGTATTTGATGGGCACCATAACCTAACCAGGTTGACATGTAATATTAACCATGGTACCACCTCTCTGTACCTCCCACTCCTGGTTTGCACCTTCTGCCTCTACTTTCATTTCCGTTTAAGAACTTCTCTTTCTCGAACCCATAACTCTTTTTCCAGGCTCAGTCCCTGGGTACCATTTTCTTCCAGGCCAGTCACCTTCCTCTTGTCCTAGGCCACTGCCTAGCCTGAGAGCCGGCTTTCCTGAGTCATCTGCCTTCCAGAAATGGGTTTTCTTTTCCCACTGTGAACCCCCTGGATCTTTGAGATTTCCTATTATTTTCTTCTCAGGTATTGGGAAGAATGTGGTTTGTGAGAAGGCGGCAACCTCAGTGGATGCTTTCCGGATGGTGACAGCCTCACGCTACTACCCTCAGCTGATGAGCCTTGTGGGGAACGTGTTGCGCTTCCTGCCCGCCTTTGTGCGCATGAAGCAGCTGATCGCCGAGCACTACGTGGGCGCCGTGATGATTTGTGATGCCCGCATCTACTCGGGCAGCCTGCTCAGCCCCAACTATGGCTGGATCTGTGATGAGCTCATGGGCGGCGGGGGCCTGCACACCATGGGCACCTACATTGTGGACCTGCTGACCCACCTGACCGGCCAAAGAGCCGAGAAGGTTCACGGGCTGCTCAAGACCTTTGTGAGGCAGAATGCGGCCATCCGTGGCATCCGGCACGTCACCAGCGATGACTTCTGTTTCTTCCAGATGCTCATGGGCGGGGGCGTGTGCAGCACAGTAACTCTGAACTTCAACATGCCAGGCGCCTTTGTGCACGAGGTCATGGTGGTGGGCTCTGCAGGACGCTTGGTCGCCCGGGGTGCGGACCTTTACGGGCAGAAAAACTCTGCCCCGCACGAGGAGCTGCTCCTGAGGGACTCGCTGGCTGTGGGTGCGGGGCTGCCCGAGCAGGGCTCCCAGGACGTCCCGCTGCTCTACCTGAAGGGCATGGTCTACATGGTGCAGGCCCTGCGCCAGTCCTTCCAGGGGCAGGGGGACTGCCGCACATGGGACCACACCCCGGTCTCCATGGCTGCCTCATTCGAGGACGGGCTCTACATGCAGAGTGTGGTGGATGCCATCAAACGGTCGAGCCGATCCGGGGAGTGGGAGGCAGTAGAGGTGCTGGCAGAGGAGCCCGACGCCAACCAGAACCTGTGTGAGGCGCTCCAGCGAAACAACCTGTGAGCCTGCACGTGGGCTCCCTGCCGTGGGGCAGAGGACAGGGCAGGACCAGGAGCTTTGACGGGAGGGCTTCGCGGTAGCACAGACGGTATCTTTCATTTGATAGGTCCGCTTGGGCAGAGTTGAATTCCAGTGAATTCGAAGGTGGCCCCGGGGAACACCCCACCCCAGTGCCCACTCTGCGGGCTGGTGAGGGGGTGGCATTCTGTTGCCAGGGCTGAGAGGCCAGTACACCGCGCAAGGCAGAAGTGCCCCAGGTCTGTGAGCAGGGCCGGCAGAAGCTTGACTGGGGCGCTTTGGCAGCCTGTTTGTGGTTTTAGCCGGATGAGAAAGCACAGTAAGGAGCCAGCCTGGCGGATGCCTCAGACCTGAGAAGTGATGCAGGGCCTTGTTGCCATGCCCTTCCTGGGCTGAGGCACCTCAGGAACGGTGAGGGCGGCAGCTCATCCCTCGGGGATCCACACCTGCCCTCTCCCCACATGATCAGGCCCTTCTGGCCTCCAGGCGCTACCCCTTCCCTGGGTGGGAGGGGGTTTCTTTAGCAGGTGAGCTTTCAGGGGCTAAAGTTGACCCCAGGCAGAGGGCCCCTGCTTTGGCAGAGAGGAGCCAAGGGGGAGAGCTCTGGGACATACGAGGAATGTTAATAAATCAGAAGGTCTGACACTATGGCATGTGGTGGTTGTCTGTTTGGTAGGTTGGGTTTCTTTAATAATGAAAGGCTTGTTGTTGCTGTAGATGGTTTGTATTTTTCTCTTTCCTTATGGCTCCGTGGCAGCTCCGACCCACTGGATCCGTCACTGTCTAGCAGGCCACCCAGGTTCCTACCACTGCCTTCCCTCCTCTCCTGGCTTATTCCCTGTGGCTGAATCCCTGCAAGAAGTCTTTCCTCAGTGCTCAAGTCTTTACACAGGACTCACGACTGCAGAGGGCTGATCTAGCCTGATATTTAAGAGACAGTGGGAGAGTCTGAGGTCTCCCTGGGCTGGAGGTCAGAAGGGGTTCTGTTCTTGAAACTAAGGGGTTGTCTCCAGGGGAGCCCTGGGAGGAGAGGTGGGGTGGGGGCTAGGGAGTCTGGACGGCATGAACCTGATGAAGGTGCTGCCCTCTGGCTAGGCCAGCCAAGCACGGCCTGGCATAGCCAGCCAGTGTCCAGCACTGTATTTAGGATCCTGTTCTCGCCACAGGAAGAGCCTTCTCACCGTGTCAGTCAGGCTGGAAAAAATACCTCTCCCTTTGTTTCCTCTGCCAGGACTAAACCTGGACCAAACTCTTTCCCCTTCTCTGATCTTCCCTCCTTCTGCCCTGCCCTGGACTCCTTGCCAGAAAGAGAAAGGCTCAGAGAGGATGCTCCTTCTTCCTCCTGCCCTTAAAGGAGTCACCAGGCCTGTTTTCCCATATTGTCCCGGTTTCAGACCTGGTGAGATAAAATAACAGTTACTAGTGTTGGGGTGTACTTACTGTGTGCTGGGCCCCCTGGAGAGACACTTCACATATATTATTTCATTTAATATCTAAACCAGTCAACGAGGTACTACTACTAATATTCCCATTATCCAGAGGAGAGAGGGACAGAGGTACATGAACTGGTCAGGGTCCTCTGACTACAGAGCCTGACTCTGAACTACTCCTTCCCCTGTGGCTCCTCAGACTCTAGTGCCAGGCACTGTCCCTCCCTGTGTGGGACCCATCCAGGTTACCGCCTCTCTACAACAGGTATCTCAGCCTGGCCTGAGCTAGGACTGTAGAGGGAACCCCACCAGGCAGGATGCTGGGAGAAGTGAAGGAGAAGCTGCCCCCTTCCTCCCAGCTCAGCTCCAGGTCATCCTTCTCTGTGATAATAGGCTATCCCCCTCTAAGTTTGAGAATTGCCCCAAGAAAGCACATTCATCCATTGCATCTGACTGAGGTGCCCTTATTAAGAAAGGGCCATGCTGTTGACCCACAGTGGCCCTTAAGTTTTATAGGACTCTGCAGCGAAACCTCTTGTTTACAGTGATGTGTTCTGAGAAGTCCTGGTGCAGAGTGAACATGGGCTTAGGGCAGAGTTACTTTTATGAGATCCCAGGTCCTCTGTTGGTACTCCCTAGAGCCTAGGTCCATGGCCATCCTTCAGACAGCTCCACCATCATGTATCTCTTGGCTTGGTCCTGGGGAGGAGATGTACCTTGAAGTGGCCTAGATGCCTGTGGCCAAGGAAGCCAGCAGGGTTCTGGTTCCCAGAAGTGACAGGAGTCCCCAACTGGTTCCAGACTTGTCCTACAGCGCCCCCTCCTGGAGGAGGCTAGCATCACCTACCAGGGTCTATTACTCAAATCTCAGAATGTTCCCCAGAGTCAAAGTAGAGTTTTTCCGAGACAGTGAAAATGCAGCTCACTTTTCCTCTGTTACAGCAAGCAGAAGAGAACTTCCAGAATACCTCTTGCTTGTTTTCCAACCACCAACCAAATCTAGGACTCACATTCACGCAGACAATGGCAGCAGTCTCCTCACCTCTCTATCCCTCGGCTTTCTCTTCTTTATTCTGCCCTTCATGCTGCTGCCCAGGCAACCTCTCCAGAATAGCAGACCAGGATCCCTTGTTGCCTACATCCCTCCTTATCCCTCCCAGACTCACTCAGCCTGGTCTGATGGCCATGCATCTGCTTCCGCAGACCCTCCTCCAGGGGGCTGATGTCTTCCACACTAGTGAGGCTTCATCCCTGGCAAACCTTCTGCCTGGAAGGCCACCCCGCCCTCTCCTTCAGGAGTCTGGTGGAGAACTACCTCTTCACTCCTCCAGGCAAAGTGGCAGTCACCCCACCATCTGTGGCCCATTCCCTGGGAGACAGGGAGCAAGGCCACGTGCCCACTTCCTATGATCTGACAGCCCCTTTCCTTTCTCTTCCCCAGGCTCCTCCTTACCACCCTTCTTCATCCCAGGTGTTACCTTGTCTGACCTTCAGGTTCATCTGAGGAGACTTTAAATGCTCAGACTAGGCCCCACCCTTACAGATTCTGATTCAGTTAGGTCTGGGGTGCTGTGCTGTGCTTAGTCGCTCAGTCGGGCCCAACTCTTTGCAACCCCATGGACTGGAGCCTCCCAGGCTGGGGTTCTCCAGGCAAGAATACTGGAATGGGTTGCCATGCTGTCCTCCAGGGAATCAAACCCAGGTCTCCTGCATTACAGGCAGATTCTTTACCAGCTGAGCCACCAGGGAAGCCTAGGTCTGAGGTAGTGCCCAGGAATCTATATTTTTGCAAATTCCCAGGCGATCCAGTGACTGCACTGGGGAATCCTTCACCCTTCTTCCCAGCTGCTCCCTCTTCAGGCATCTTATTTGGGGAATCACAGTCTGAGAAAAGGAGGAATGTTTATTTTTGTCAAACGTGGGATCCCAGGGAGGGGCAGGGGCTGAGTCCCCTCCTCCACCTGAGGGCCTCAGGCCTTAGACTGCTGCTGTGGCTCAGGCTTGGGAGGGCGGGGAGTCATGGGGTGGGGGTCAGAATAGTCACTTGTACTGAGGAGAGAGTGGGGGGACAAGCGGGGCATTGCAGACACTTAGCATCTTGTTGATGTCCACCTGAGTTGACTTGTCCATCTCAGCCTTGAGGCACCCGCTGACCCCCAAGCTGGGCAGACCCCCAGGCTCCTCACTGGCTTCCTCCCCTAGGGGAACCAGAGTGTGGGTCGGGGGCACAAACATACTGGGGCAGAGCAAAGTGAGGTCGGAGCCCAGCTCACCCGCCACTGGCAGCAAAGCCTGCAGTTGCTCCACAGCCGCCTCCTCGGGGACCACTGTCAGCTCCGACTCAGGCTCCACCTCAGCCTCAGCCTCCCTGTCCCCCTCCCCTGCCTGGTTCAGTTCAGGGTTGCAATAGTTGATGTACTGGTACAGGGGCCGCAGGCGCTGGGCCTTTCCTACAAGAACCCAGGGCAGGGCAGTGGCTGGAGTGCCAAGCTGGGCTGTGTTGGGTCCAGCTGGCTGGGGACAAAAGGAAAGGCTCAGGAAATGCCACTCACGCTCCGGCCCCAAGGTCACTGAGGGTGCCGACACCGTGCTGGCCACCACTGGGAGCACTGGGGTTCCCAGACTCTTGCGCTTCTTGGCCTTTTTGTGCTGTTTGGCAGATGGTGAGGCCTCACTCTGATTATTCTCCGGCTCCTCCCTCTGCAGTGACAGCCCCTGTGGCAGCTCACTCTCTGCCCTAGGATGGGCTTGGTGGCTTGGGCCTGCAAGGCTGGGGAACAAGGAGGCCTGAGGAACCAGCCTGCAGCCTTGGCTCCTGTGCCCTGTCCTAGGGAACAGTCCTGCCTGCCTACCTCCCCAGGCCGTGATCCTTGTCCTTTTCCTGGTCAGTGAGGCCCTGGACTGGATAGGGACCCAGAGATCATGGGAGTTTAGTCCCCTACCAGGCCTTGAGACTTCCGCTCTGCATGTTCCCTACATCAGGGCTCTGGAGAGTCAGCAGAGGTGAGGAATGATGGTGGTGTCAGGGGATAAGGATGGACACTGCTGTAAGGCCCCATTTAAGAATCCAACTGGGGTATGAGCCACCCCCACACCACCTCCCCAGTCCCCAGTCTCTTCCCTCTGAAAGCCCCCTCACTTGACCGGCTTCCTCTTCGGACCATGACTAGGCCTCACAGTGGAGGCCATAGGCCTGGGACCTCTCTCCTCCAGTGCCTCCACCTCTGGTTTGTGCCTGTCTTCCTCCAGCTTGAGTCTCTCCTGGATCTTTGGCTCTGAGGTGGATCTTATTGGACATTTATCTTCACCCTGGGTTTGGCAGGCCTCATGGGCTGGCACCAGGCACTGGTCTCCCATCACTGGACACTAGAGGTGACACATAGGAAACTGGTCACCATGGTCAGGCAAAGGATACAGGGACCAGCCATTAGACACTAAATACGGATGAAGGACACCAGCCCATGCCCCTCCCAGCCTGTGGAACCTGGCCTGGCAGTTAGGGGGTAGTTGCAGTTTGGTCTATTAAAGCGCTGTGACCAAGTGTTTGAAGGTTAGACAGCCCGATGGTCACCTCAGAATTCTGAGCATGGCCACCAGGCACCTCTGTAAGCTGTGACTGCCCCACGGCTGTCCCTTCTTGGGCCCCTGGCCGCTTCTCAGCCCCTGCGGAGTCCATAGCTGCGGCGGATCAGCACTTCCTCGACGGTTGCTTGAGAGGCATCGGGGGTGGAGGGCGGATCCTGAGGGGCCAGACTAGTAGACCCTGAGCGAACCCGGGAGAGGACCGGATTGGGAAGGGCAACTGACAGTCGTTCTGCCCCCACCCTCAGCTGGAACTACAAGCCCCAGAAGGCTTTGCGCCAAGCCATTGGCCCCTGACCTCACGGACGGAAACCATTGTTGCCTGGCAACAGCAAACCCGTCGGGTGGCGGCAGTGGGCGGCAAAACCGCTCTGGTGAGCCCCTTGCCAGAGTGAGAAGCCTGCCAACGGTACTGAGAGGTGGGCTGAGAGCAGAGGTGGCGAGCGCAGGCCGGGGCCAGGAGGCGGGGTGGGGGCCGGGAACACAGGCAGGGCACGGCTGAGGTTAGGACCCGGGCCCAGGGAGGAGGCACTGGGCTGAGAAGCGGGGTTTGGCGCCAGAGACGCGTAGCCCGGCAGGCCTCAGGTGCAACGTTTGCAGGACGGCGACGGCGGTATGTGTGAGGGTCCGTCCCGCATCTCGGGGCCCATCCCCCCAGACCCTACACTCTGTCCTGACTACTACCGGAGGCCGTCTTCGGGTGAGTTGGGGGGTGAAAGCGGCCTGGCAAGGGTCGGGCCCAGCTCCACCACTGACTCCGCACTCCGCCCCGTCTTGCCTCTCAGCCCAAGGGCGCCTTGAGGGAAACGCGCTGAAGCTGGACCTGCTGACGACGGATACGGACCCGGACCTAGACGCCACCCCTCCCCGCGCCCCTCGCATCCGTCCGGGAGGCCTAGAAATCCTGGAGCGTGGCCGTCGCGGCGTGGGTGGTGTGCTGCTGCAGCTCGGGGATATCTCCCTAGGCCCAGGGGCCTCTCCCAAGAGTAAGTTCTGGTCAGAACGGACAGCGAGGCGGCTCTGAAGTCAAAACAGATCAAAAGACGGCTGCTTCCGCTTCCTTGCTCTGGGCTCAGGCTTTACCTCTCAGAGTGTCTGTTTCCCCAACTGTAGAAAGAGCGGGAAACGCACGACTTCTTCGCAGGAGAGGACTAAATGAGGTATACCCCAGAAAAGCCCGTAGCTCAGCTTCATGGATTTATGCATGGTTGTTTGTTGAGTATCTACTGTGCTCCGGGCCCTATAGGTGCTAGGAGAACAAGGTCGAAGAAGAGCATCCTTGAATCAAGGTGGGAGACAGTAAAACAAGTGAAGAGGTGAATAGGATATGCAAGGTGATTACTAGTATACTTCATAATCAAATATGTATGAAATCATCAGAAAAAGAAGATAATTATGGTGTGAGGAAGGGAACAAGGTTATGTGGTGGACTTTAGAGTATGTCAAGGAGGCAGGGTGTGGGCTTGTGTGTCCACTGGGGTAAGTTGGATTGTATGGGCTGTATGTAGGGCAACATCTTTTCTCCAGGGAAAGACCCTAAAGACCATGAGAAGGAGAACATGAGGCGGATCAGGGAGATCCAGAGGCGCTTCCGGGAGCAGGAACACAGCCGGGAGCAGGGCCAGTCCAGGCCCCTGAAGGCCCTGTGGCACTCACCCAAGTATGACAAAGTGGAGTCACGTGTCAAGGCTCAGCTGCAGGTACCTGCCTCAGGGAGCCCCAAGTGTTGCCTATCTTGTTGGCCAATAGGACATTATACTCTGACCTGAGTTATGAGGAGGGAGGAAACCCACAGGGGGCTGAGGTCACAGGGGATGAAGAGCTGGTTCTCCTGCAGAGTGGGGCTGGGGCCTTTCTCCGAAGTGATGACGGCTGGGTGATTCTGAGGGGCAAGTTGGAATTAGTCAAGGGGAGAATAGAGGAGAACATTTTATAGAAATGGAACCTCGTGGTTCCAGGGTCCCTGGTCCTAACACCAGGGACTTAGGAGTGTGGGCAGTGGGGATGCTGTGTTCAGTTCACTATGAGGGAAGAAGAGCATGAGGTTAGGCTAAGAAGTCAGCTGGACCCACATCATAAAGGGCCACATAAATCCATTTTTTTAAACCTTTATTTCTAAGGACAATGGGAAGGGCAGGGGTATGTATGGTGGTAAGATTCTGTCTGGGGTAGCTAGTGGTGCCACTTCTCTTTCCAGGGGTCTGAGAAGGAGAAGCAGGACAGAAAAAAAGACAAGGTCATATGTGGGTGTGTTGAAGCTGAAGCTTTTGTGGGGCTTCCAGGGAGTGGGAATGTGTCCAAGAGGCAGATGGAGAATCAGGTCTGGATCTCAGAAGTGAGACCCAGTAGTTATTGAGGACGAGGCTGAGGACAGCAAGACCAGGAAAGTGACCCTGGATTTGGGGGCTTGGAGACCAGCTGTTGGTGGCCTTGGTGGGGACAGAGCCAGAAAGCTTGGCTAGGAAGGAGAGAAAAAGAGAACGATGACTGAAGCCAGGACTGAGGTAGAGGGAGGGATATATGTTTTCTGAGAGATGGGGAAAACACACTTTTAAATGCTGATGTGACGGAAGTACTTATTCAAGAGGAAGGAGGCCAGGTCCAGAGTACTGGTGACAGAGAAAGATCCCGAAAGGCAGGAGGGAAGAGGCATGGTCTTACAGCTTGAGATCCTGACCTCAGCCTAACTGACCACCCCCTCGCTCTGCCTTGGCCTCCAGGAGCCCAGCCCTGCCTCTGGAACTGAGCCAGCCCACTTTCTGCGGGCCCATTCCCGTTGCGGCCCTGGGCTCCCACCACACCGTGTCCCCAGTCCCCAGCTAACCCTACCAGGTCCCAATGCTAAGGTGAGAGGATATGTGGGGGCTGAGAGGTGGGGCAGGGATTCGGGGGCACCACACAGTGCTGTTTCATCATGCTGGCCATGTCCCGCAGGCCCCAGGCCCGGGTGTGGACTTCATTACACACAATGCCCGCACTGCCAAGAGGGCCCCCCGGCGGCATTCTCGCTCGCTGCAAGTTCTGGCACAGGTGCTGGAGCAGCAACGGCAAGCCCAGGAGCACTACAATGCCACGCAGAAGGGTCACGTGCCCCATTAGTAGGTCCTACCGCTCCCCCCACTCCTGGGAAGGGGCACTTATGGAGGGTGGAAGCCCACATCTGCCTAGGGTCATCAACCCTGGGTCTGTGCATCACAGCTTGCTGGAGCGCAGGGACCTGTGGCGGCGGGAGGCTGAGGCCCGTCAGCACAGCCAACCAGACCCGGCCATGCCCCCTGGCCACACTCGCATGCCGGAGAACCAGCGGCTGGAGACACTGAGCAGTCTGCTCCAGAGTGAGTATGCAAGCAAGGGGAGCTGGCTGGGGAACCCACCAGGTACTGTGCACCCCTGCCCAGCATTTACTGTTCCTGGGGCCCCTGTAGGCCAGAGCCAGCTGCTGCGCGAGCTGGTGCTGCTGCCTGCGGGGGCAGATTCATTGAGGGCCCAGAGCCACCGTGCTGAGCTGGACCGGAAGCTGGTGCAGGTAGAGGAGGCCATCAAGATCTTTTCCCGCCCCAAAGTCTTTGTGAAGATGGACTCCTGAGCCCTTTTATGGGGACAGTGACTGGGTCTTACTGAAGGTTGCAACATGGTTGTGAAGGGCAGGATTGGGCCCCATCATAGAGTGGAGTTTGAAGACAGGAGCAGTGGAGAGGGGGCTGTGTCCCCAGAGCCCTCTTCCCAGCCACTGGTGGCTGTGGAAGGGCCATCCCAGCCTCATAACCCTTTATCAAAATTAAACCTTTTGTACACAGTGGGGTTTGTCTCCATAAGTGCTTTTCTTACCCTAGAAATGCCAAACATGGTGTTCCTCCCGCAGCGTGACTACAGGAAGGCTTCTCTGGTGCCCTTATCACACTCACTCTTGCCACATGTCCAGAGCAGAAGGCAAAATTGTTGGATCAGGGAGGAGGCTAGGGCTGGGAAACAGAATGACCATAACTGCATTTGTAGAAAACCTTTAATGTTCCCCAGACTGAGAGGGCCCATGAGCACGCTGAAACCTCCCACTGGGAAAGTCCTTGGAGTGTCCCAGAGCCTGGAGTGGCAAGGGGCTGCATCCTTCCCTGTCAGAGGCTGAAGCCACTACCATCTCCTCGAGTGCTACTCCCCCAACCAGAGCTGGCCTGCTCCCGATCATCCAGGGAGGGCAGAGAGCTGCGGGCAGCAGGAAGTAGGCGACTTGTGCGCAGGTCCCAGCATGGAGGCCCTTGAGACAGGCCATTGGAACAGGGAGGCTGGTGGTTCTCAATGACCAGATCGCTGCTGTCATCGTCGCTATCAGGCTCAGCAGGCCCAGCAGAAGGAGGCCCTGCCAGACGCCCAGATGCCCCACGCACCACATTATTGCGCTGATTGGCTGGCTTGACAGTGACAATGAGGTTGTGGCTGTTGGCGACCATCATGTCCGTCACTTGGTCCAAGGTCTTCCCAGCTACCTCAATGCCATTGACCTCGAGGATCTCATCACTGACTGCCAGCAGCCCTGTACTCTCAGCCAGGCCCCCTCGTACCAGGCGGGAGATGAAGATGCCTGGAACCCGTTCCAGGCCCTGGGGAGCTACTCGCACACTCATGCCATCTCGGATGTAGAAACCCAGGGGGCGGTCGGAACCATGCTTATGCAGCCGCACCCGTCGGTGGGTCTCAGGCAGTAGGTCCACATCTATGACTGAAGAAACCTGGCGGAAATCTTGTGGCAGGCTGATCAGTAGTGGTGGCCGGGTGCGCAGAGGTGCCACTGGCCGAAGTAGGAGCCCTTTCTTGCGCCGTTGCAGAGAGTTGGAGCCAAAGGCCAGGCCACTGGAATCAGCTTCTGCTGCAGGAGAGGGAGGCGCTGAGATCAGAAACCCTGCTCTCCCATTTGGGCCCTTTTCCATCAGGCCCAGGCCTCCTTGAGGAAGGGGGCACTATAGCTATTTCTTGACACCTGGAGGTCAGGCCAAGGGCAGGGACCGCAGAGGGTGAAGACTGGATACCTTGGGCATAGACTAACCCTGGTAGACCTGCCCTGTCACCCTACCCCACAGAGGCTGCCCATTGTACCCCATCCTCCTCACCCCGCTTCTGCACTAGCAGGCGCAGTGGTGGGGGCCCGCTGGACAGGGCCCGGTGCAGGCTGTCGTCGTTGGTGAGGGGTAGTAGGTCGCCGTGAGCATCACTATAGCCAAGCAGCACGTCCAGGCCCGGGATCTGGTGTACTGCACGCAGCAACCGAGAAAACTCCTGGAAGCCGCTCACTGAAGCGCGAGGCAGAGCAAAGCGTCGGAACTCAGCATCAAACTGGAGGCAGGGGGTGGGAGGAGAGGAGAGGTAAGAATGGACTCCATGCCCTTTCTCACCATAGGTCCGAAGGTGGCAGAGGTGGGAAAGACAGGGGTTCACAACAGCTGTAGCCTTGCACACAGACCTCAGCTCCAGGACAAGGGACGCTGTCCAAGGTTTACTCCCCGCCCTCCACGTACCCAGGCCACAGAGGGACTCCAGAGGCCGGCAGCAGAGGAAGGAGGATGGATGGGGGAAAGTGAGAAGAAAAGCCGGAAAATGGGACGGGTACGATGGAGAAGAGGAAAAGGTGGTGGGGACCAAGGAGCCAGGAAGGGGAGAATGAGGGAATTGGAAGCTCCTAGCTAGGGCCGAGGCCGGAGCCAGGGCTGGAGGGGCCCTTACTTTGCTCTTCACCTCGACGATGCTGTCGGGACTGCGTGCCGGAGTCCTCTGTGGCCTGGCCATGGCGGGGCCGGGCGGGACGGGGACGATGCCCCAGACGGCCCGCCGAGGCGCAGGTGCACAGCCCCTCCAGTCGCCCGCGCCGCCCCGCCCTCCTCTCCGAACCGTGACGTCAAGGGGGCAGCGACGCAGAAAGGAAAGCGGAGTCCACGTTTCCTAGGAAACGGAGATGGGGTGGAGGAGNTCTCGGAGTTTGCTCAAATTCATGTTCATTGAGTTGGTGATCCTATTTAATCATCTCATCCTCTGCTACCCGCTTCTCCTGCCTTTAGTTTTACCCAGCATCAGGGTCTTTTCTAGTGAGTCAGTTCTTGGCATCAGGTGGCCAAAGTATTGGAGCTTCAGCTTCAGCAACAGTCCTTCCAACAGATAGTTAGGGTTTATTTCCTTTAGGGTTGACTGGTTTGATCTCTTTGCATTCCAAGAGAGTCTTCTCCAGCACCACAATTCCAAAGCATCAGTTCTTCAACACTCAGCCTTCTTTATGGTCCAGCTTTCACGTCCATACATGACTACTGGAAAAACCATAGCTTTGAATATATGGACATTTGTCAGCAAGTAATGTTTTTGCTTTTTAATGCACTGTCTACATTGATCATAGCTTTCCTTCCAGGGAACAAGTGCCTTTTAATTTCATGGCTGCAGCCACTGTCCGTGGTGATTTTGGAGCCGAAGAAAATAAACACTGCCACTGCTTCCACTTTTCCCCTTCTATTTGCCAGGAAGTGATGGGACTGGATGCTAATGCTCTTAGATTTTTGAATGTTGAGTTTCAAGCCAGCTTTTTCACCCTCCTCTTTCACCCTCATCACAAGCTCTTTAGTTCCGCTTCACTTTCTGCTGTTAGACTGGTATCTGTATATCTGAGGTTATTGATTTTTCTCCCAACACACTTGATTCCAGCTGTGATTCAACCAGCCTGGCATTTCACATGATGTACTGTGCATATCAGTTGTACTCTTTTCCCAATTTTGAACCAGTTGTTTATGTCCAGTTCTAACTCTTGCTTCTTGACTTAAATACAGATTTCTTAGGAGATAGGTAAGGTGGTCTGGTATTCCCATCTTTTTAAGAATTTTCCAGTTTGTTGTGATCCACACAAATGCTTTAGCATAGTCAATGAACAGAAGTAAATGTTTTTCTGGAACTCTCCTGCTTTCTCCATAATCCATTGTTGGCAGTTTGATACCCGGTTCCTCTGACGTTTTGAAACTCAGCTTGTACATCTGGAAGTTCTTGGTTCACCTGTTGCTGACGCCTAACTTGAAGGATTTTTGAGCATTACCTTGCTAGCATGTGAAATGAGTGCAATTGTCCAGTAGTTTGAACGTTTTTTGGCATTGTCCTTCTTTGGGGTTGAAATGAAAACTGACCTTTTCCAGTTCTGTGGTCACTGCTGAGTTTTCCAAATTTGCTGACATATTGAATGCAGCACTTTAACAGCATTATCATTTAGGATTTTAAATAGTTCAGCTAGAATTCTATCATCTCCACTAGTTTTGTTTGTAGTAATGCTTCCTAAGGCCCACTTGACTTCACACTCCAGGATGTTCACTTCTAGGTGAGTGACCACATCATCATGGTTATTGGAGAATTATGGCCTTTCTTGTATAGTTTTTCTGTGTGTTCTTGGCCATCTCCTTTTAATTTCTTGTTTCTGTTAGGTTCTTGCTGTTCCTGTCCTTTATCATGCCCATCCTTAGATGAAATGTTTTCTTGAAATCTCCAGTTTTCTTAAAGAGATCTCTGGTCTTTCCCATTCTGTTCTTTTCCTCTGTTTCTTTGCATTGTTCACTTAAGAAGGCTTTTTTTTTTACGTCGCCTTGCTGTTCTTTGGAACTCCGCATTCATTTGGGTATATCTTTCCCTTTCTCTCTTGCCTTTTGTTTCTCTTCTTTCCTCAACTATCTGTAAGGCCTCCTCAGACAACCACTTTGCCTTCTTGCATTTTTTTTCTTTGGGATAGTTTTGGTCACCACTTCCTGTACTTTTTTTTACGTCGCCTTGCTGTTCTTTGGAACTCCGCATTCATTTGGGTATATCTTTCCCTTTCTCTCTTGCCTTTTGTTTCTCTTCTTTCCTCAACTATCTGTAAGGCCTCCTCAGACAACCACTTTGCCTTCTTGCATTTTTTTTCTTTGGGATAGTTTTGGTCACCACTTCCTGTACAGTGTTACTAACCTTTGTCCATAGCTCTTTGGGCACTCTATTAAGTCTAATCTCTTGAGCTTTTTACCTCCCCTGTATAAGCATAAGAGGTTTGATTTAGGTCATACCTGAGTGACCTAATGGTTTTCCCTACTTTCTTCAATTTAAGCCTGAATTTTGCAATATGGAGCTCATGATCTAAACCACAGTCAGCTCCAGGTCTTGTTCTCGCTAAATCTATGGAGCTTCTCCATCTTTGGCTGCCAAGAACACAATCTGATTTCAGTATTGACCCTCTGGTGATGGTCATGTGTAGAGCTGTCTCTTGGGTTGTTGGAAAAGGATGTTTGCTATGACCAGTGTGTTCTCTTGACAAAACTCTGTTAGCCTTTGCTCTGCTTCATTTTGTACCCTAAGGCCAAACTTGCCTCTTATTCTGGTTATTTCTTGATTCCCTGCTTTTGCATTCCAGTCGCCTGTGATGCAAAGGACATCTTTTTTTGGTGTTACTTACAGAAGATCTTCATAGAACCAGTCAACTTCAGCTTCTTCAGCATCAGTGACTGTGATGTTGAATGGTTTGCCTTGGAAATGAACCAAGATCATTCTGTCATTTTTGAGATTGCACTCAAGTACTGCATTTCAGATTCTCTTGTTGACTGTGAGGGCTAATGCATTTCTTCTAAGGGATTCTTGCCCACAGTAGTAGATATAATGGTCATCTGAATTAAATTCACCCATTCNATCATTCTGTCATTTTTGAGATTGCACTCAAGTACTGCATTTCAGATTCTCTTGTTGACTGTGAGGGCTAATGCATTTCTTCTAAGGGATTCTTGCCCACAGTAGTAGATATAATGGTCATCTGAATTAAATTCACCCATTCCCATCCATTTTAATTCACTGATTCCTACCTAAGATTTGATGTCACTCTTGCCATCTCCTACTTGGCCACATCCAATTCACCTTGATTCATGGACATAACATTCCAGGTTCCTGTGCAGTTTTCTTTACAGCATTGGACTTTACTTTCATCACCAGATACAGCTGAACATCGTTTCCACTTTGACCCAATCACTTTATTCTTTCGGAAGCTTTTAGTAATTGCTCTCTGGTCTTTCCCAGTAGCATAGTGGACACCTTCCAACCTTGTGGGGGAAGGGGGCACTCATGTTCCAGTGTCATACCTTTTTGCCTTTTCATACTATCTATGGCGTTCTCCAGGCAAGAATATTGGAGTGGGTTGCCATTTTCTCCTCCAGCGGACCAAGTTTTGTCAGAAGTCTTCACTGTGACCCGTCTGTCTTGGGTGGCCCTTCACAGCATGGATCTAGCTTCACAGAGTTACACCCCTTCACCATGACCAAGGTGTGATTCATAAAGAACAGTGACTGCCTACCACTCCTCTTTTCCAGCAACGAGGACCCAGATGTGCGGAAAAAGCTCGATGACTGCTTGGAGTGAGTGTGGGGTTGGCTTCTTGGGTCAGGTGTGGTTCAGTCAAGAGGTGACAGATCTGTGTAGGTAGGCTTCAGGATTGTTCCTCAGACTCGTCCCCTCTGTTTCTCTAGGGAACACCTTTCAGAGTCCACCTCATCCAATGCAGGTAACTGGCAACCCCACTGCTTCCTTAGTAAAGCCTCCCCTCCTCCTCTGAGCTTCAGCCCATCCTCTGGTCCCTTGCCCTAGGTCTTCCACTGTCCCAGCTTCTGAATGAGGTAGAGGTGGACCAGGAGCATCAGAAGGCGCTAGTGTGCCTGGCTGAGAGCTGTCTGATGCTGGCAGGTCCTGACATGGCAGCCCCCATCACTCCCTGGGCTGCCTCTCGCTGCAGAGCCACGGTCAGTCTGGGGCTTCTCTTGGGAAATGTCAGCGTGGGAAGTTGGGCGAGGGCCCAGACTGAACGTTCTCATCCCGCAGGGAGAAGCTGTGTACACTGTCTCCAGCCTACGGCTGCACATCCCTGAGAATGACCAGCAAATCCTGAGCTCTCTGGGCCCAAGTCAGAGGGCACAGGGTAAGGAAGACTGGAGCGGTCAAGAGGGAGGTAAGCCTGCCCAGTGTCCCCAGTGCTGATAAGCCTCCCCAACCCCCAGGCCCTGAGCGATCCCCATCATACCTGGCTCTGCAGGACCTGTCGCTGAGTCTGATTTCCTCCCCTCCTTCCTCACCGAGTTCCTCAGGTAAGGTGATGCTTAGGCCCTGTGTTCTTGCTGCTGTCAATTAGGTGCCTGGGCTCTGAAAGGGTACCCAGCTGGGTGGGGGTGAACACAGTCCCTGCAAGCCTCTGCTCACAGGTCCTTCAGCTGATCTGAGTTGAGGGGACTGTGCCCATGGTGAGTCGCCCTCCTCCTCAGGAACCCCTGCCTTACCCAGCCACCTGCTGTCAAAGGAGAACAGTGCCAGCGTCAGCCTTCTGCTTCCTCTGCCCTTGGCTGCTCCAGACCCTGTACAGAAGGGCACCTCCCAGCCCCTGTCAACCATCTGCTCAGCCCACGGCTCCCTGCCCCCCGGGTCCCCACACCCCAGCAGTGTACCCAACGCCCCACTCCTGAGCTGCACCCCAAGCCTGTCACGCCTTGGCCGTGCTCCCAGTATACACCAGGCCCATGTAAGCAGTGCCCAGAAACCTAGCCTGGAGTTCAAAGAGCTTGGGTTACCCCCCAAGACCTGGCAGCATTCTCCAAGGACAAGAACCACCAAGGGAGTCCTGGAGTCCAGCTGTGTCTGGGTGAGCACAGCCCCCACAGCTGGAGGGTAGAAGGGGGTGGACCTTGGGTAGAGCTGGGCTGGGGGCTGGGGGCTGGGGGCTGGGGCAGCCTTGGATGAGGTTAGAGGCCTTTTTGGCCCCTTTCCAGATATCATGTCCCCTTCAGGAACCCCCAGAGAGGCATCGTGATGGTTCTGCCTTCCAGTATGCATACAAACCACCTTGCCCCTCCCTGTGTGCCCAGGTCCAGGCTGCCAGGTGAGTGCCTGGGGCTGCCCCTGCTGTCTTAGTTGAGGGGACTGTCCCCGTCTCCCCAACCTAAAACCTTGGTTCTCTTCTCAGGCTCCCTCCCCAGCTCGTGGCCTGGGCCTTGCACTTTTTGATGGAGCCACAGCCGGACTCTGAACTGACCCAGATGTGAGGGCTCGTGGGAGGATGTGTGCACAGGTCCAGGCCTAGGGGCGGATAAACAGAGCTCCACACTAGCTTCCTTCGAGTTTTTTAATAAAATAATCTCATGCGGCAGAAAGGAAGAGGTCAGGGGTTGGGGCCGCCGCCTCTTTGGTTTGTGGTTGGGGAGGGTGGGCTGGAGGGCTCTGTAGACTGGGGCGGTAGAGGCTCGGCTTCAAGGCTAGATCCTGCACAGAAAGAGAGGGAGAGGGGAAGGGTTAGGACTGAACCAAGTAGTCCTGCCGCCCTCCCAGCTGGCCCTGGCCCCCCTTACCTATGCTTGGAGATGGAGGCGCCTCAAGCTTTGGCCTGCGCTTGAGGACAGGGGAGCGCTGTAGCCGCAGGGGCCGTTCTGTGGGATACAGACAGACCTGGGGAGGGGTGCTAAGGGCTGGCCACCTGTCCTCACCGTCCCCCCTCCCAACACTTACTTGCCTTTAGAGCCTCTGCCTTCCCCTCACCCTCCCATCCCCGGCAGTGGTGGCTCCTAGCCTTCTGGCTCCAATTTTTCAACCCCTCAGGACACTGGTGGCCCTTCAAGGACCAGAGCCACGAAGGGAGCCCACTCTTCCCCCATCTCCTTCTGTACTCCAGCCCACAAGGAGGTGTCCCCCTCACCAGCAGGGGCCTGGAGCTGGTCCTCATGCACAGACACTGCTCGTCGCCCTGCCAAGCGGGGCTGCGGCCTCAGCCGGCCATCTGGGGGAGGCCAGGGGGGTCAGGGTGTGGGCCCGACAGCCACCCTTGTTCCAGCCCTTGCCTCCCACCTTCAGGGTCTGAGTTCCCAGAGGGGAATCCTCCAGTCCCTAGCCCAGTATCGAGTGGAAGCTGGGGTGTTTGCTTACCTTCGTTCCTGGAGCCTAAGCAGGGATCCTCTGGGAGGCCCAGGCTGTCTGGGGAGGGGCTGGATCTTCTGGGGCTTGGGCTGGGACATGGGGACGGGGGGCCTGGACCATCCTGTTGTCCCCAACCACGGCCCCTGAGCTCTGCATTCAACTGTTGCCCCAGTGTCTTCCAGGTGGCAGACTCAGGCCCTTGGCCCCCTGGCCCAGGTCTGCATGAAGGGTCTGTAGGGAAAGGGTGTCAGCCAAGATCTGGGTCAGGCAATGATCCGATCCCCTGCAGCTTGTCTGTTCCACATGCTCCCCAGCACTGTGGCTGTCACTCACCAGCAGACACAGAGTGGGTGCGGGACTTGATCGAGATGGGAGGAGCCTCTGTGGAACTGTCCATAATGTCACCTGCAAAGGCGAGGTAGGGGCTTAGGCACCAGACCTTGGTGAGGGGAAGAAAAAACATGGCTTCTACTCCTCCTTCCCCAAGGAAAGAAAATCCCTTGTGGACTCTCTTCCTCCCCTAAAATGTACTGCACCAGCCCAGAGTCCCACTTACCATCCGAGCCAGCCTTCTTGATTTCTCCATCTTTGCTCTGTGGGAAACAGGGAAGTCAAGCTTAGTCCTGTCCCACCCTCATGCTAGCCTTGTTTTCTTTCTTTATCCTTGTTCTTGTAACTGCTGCTAACAGCCACCATGGGTTGGGCAAGAACATGGCAGACCCAGTCCTGGTCTTGGAGCTCAGTCTGTGGTGGCGGACAGTTAACACATAGAAGCACATGCAGGCACAAACACATAAAGTAACTTCTCAGCTCTGTGACTCACTTTCTGTAACTTAGTGTTTCTAAATTCAAGCTGAGTCTCACTTCACATATGTTTTTAATTTTCCTGCAAAGTTATTGTAGGGATAGTCCATAGGGTGGTGATTCTTACTAGGAACTGTGATCAGAGAGTGGCATTAGCAGGGTGCATGGAAGAGTCAAGGAAGGCCCATAGGGAAATAGATGGAGGAAGAGGGAGGGACCTTGTGTAGCCCTTGGATAGTGGTGAGAGGCTGGAAGTGGGGCAGAGAGGAGTTCCAGACAGCGGAGCCTATTTGAAGGTCCTGAGATGCAACTGGGGTTGACAGCAGTGAGATGAAGGCAGTGACCAGGGCTGAGGCCCCGTTGGGCCCTGAGGCAGGATTAGCAGTCAAGTCCCCTAGAAGATTTGCTGTTTCAAATGAAGATGAATTTCAAAACTCAGATTTCTGTTAGATCTGCAGAGAATGGGACTGTCCCCACTACAAGGAAGAGATACTGATGGCCTGGTTCAGAGCAGAAACCAAGAGGGAAGAAAGGGTGAATCTGACAGACCTGTCAGGAGTCTCCTGGTCACATATATCACCCACCTAAAGCCAGCCACGTGCTACCTGCCTTGTTTCCCACAGCATCCCTTTCCAACTCACTTGCTTCCTCTTGCCTTCAGCACTCCCACTGCCTCTGCTCACGCCAATCCTCTGCAGCATCACTTGTACTCGCTGCTCAAAAGATGGGGCTAGCTCTGTGTCTCCCCGCTCCAGGGGCCGCCGCTGGGGAGAGAGACACCGAGTGGTGAGAGAGCCTGCTGCCCTCACCATTCCAGGGGAGCCCTCGCTCCTGGTCACCAGGCCTCACCTTGTCGGGCCTGGCACCCACTGTCTCCTCCTCCTCAGCAGGGAGCAGTATCAGGGAGTAGGCCTTGCTTTCGCGGGTGTATCGAGGCCGACTCCTGCGGGTTGGGTCTGGGCTGCCGGTGCCCCCCTCGGCCCCAGCAGGCTCCTCACCACGGCCAGGACGGGCCGGTGGCCGAAGCAAGTCCCCAAGTGTGGTTTTTCGAGAGCGGGGAGCTGCTCCAGGGCTGGTCTCAAGATCAGGTCGTGACCCACGTGTTGAACGAGGCTTCTTGAAGGCAAAGAGGGTGCCCAGCTTCTTGCGAAGTGTACGGGGGACAGGGGTGGTACCCCCCTCGGCTACCGGGTCCTCCTCGGGGACCCAGCTGTGGGAACAGCCAGCAGTGAGTGGGAAAGCCCATGGAGCAGCCCACCCTCTTCCCCACCCTTGCAACTGCCCCTTACTCACAGGCGATCCTGGTGGATCAGCCTTTTGGAGAAGAATTCCTCCACGCCCTCGTCCACGCGGGCACTGAGCCCATTCCCTTCCTGCGGCAGGGCTGGGGGCACCTGAGAGACACCACAGGGTTAAAGGGCTGAGTTCAATCGTGACTTCTTCCCAGCTTCCTTGTCCAGCGGCAGGCTCTGGGCAACTCCAGGACCTGGGAGCTGCAGTGACCCTTTGGAGCTGCTGTTACAAGCTCCCCCCGTGTCCAGTGGCTGGGCAGAGATACTGGTTTCACGTACTCCCCTCACCTGTACTTGGCCCTGGACATACACAGCTCACACCCATTCTCGTCCCACCGAGTATCCCAAACCACCTGGTCACCAACAGACTAGAATCCAAGTGTTTCCTGGGTAGCACGTTCCCACCTGCCACCCTCTCTGCTCCAGTCCCTGCAGTACCCTCCACCTCCACCCCCACCCCACTCGGCCTGCTGCCGGCTCAGCGGCGCCTGCTGCTGCGTCAGACCCTCTGGGGGGCCTCAAGCGGGCTCCTCCCCACCTCTGGCCCTATGCCCACGACCGGCGCCAGTACCCAGCCCACACATACACCCGTGCTGGACGTGCGGTAGACGCAGGACTGTCCCCACGGGAGGAGGGGGCAGCATCTTTCAGTAACCCTGGGGGAGGGAGGGTAAGACAGACACCCCTCTCACACATCTACCCGTGCAGCAGCCAACCGGAGGCAGAGTCCTACCCCAGGCGCTCCCCCAACGAAATCCACACACTCGTGACCCCGCATGAGCATGGCCTGAGGAAGGGGGTGGCCAGGAAGACGCCAGAACTCGGCTGTGTGACCCCACCACCCACCTCCCTGCCCGCCATCACCCGTAAGAGCGAACGGGCCGCTTGAGACCCCCAATTCCACGAGCTCTGGAGTGGGGGAAGGGCGCTCACCTGGGGGCCCCCCGGCGGCGGGCGGTGGTGGTGCTGGCGCCGCGGCCGTGGTCGAGTCCGGGTCGGATGGCGCAGGGGCTGCCCGGAGGGCGGCAGGTCCATGCGAGGTAACGGGCCGGCCGGGGGCCCTGGGGCGGCGGGGCTCGGAGAGCCACGAGCGGACGGCCCCGCCTGCGGCTCTGCATCTTCCCCCGGAGCCGCCAGCTCGGGCTCCGGCTCTAGCTCTTCAGCTGCACCTGAGCAGAGCGCACCAGAAGAGCACCAAGCGCCAAGCCCGGGGAGGTGGCGGCGGCGTTAGGGTGGCGGGGGACCCGCCCAGGGCGTGGGGAGGGGCTGGGCTACGCCGCCCGCCCCCCGCCCGCCCCTCCCCCGCTGCCGCTGTCCGTGGTGCTGAGCGCGGCCCCGAGCGGCGCGCGGCCCCGCGACGCCGCCAGGCATGCGCATCCCGCGGGTTGGGAAGGGAGGGGGCGGTAGAGTAGGGAACAAATTGAGAGAAGATTGTGTCCTGGCCCTGGTCTCAGGTCCCACCCTGTGCTAACTGACCCCAACTTTATAGTTGCACGGGGTCTTGGCCTGGCCCACTCAACGATCAGGGAGTTCCGAGGGCAGAGATGAATATTGTGTGTCCAGGTGGCCACGTCTATCTAATGGAACTTTAGTCCAGTCTGAGTAACTCTTCCCCTGGGGCCCTGACTTACGGTGAGTGGAGGAGTCCAGGTGAAGACGGTGGAGGGATTTAGCCCATTTCTGTGGAGGACTTTCATCCTGCTGAGGCGGGCACAAACTCAGCCTGGGTCCATACCCCAGAACAAGATGGGAAGATCCAGGGTTCTAGGCCCAGAGTTCTGCAACCACCTACCTTCTGCTCCTCTTCATCCTCCTTTTCTTTCTCCTCAGGGAAGAAAAGACCTTCCAATTCCCCAGGCCCAAGGGGGCTGGACTCATCTCCATCTAGTGCCGGTATGAGAGGGGGCATTGCCTCTGTTGCCTGTTGAGCCAGACTCTCCACCTGCAATACCAGGCACCCCAAAGATGGGGAGGCAGGGCCTCAGCCATAGTCCTATCAGTGCTAAGAGAACCCCAAAATACTGGGCTACATGACCCCAAAAGACATTCCAGAACCTCTGCAAGGCAGTGGCCTGTGTGTGTGTAAGCACACAATCCCTGCTCAAGACATTACAGAACCCCTGCAAGGCAGTGACCAGGTGTGTGTGTCTGTGTGTGTATAAGCCCACAGTTCCTCCTCACCAGCCGATCCCGGGCTGCACTCAGACCTGCCACTGCCTGAGCCACAATGCTCTCTGCCAAGGTCCCTGTGACTGACAGGCGCATGTCCCTGATGGCAACAGAGAACAGGGGTTAGTGTGCTGTCTTTATCCAGTCTAGCCTGGTCCTGCCCAGCCCAATCCAGCCTACCTGAGCCGAGTGAAGGCATCTTGCAGCAGGTGCTCTGGGAGCAGCTCTGGGAGACCTCTTGAGCCCCCAAGGACCCCCTCTAGCTGCTCCCTCCACCTGGGACCCTGCAATGTCTGTGGGCAGAGACTCCTTGTTGTGTCCAGTGTGGCCTGAGTGAAGTCCTGGTTGAAGGTCAGAGCACAGTGAGCGTGTGGCCCGGGCCCAGCCTCACTGGCTTGGGGCTCCAAACCCCCAAAGAACACTGGGGGTTTCCACAGACTCGGGATACCACAGTCACACCTCTGGATGGGGGTCAAGGCTGCATATGGTGGGGGGCAGCTGGGGCCAGGGCACTATCTCACCTGAATATCCCGACGGCACACCTCTCCCACCTGTCCCAGCAGGCCCTCCAGCTTCTGCCGCAGCTGCCATTGGTGGCTTGGGGAACTTCCAGCCTCATAAAGAATGGGGAGAATCTGGAGGCCAAGGAAGAAAAGGAGTTGAAAGCTGACGCCTAACTAAGGGGGAGGCATCCTCGTAATGGGAGGGAGTGCTCACACTGAGAGAGAAGTTGGCATTTTGGATGGCATCCTCAGCCTGGTGCACAGCAGCTTCACCCTGGGGTCCAGCCCCACAGCCCAGCAACTCCACATGCTCCTGCACCGACTGACACAGTTCATTCACTTCCTGGGGGGCAAGAGGACTCAATTGTAGCCTGGTCCCCTCCCTGTCCCCCAGATCCTGACTGCCCCCTTCCCAAGGTCTCTGCAGGGTGGGTGAGGTCCTGAAGCTGACATCATCGGTACAGTCATTTGGGAACCTTAGCTGTTCAAGAAGGGAGAGCAGTGTCTCCTTTGGTTCATTGCAGGGACTTTATATTTACTTCCTAAACGTCCAGAATAGGAAGGAAAAGAGTGGCTAGTCATGTCAGTGAGCTCAATCTGTTCATCATCGACCTAGAGGACAGACTGAGGGATGGAGAGAAATGAGAGTGAGGAGCTGTGGAGGAGAGACAAGGGGGAAGCAAAGGATAGTTGGGTGGGAGTAAGGAGTGGTGTTTGAGAATGGGTCAAGATGCAGAACCAAGGAGGCCTGTGGGGGCTGCAGTGCGGCCAACAGAGACCTGGACTGAAGCTCTGTCCACAGCACTTGGTGGGCGTGGGTGCCAGTGAGACTGGGCTCCAGGGTAGAAGAGTTTTGTGGGAAATGACGAGATCACTTGTAGAATGCAAAGCTCTAAAGTTGTCAAGATGCCTGGGCTCTGGAGCTTGGGAGAAAAGTAGGATTTGGGAACAGATGGAGGGGGAACATTTCACCAAGTAGTGGAGGGAGATGAAGTCAGAAGTAGGGTCATTGGGTTGGGCCACAACAGAGAGGGAAGGCCCTGTGAATGGGAATTCACAGGTGGGGCTACAGTTGGGGATGGGGAGAACTGATTGAGGATTTAAAATACCTCCCATCTTTAACTAGGGAGCCTATTTAAATGATTTAAGGTAATTTCCTGTGGTCCAATGGTTAAGACTCCATGCTTTCACTGCAGGGGCCTGTTCATTCCTTAGAGAAATAATATCTCGCAAATCAGCTATGTGCAGTAGCCTCCCCACGCCCAGTTTTTTTAAATTGAAAAAAAAAAAAAAAAAAGCTTTCAAAAGGCAGCTAGCAGCATTATCCGGGGTAGCTATTTCAAGAGCTATCAGTTCCACTGCAGATCAAGGAGAAGGACTTGTCTGGGACAGCAGGATTCAGGCACACTGGATGCCCTCAGACTCATGGAGTCTCTCGGCAGCCACAACCCTCCCCATTCTCTACAGTGTGTTGGTGCTCAAGGCTGAGTAGGGGAACTCTGACCTGTTCAGAAGGGTCTGACCCCAGACCCAGGGGCTTCGGGCGGGAGGTGCAGTCAGCAGAGGTGTGGTCTGTGCGATTGTTCCTCAGGAGACAGGCTTGGATCTGGGCACAAGAGAGACTGAGATGTGGCAGGGCAGGACAAGGCGCAGGGCAAGGCAGGGGAAGAGGGGGGACCCCCACCTGATGCACGGCCCGTGCTGTCAGTTCAGGACGGCTGCGCTGAGCCTGGGCCACATCGTTCAGTGGCAGAGGCATGGCCTTCAGGCTGCGGTTCTGTTCCAGGGCCTGTGCCACGTCCAGCAGGCCCAGAGCAGATGTGTGGTTTCGGTCCCAGACTACAGACCTGGGCCAGGCAGGGCTTTAGTCGGGGACGGAGCTCTGCAAGGAGCTCCCAACCTCTCTGGCCTTTCCATTAGCACCCCTGAGCTCCACCTGCTCTGCTTCATTCAGCCCTACCTCAATAAGCCCCTCCATACATGCCCTCTTCCCCCGTTGGTCCCACCCCTGTGACTCCGCCCACCTGAGTCTCGTGTTAACCCGAAGCGCCTTGGCCAGCATCTTGGCACCCGTGTCCCCCATGGCGTTGCCGCTGATATCCAGGGCTATCAGGTTAGGATTGGTGCCCAGGGCCCGGAGCAGGACGCTGGCGCCCAGCTTCAGCCGTGACTCAGCCACAGACAGAGACTGCAGGGGCTGGGGTTAAGAGAAAGCCATTTGCAGTTGGAGTCAGGGGCCAGCAAGGAGGACGGGTCTCGGAGTCCATTGCCTGAGGATCCCGCGTGGTCCCGTGAACTCACACAGTCGTCATCCTGCATGAGCTGAACAATCCGGTGCAGGACGTCGTCCAGGGTCTCCCTGTGGGAGGGGGCAGCAGTTGGCAGAAGACCTGGGTGGTGGGGTGCAGTTGGGAGGCCCAGGAGGGGGATGGGGGCTCACTTGCACCGGACGTTGAAGTTCCTTCCAAGCGCTACGTGTCGCAGGGACCGGCTCCTCCCGATGGCCAGCACCAGAGTCACCATGTCTGAGCCAAAGCCTGGGGGGTGGCTCGGGTCACACACAAGGCGAGGCTGCGGGGGTTGGGAATTTTGTGGGTGGTGGGAGGATGGGTTTCTGGGCGACCTCACCATTATCTGCCAGATCCAGGGAGCTCACTGCGCCAGCATCACACACCAAGTCTTGTATCACCTGAGCACCCGCCGAGCGCAGCTGAAGGTGGGAAGTGGAGCGTGCTCAGGCTAACAGGCCACAGGTGGGGAGGATCAGGAGCCCAACGGTCCAGCGCTCCCGCTCGCAGCCCCAGCCCCAAGGGCAAGTCCCGCGGCTCCGGACGGGCTGCTCACCTCACACGCGCTGAGGTCCAGGTGTAGGTCATTCAGGTGCGTGTTGAGCGCCAGGCCTTCCAGAAGCGCCCTGGGAGAGGATGTCACAGGGGGTAACGGAAACTGGGAGAAGGGTCCTAAGAGCAGAGCGCGAACAGCAAGAAGGAAGGGTGCCCGGGAGGTCAAGGGTGCGATAAGAGCCGGGTTAGGTGCCGAGACGAAGCCTGGGTGTTGGCCGACAGGCGAGGGTATGGGACGCTGACCTGAGTGCGTCGGGTGGCAGTTTGCAGCCCGCCAGGCCCAGGTGCCGAAGCGTCCCGGCGCGGCTGAGGAAGAGTTGCACGGCGTCGGGCGCAGCCCTGGACTTCCTGGGGTGGGGAGTGGACGGAGTGGGCGTCCTGGCGCGGGGAGGCGGGGTCCGGCAGAGTCCCGCCCCTCCCGCCCCGCCCCCTTACGTGCGGGAGAAGACGTTCCTCGAGGCGTCTAGGTGAGCCAAGCTGGAGCAGCCGCCGCGGGACAGCGCCGCGAAGAGCTGCGAGAGGAGGGTGTGGGCTACACTGGCCGGAGGACTGAGCGCCCCCACTCCAGTCGCCCCTTGGGCTACAGGCCCGCCCAGCCCTACAGATCACCCCCACTCACAGTGTCCAGGGCGGTGTCGGTGCCTGCGAGATTCAGGAACGTCAGAACGTTAGGACGGCTCAGGAAACTATAGAGGCCCTGGCGGGAGGATGGAGATGGGAAGGAGTCGGGGATCACTCCAGCAAGCTTCCCGACACCCCACTGCCTGCGGCGGCGTCCCCAATCACCTTCCTAAAAACAGCCACTCACCCCACGGTCCTCCGATGCCCCCAGTGCCCCGGGGTTCCCGGAAAGGTCCAAGTGGGTCAGGGCAGAGTCAAAGGCTGAATTGGAAGCCAGTGCCCGGCCTAGAGCCCTCATTCCTGGTGATGGAGGAGAGGGGCTCACCATCAGGGGACCCCACCTCCCAGCTCCACCACCCGACACCATCCTCAGGCCTGCCTACCTCGCGGTGTCAACCCAGTCTGCGCTAGGCTGAGTCTCCTCAGGGCTCCAGGATGCTTCTCTAGGTGTCTGCTAAGGGCAGCCACACCTGTGGGAGGGGGGTAGTAGCCATGTGGGTCTCACCACCTCCAGCACCAGCCCCCAGGGCTTCCCCAGGCTCAGGTGTACCTCGGTCATCCAGCAGGTTCCCAGCCAGGCTGAGCTCCCGCAGTCCCGAGCTGGTGTGTCCGGCCAGTGCCTGGGCCAGTCGCCGGACAAAGTCTCTGGGGACCAGACCACACCCCAGGTGTGAAGCTTTGAGCCTGGATTCCCCGCTCTTCCCCAGGCCACTAGTCTCTCCAACCCAAGCCCTGTCCCCCCTACCCCCTCAGGCCACAGGTCTCCAGCACCAGCTCCTCCAGGTGGGATGACTGATTCATCATGTGCAGAATCTGTTCTGAGACCTCAAGGCTCTGAGAACCAGAGTGGGAGAGAGAGCTCAGCAGGCTGCCCGCTGACCCAGCCTCCCCGCCCTCCCCTGTGCTTCTCACCAGCTTCATGTCCACGCAGGAGAGGCACCGGAACCAGAGATTGTAGGACAGGGCAGCCACACTCAAGGCCAGGTCCCTGGGCGGAAGAAGGGGCAGGAGCAGAGCTCAGGATCCCCCAGCCAGATCCCAAGTCCAGTATCCCCTCTCTCCATGGAGAAGCTAAGGCCAGGAATGTGGCTCATGCAGTCTTCCTCTCCTCACAGCCCTGGAGGGACACTCACCGACTTCCCAGATGGCTGAAGTCTCCTAGGCTGAAATGGCGGCAGCCCTGACGATGGTAGATGGTGTCCACATCCTGGATGGGAAGAAAGTACCTCCAACTTGCTTGGGATCACAAGAGGTAGGGGGTACTTCTCAAAGCACCAGGGGAATCAGATGTCTCCAGAGCCCCCAGAGAGGGCCCTACTCTCACCCACTGAATCTCCTCTCGGAAAGGGAAGCCATTGTAGTCACACAGGGCCTCGTATGTCTCCGAGAAGCCCCCTGGGTTGGCACCAAGCGTGTGATGGGGCAGGAATTAGGGCAAGAGAGAGACAAAAGGTCAGAGATGGAGAATGATCAGCCCCAGGCTGGGTAGTGGCTGAGTGGCTCTGTTCAGTTTGTTGAGCCCTTCAGATCCAGGGGTCATGCAGGAGGGGGGTCAGCTGGAAGCCCTGGGTGGCCCCCACCTTGGCCCTTACCACAGGGGCTGCTGGGTGAGGTGGCTTCTGAGGAGCTGCTTTTCTCCAGCCGAGCCAGCATGGAGGGCGGTGTGGGCCTCCGAAAGAGTTTCCTGAGGAGGGGGGTGAAGGAGAAGGGGGCAAGGAACTTCTAGGCCCTGGGAGTGAGGCCCCCCACAGCGACATCCAGGGCACCCCTCGCTGCCCCCCTTCCCTGCCAGCCCTGTCAGCTGCTGGGCCTCACCCAAGGGTTGAGCGAGGGAAAACCTTCCTGATGGCAGCAGCGATGTGCTGAGCCAGCTGTTCCAGAGCAGCCACACCAGTAAACTCCAGGACCAGTTCAGGCAGGGACTCCAGCTCAAAGGTGACCTGGGGGTGGGGGTGGGGTGAGGGATGGGCTTCATGCTGTCTCTTATACACATCTGCTTCAGCCGTGACTCAGCCACAGACAGAGACTGCAGGGGCTGGGGTTAAGAGAAAGCCATTTGCAGTTGGAGTCAGGGGCCAGCAAGGAGGACGGGTCTCGGAGTCCATTGCCTGAGGATCCCGCGTGGTCCCGTGAACTCACACAGTCGTCATCCTGCATGAGCTGAACAATCCGGTGCAGGACGTCGTCCAGGGTCTCCCTGTGGGAGGGGGCAGCAGTTGGCAGAAGACCTGGGTGGTGGGGTGCAGTTGGGAGGCCCAGGAGGGGGATGGGGGCTCACTTGCACCGGACGTTGAAGTTCCTTCCAAGCGCTACGTGTCGCAGGGACCGGCTCCTCCCGATGGCCAGCACCAGAGTCACCATGTCTGAGCCAAAGCCTGGGGGGTGGCTCGGGTCACACACAAGGCGAGGCTGCGGGGGTTGGGAATTTTGTGGGTGGTGGGAGGATGGGTTTCTGGGCGACCTCACCATTATCTGCCAGATCCAGGGAGCTCACTGCGCCAGCATCACACACCAAGTCTTGTATCACCTGAGCACCCGCCGAGCGCAGCTGAAGGTGGGAAGTGGAGCGTGCTCAGGCTAACAGGCCACAGGTGGGGAGGATCAGGAGCCCAACGGTCCAGCGCTCCCGCTCGCAGCCCCAGCCCCAAGGGCAAGTCCCGCGGCTCCGGACGGGCTGCTCACCTCACACGCGCTGAGGTCCAGGTGTAGGTCATTCAGGTGCGTGTTGAGCGCCAGGCCTTCCAGAAGCGCCCTGGGAGAGGATGTCACAGGGGGTAACGGAAACTGGGAGAAGGGTCCTAAGAGCAGAGCGCGAACAGCAAGGNGTGGGGTGAGGGATGGGCTTCATGTGGGGGCGGGGGTGGGGAACAGAGGACAAAACCAGACTGCAGGCCCCAGTGGGGTACTAGGGGTCTCACCTGAGGGGGTGTCTCCTGCAGCACCATGGCCTGGACCTCCAGGTAGTTGAATGTGCAGTCCACCTATGGAGTGCCTGGGTGAGCTCGGACCAAAGCACCAGCCCCACCCTCTTGGGAGCCCAGTCCTTTGTGCAGCCTGGATCTCAGAGCCAGATCTGCCTAGACTCCAGTCCTGCCTGATGTCGGCAGCCTAGTGCTTTTGGGAGGGCAGAGTCCACAAGGACAAGATGGACAACGTTACAGATGCAGCCCCCATCAGGAAAGCTGATGGAGGGCAAGGGGGCAGTGGCTGGGCCGTTGGGACTCACCCTCAGAGGGAGGCAGGTGTGGAGCAGGTAGGCTCTCCACCGGAGCAGCACCTGAGGGGAGAGAGTGTCTCACTCCTTGGGCAGAGCAAGAGGCTCCTTCTGCTTGGGCCCCAGTGGCCCTCCCAGGCAGGCTCTGCCCCAGCCATACCAGGACATGACCTTGCTCGGCACCCTCCCGCTCTGGCAGCCAGGTTTTCAGCAGCAGTTCTGCCTCCTTGGGCCACAGGAACTTGGTGATCTCGCCTGTGGAAGGGCAGCCTGCTGAGAGACGGGTCCTGCCATGGAGGTCAATTCGTGCCCACGGTCTGTGGTCTGTATGGGGCTAGGGGGCCTGGGCTCATCTACGGGGCCAGCGAGGAAGGAGTGGAGTGGATCTGGGCCGCCAAGCCCTCCTGAGTACCAGAGGGAACCACTTGCCGGGTGCCCCGGGACTCTGGGTGGGCTACTCGTTCCGGGGCCGCACGGCTTCCTCCCAGCCAAGTAGGAGAGAAGGACCGGCGCTTACCTCGCAGCTCGCAGGATATGCCGTCGGGGGTCTGGGCCATGCGGCCGACCCGGCGGCCGGGGCTGGCCCAAGGAGCTCAGACGAGAAACGGTAGCGGCGGCGGGCGAGCACAGGAAGCCTGGGGCCCCGGCAGCATAGCAGCCACCTGCTCCTCCTGCAGCGGAAGGTACGCACCGCTTCCTGCCCCCGGCCCGGCTCCTCCCCGCCCGGCCTCCGCGGGGCAGGAGATGTCAGGCGGGTACGAAGAAGGTGGGAAGATGCCAGCTGCCCGCCTGCGCCGTCGCTACTCTATAAGGGTAGATCTGAGGAGGGAAGGGAGAAGTGTGCCCGGGAGGGTCTCGCACGTCGCGTGCCTCTTTCGGTTCCTAGCCCCTAACTTCCACCCTGCTACAGTCCCTTCTCCGAGCACCAGGGGGCGCTGCCCGCTCGGGGAATCTGCGGCCCACCTTGGCCAGTCCCCTCCAAAGCCCAGCGAGGGAGGTGGACCGCAGGCAGGATACATAGGGCATCTGTTCAGAACGGAGCATCGGATTCCTCCTAACCTTGAGGACCCTATCTGTTGCTCCTAACCTGGAGTCCCTCACCGCGTCGGAGAGACACAAACTGTTGAAAGGGTGGGAAAAACACCAGATGGGCCCAGATGCCCTTCTCTGCGGCAGAGGTCCTTAGCTTTCATCAGGTGCCACTGCGGCAGAGGTCCTTAGCTTTCATCAGGTGCCACTGCAGGGAGGGGTGGAATGACTCGTGAGCAAAGGCAATGGATGTGGGGGTTGTCCCATGTCTGCCTTCTCCCTGAGCTGGATAGAGCTTGGGGAGGGGGAACCACTAGCAGAGAGGAAAGCTACTCTCTGCAGGACTAGGTCGCCATCAGGTCATGGGATGCATGATGCCCTATAGAAGACCAGGGACCTAGATTCTGGAGAGTTCACAGGAGGGGATTTAACCTTTTTCTTCCATTACAATCTAATTAAACTCTATGAGAAGAGAAACAACCCTCTGCTTTGCCCATAGCTCAGCCAGGCTGGGTGAAATAACCTAAGTGAGACACTGGGCAGTCCCTTGGTTTCTTCCCACCTCCTGCTACCCCTCCTCACTTTGAGGCCTGGAGACAGTGAGAGTATTTTTCAGTCATCTGACCATCAGCAGCATCTCCCCCTGCCCAAATCTCATCTCCCTTTGCTGAGGACCACCAACGACTAGGACAAAGTGGAAACTAGAGATTGAATCGTAAAAAATTGCAGGAAGCCACCTCCCTTGAAGCAACAGGCCCAGGTGTGGCAGCCCAGGGGCCACAGGGATGGACTCAGCTGGAGAGGGAACTAAGTTCCTGCCAAGAGAGGCAAGAGGAAGTCCTGCTCTGCTGCCTCCCAATCTGAAAGGAGGGAGTTCAAGTTAAGACTCTTGGAAGACCACAGAAGCTATCAACTGCTTCTAAGGCGTGAGCTCACACACAGTACAGGAATTACAGTTCTGAAGGTACGTTGCCTGAATTCAAGTCCTGACTCTGTTTGACACTGAGTAAATCACCTCATCTTTCTATTTAGGGCTTCCAGTTCCTGTTTTCTAAGATGGAACTTTAAACTTACCTTGGAGTGTAAAGATTAAATGTTTATTAAGAGAAGTGCTCACAATAGTATCTGGAACTCAGTGAACACTCACAGTTGCCAAGTCTTACTGTGACAAACTTAAGACTCCAGAACAGAAGGACAGAAAACCTCCCTCCCTGGGATTTTTCTGTTCAGAATGATTCGAATGAGAAATACAAGAGGGAATAAATGCCAAAGGCTTCGAGCTGCTCCTAGGTGGTGGGATTCTCAAGACCAACAGCCACACTGGTAGCATCAGCCCTAGTCTAGTGAGTGCTATGGGAACAAGCAGAGGGCTGTGGAGGAGGAAACCAGGATCAGCTGGAGATTAGGTCAGGGGTGCTAGGCTAGCCGCACATCTCTGTAACTGCTTGCTGTCAGGGTGGCAGTGACAAAACAAATGTGACTGCCATCAGAGGCCTAGTGAACACATGGACTCAGCTCCCACAAGTGAGTGACTCAAGGAGAGAAGCCTTCAATTTGTTCAAGACCGTCTGTGTGTTCTAGACAGCATGACACCCTGTAGGCGCTCAAGAAATGCTAAAAGCTCACAATGAGGAATAAGCCCCGCCTGTTCCAGCAGTACAGGATGTCAGGCCAGGCTGCAACTCCCAGAAGCACCACAAGGTTCCTGTCCAAAGTTCTCTGGTGTGGAGCACTGGGAGAAGGTTTTACATTTAATGGAGTCACACAGGATGTATCATGGGGATATGCCAATGGTGAGGAGGGGTAGGGAGGTAGGTAGGGAATCCCCTTTCAGCCTTATCTGCATCAGAATGTCATTTTTCTTGCCCCCTCCCCAAGCAAAACCAATCTGCTTGTCAACAATTTGAACATACACAATAATAGAAAAGCTATGTTGAAAATACAGGTAAACTGCTTGCTGTTCTATTAAAAGATTTTCTATTAGAAAAATTTATTTGTGGTGGGGGGACATGCCACATGGCTTGCAATATCTTAGTATTCCAACCAGGGATCGAACTTGGGCTCCTTGTAGTGGAAACATGGGAGTCCCAACTACTGGACCACCAGGGAATTCTCTGTAATTAAAAAAATTTTTATAAAAATAGTGGGAAGCTACTATAAAACTCCAAAAGAAGCTCAGCTTGGTGCTCTGTGATGACCTAAATGGGTGGAATGGAGGTGAGGTGGGAAGGAGGTCCAAGAGGGAGGGGATATGTATACATACAGCCGATTCACTTCATTGTACAGCAGAAACACAACACTGTAAACCAATTATTAAAAAATTTTTGAAAGCTGCCTGCCCACTGAAACAACTCTGGCAGCAGGCACTCTGCTCCCTGGTGGCAGCAGGGCTTAGCCCATGCATGGGATAGAGACCAAATGCCCTGACAGCCTCAGGCCACTAACAGTCAATCCAAGTTGCTGACTGCCTGGTTCATAGTCCCAGATGACGCCAATTTTCCTGGGAGATCTCACTGCATGAACACTACCAACCAGCCAAAGCCTTCACACATCTAGTCTTCTGTTACTTACTTTTCACTGAAAACCGGTAAGTTCAAATTCTGCTTAAAACCCCCTGGACTTCCTTAGTGGTCCAGTGGTTAAGATTCCACCCTTCCAATGCAGGGGGACAACAGCTTCTATCCCTGGTCAGGGAAGTGCCTCATGCCATGAGGTGTGGCCAAAAAAAGAAAAGCACCCTATAATTACCCTGAGATAATAAAAGCTATTTATGACAAACCACAGCCAATATAATACTCAACGGTGAAAAGCTAAAAGCCTTCCCATGAAAACCTGGAATAAGACAACAATGCCCATTTTCACCTCTGCTATTCAACACAGCATTGGACACAACAACAGAAAAATAAAAGGTATCCAAATTGGAAGGAAGAGGTAAAATTATCATTATATACAGATGAAGTAATACTATATATAGAAAACCTTAAAGACTCCACACAAAAGCTACTAGAACTGATAAATGAATTCAGCAAGGTAGCAGGATACAAGATTACACAGAGAAATTGGCTGTTATTTCTTTACACCAACAATGAAACATCAGAAAGGGTATGTACAAAAATCAATACCTCTTAAAATCATAACCCCCAAAAACAACATACTTAGGAAGAAACTTCACCAAGGAAGTGAAAGACTTAAATATGATGAGAACTCTAAAACATATAATGAAGAAAACTGAAGATAATTCAAAGAAATACATATCCCCTGCTCTTGGATTGGAAAAAGTAATGGTGTCAAAATGTCCATACTACCCAAAGCAATCTACAGTTTTAATGCGATCCCTATCAAATTACCCATGACATTTTTCACAGAACTAGGACACAGAATCCTAAAATTCATATGGAACCATAAAAGACCCAGAACTGCCAAGGAGTCCTAAAGAAAAACAAAGCAGGAGGCATAACCCTTCTAGACTTGAGACAGGCTATACGCTACAGTAATCAGAACTGGCACAAAAACAGACACATGGATCAATGGAACAGAGGAGATGGAACAGAAATAAGCCCACACCTACAGTCAATTAATCTCTGACAAAGGAGGCAAGAATATGCAATGAGAAAAAGTCTTTATAGCAAGTGGTGCTGGGGAAGTTGAACAGCAGCATGTAAATCAATGAAGTTACAACACACCCTCTCACCATAAGCAAAAAAAAAAAACAACACAAATGACTTAAAGACTTGAACAGAACAAGACACCATAAAACTCCTAGAAAACATAGACAAAACATTCTCTGTCATAAATTGTACCAATGTTTTAAGTCAAGTGTCCCAAAGCAATATTGAAATAAAAACAAAACTAAACAAATGGGACCTTATCAAACTTACAAGCTTTTGCATAGGAAAGAAAACCATAAAAAATCTAAGAGACAACATATGGAATGGAAAAAATATTTGCAAATAATGCAACTGATAAGGGCTTAATCGCCAATATATGAAGAGTTCATACAACTCAACAATGAAAAATTNAAAAAAAAAAAACAACACAAATGACTTAAAGACTTGAACAGAACAAGACACCATAAAACTCCTAGAAAACATAGACAAAACATTCTCTGTCATAAATTGTACCAATGTTTTAAGTCAAGTGTCCCAAAGCAATATTGAAATAAAAACAAAACTAAACAAATGGGACCTTATCAAACTTACAAGCTTTTGCATAGGAAAGAAAACCATAAAAAATCTAAGAGACAACATATGGAATGGAAAAAATATTTGCAAATAATGCAACTGATAAGGGCTTAATCGCCAATATATGAAGAGTTCATACAACTCAACAATGAAAAATTAAACAATCCAACCCCAAAATGGGCAGAAGACTTAAGTCATTCCTCCAAAGCAGCACAGATGGCCAATATGCACATGATGATATTCAACATCACTAATTATTAGAGAAATGCAAATCAAAACGACAGTGAGGTACCACTTCTTAACAGTCAGAATGGCCATCATAAAAAAACATTTGATCCAGGAATCCCACTCCTGTGCACCTATCTGGGCAAAACTACAATACACATACAGACACCCTATGTTCATACCTGCACTATTCACAATAGCCAAGACATGGAAGCCACCTAGACGTCCATCAACAGATAAAGATGTGGTACGTATACACAATGAAATACTACTCAGCCACAAAAAGAATGAAAAGCGCTACTTGCAGCAACATGGATGCAACTAGAAATTATGTTAAATGAAGTAAATCAGAAAAAGACAAACACCATATGAAATCACTTTTATGTCAAATCTCAAATATGACACAAATGGGCTTATCTATGAATCACAGACATGGAGAACAGACTGGTGGTTGCCAAGAGGGAAGGACAGAGAGGGAGGCTGAGATCAGCAGATGTTAAGCTTTTATATATAGAATGGATTAAAAAAAAAAAAAAGGTCCTACTGTATGGTACAGAGAAGTATATTCAATAGTCTATGATAAACCAAAATGGAAAGGAGTATTAGCTTATCTATGAATCACAGACATGGAGAACAGACTGGTGGTTGCCAAGAGGGAAGGACAGAGAGGGAGGCTGAGATCAGCAGATGTTAAGCTTTTATATATAGAATGGATTAAAAAAAAAAAAAAGGTCCTACTGTATGGTACAGAGAAGTATATTCAATAGTCTATGATAAACCAAAATGGAAAGGAGTATTAAAAAAAAATGTATATATAACTGAATCTGCTGGACAGCAGTAACACATTATAAATCAACTATACTTCAGTAACCAAAAAACCCTAAAATCTGTGGCCAAAGCTTTCTCCTAAAATGGGTCTGCCAGAGCAATCTGCCCAGAAATGGACAACAGCAAGATGGTAATTCGTCAATACAGAAACTTCCTAACGCATTCCCTTCCCATCCTGCTTCCCAGGTGCTAACAGGGAGCTATGCTCTCCAGGTGTCTCCCCCCACAGTCTGGTAGTGGCACATCAGTCTCCCTTCAAGTGAATCTCCAGGGCAGACTAGAGAACAACTTCTCTACGGTCCAGTTTCTCCCCGTTCCCCTGCATTTAGCAAAGCCTGATGCACTGATCCCAGTCCTCTGTGAGCCAATTTTTAAAAGTTATTATTAATCTTCTACATTTGGGTTCNCAGTCTCCCTTCAAGTGAATCTCCAGGGCAGACTAGAGAACAACTTCTCTACGGTCCAGTTTCTCCCCGTTCCCCTGCATTTAGCAAAGCCTGATGCACTGATCCCAGTCCTCTGTGAGCCAATTTTTAAAAGTTATTATTAATCTTCTACATTTGGGTTCTGCTGGGTCTGTTACCGCGTGAACGCATTCTCTGGTGGTGGCGAGTGGGGACTACTCCTGGCTGGGGTTCACAGGCTCCTCCCTGCAGTGGCTTCTTTTGCTGTGGAGCGCAGGCTCCAGGCGCGTGGGCTTTAATAGCTGTGGTGCCGGCTTAGTTGCCATGCGGCATGTGGAATCTTCTGGACCAGGGATTGAACTCATGTCCCCTGAGTTGGCAGGCAGATTCTTACCCACTTTACCACCACGGAAATCTTGAGCTGAGATCTTGAGGCCAGAGCTCCCCATTGGCCCCTTTTTCTTTAAGTTCTGTGGCCTACCACAGGGAATCCACTCTTTATGTGGAACATGGGGGCTGGCAGCTGTATAGACTCACATCTCTCCTCACACACTTTTGGGGCATTAAAACTTGTGGCAGGACGCCCTCAATATTCCATCACTTGCCAAGATCATCACCCATCTGCTAGACAGAAGTGGTCATCCTGGAAGCACAGCCTGCTTCTGAAAGAGGCTTGTGCTGTCTGAGGTTATGCACACAGACCCCTCTGGGCCCCTGGTTAGGCAGGAATCACACAAGTGGGGGTGTTCGGAGCACTTGTTAATCCGTTATGATTTATTAGCTGTACAGCAGTAGATCCTCCTCCCCAGCTTTCAACCCCATTACATATTTTATTACAGGTCTCATGTTGGCGTCCTAAAATAATGAAAAATATCACACAGTACAGCTAAGTACAAAATGCATCAACCTAGAGTCTGATAGCTAACTGATGGCTCTCTTAAAAGCAATACACAGAAGAAAAAAGTGTTTGAAATCAGCAAGACTGAGGCTCTCTAAAAAACACATTTTAAACATGTGACAGTTCATGTGCAAGAATCACTTTGAGTTGGTTTTGCTTCACATTATTTTTTTGAAGATCCAAAGTTTAAATTACTGACCTAGTGAAATTTCCTGGCCCAGCTTTTAAGAGCTGCTGTGACCCACTCATAATCACCCTTCTGCTTCAACAGAGGATTTATAAAACACGAAACTCAGCCACGAACAAAGCAAAGAAAATGTAGATGGGAAATCATAACTGAAAGTTAATTGTACAAGGTTCAAATGCTGGCTCCATGGGTTGGAATCATGATGTTCCAAGTGGGTGTCCGTCACTAGCGGGCAGCAGTCTCGGTGCCGTTCTGCGACATGATTGTGATCCAATTCCTCGTCAACGTTTACAAACTACCGTCTGTAGTAACTTAATTTGCAAGTAATTAAAATGCTGGGTTTTCTTACACTGCACTTCCTTTCAACCTCGTAATTAATGGAAAAGATTAAAATGTAAAAAAAGTTATTTACAAGCTTGACCATACCAGAAACTTTGCCAAGAAAGAGGCAAAGTCTTCAGGACAGAAACCAATCGTAGCATGCCATACTACTGGTGTGCAGCTGACTCCAAGCAAAGGGAGTCAGAGAAAAGCAAAAGCAAAAACCAGTTTAAAAGTCCTAGTCCTTCCCAAGTCTGCATTTACAATTAAAAACTCTCCTGGGAAGAAGACCGTAAGAACTCTGGGAAACCCGGTGGTGGTTTCTGGAGTGGTTTACCATTGCAAGAGAGAGGGTTCAATGTCTCTGTTTCCAGCTAAGAAAACCAGGGAGGCGTGAACACTGTCCTCAGCACTTCACAGTAAACCCTCAGGGACTCAGAACATTCCATGATTTGCTAACATCAAACAGCAAGTTCTAGTTAAATCACATTTTCTAACATCATCCTTGAAGTTTTAGTTCTCAGTATGTTTGGTAAAATGATGCTTTTCCCAAAGCCAAAAGAAGAAAGAAGGGAGAAAAATTAAGATGCAGGCCGTTTAAACACAGCCCAGAGCAGTCCTGGCAAGGAGCAAGGCCCTGCCATCACCGGTCCATCATGCTGAGGATCATCTCAGGCGTGAGGTCTCCGTTGGGGGCATCTGTGGCAGTTGGCTGGGCCTCCTCTTCCTCCCCCTCCGCAGGCTCTGCATCTGGCTCTTTTTTGACTTCAACTATAATGTTCTCAATTGCACCTGTATTCTGGTCTTCGACCTGAATGATGGCTGTTGCTGGCAAAGAAGAACATGAAGAAAACAAATGCTCCATTAAAGCCCCCAAGAATTGCAAGGGTCTTTTCAGACCTGACACTAAATCAAAGTCAGCAACACAAGAAAGCCTCAGTTTCGATATAGAGAACATCAATAAAAAAGACTTAATAACCTATAATGTGGCCATACACAAAGCCCAAATACTCTAGACAGTACCAAAAAACAAAGCACTGACATTCCTCTTCATATGCCTCCCAAATCATGTATTAAAAAACCTTAAGTTTTCCTGTATCTCATAAATTAGGGCTTCACAACAGTCAGTGTGACACAGGCAAAACATGCAGGGAGCACGAGTCAAGAAGAGTTCAGAGCGGAGGATGCGGGCAGGCCTGTCTTAGAGATGACCCACCTAGAGCGGAAGAGCCCGACATTTTTAACAAATTTATCTGCGCCAGGTCTTAGCTGAGGCACACGAGCTTAGTTGTGGCCTGCAGGATCTAGTTCCCTGACCAGGGATTGAACCTGGGGCCCCCTGCAATAGGAGTGCAGTCTTAGCCACTGAACCTCCAGAGAAGTTCCAGAACCTGATATTTTTGCGTCTGAAGCTGTCCAACACCGAGGGTCCTACCACCATTTGTTCACTCAAATCTTTGTAGGTCAAATAGTTCCCCAACCACCCCTCTGTAGTAAGACATTTCGACATGGGGCTCAAGGAACATATTAAAAAAACAGATGAAACACTGCTTTTGTTGAAGAAAGAAAAAGAATTGCCAGCTTTTAGAAGATTCATGAATAGAACAGAGACCTGAGACTCACTAGAGCCTGCAATTACAAGGGCCATGTCCAGTACAGGACTGCTCCCCAATGTCCTCTCATAAATCAGGAAGGCAGCAACAAAATCCACGGGTCTGGGTTTCTTAGGAGGGACAATGTCATGGAAATCCCTTTATTCCTCCATCCTTTAAAATTTGGCTCTTATACATTACATTCATTACTATGTCAATTTTGCCAGCTAACTAAGACTCTAATTGTTTTGTAAAACCCTCCGATATCGACAGTACCCAACTCACAATAAGTACCCTTCGACTCTGGACTTTATCTTGCTGAAACTTAACAATCCTCTAGAGACTTTCTCCGGGGAAGGCAATGGCACCCCACCCCAGTACTCTTGCCTGGAAAATCCAATGGACGGAGTAGCCTGGTGGGCTGCAGTCCATGGGGCCGCTAACAGTCGGACAGACTGAGCGACTTCACTTTCACTTTTTTCTTTCATGCATTGGAGAAGGAAATGGCGACCCACTCCAGTATTCTTGCCTGGAGAATCCCAGGGATGGGGGAGCCTGGTGGGCTGCCATCTATGGGGTCACACAGAGTCAGACACAACGGAAGCGACTTAGCAGCAGCAGAGACTTTCTCAGATGTTCCCCAATAAAAAACTAAAAAATCGCTTCCTGAGAAGTTGTTTCCAGTGTGACCTTAACTTGTTTTCATGGCTCGGTTCCCATCTACCCAAAGAACAAGGACCCGTCTGGCTTCCCCACATGTTAGGGGAGGATGCCGGCCTACTGAGCTGAGACAAGCAACTTACGCTGGGTCTGTTTGGGCTGGTTGGTTCTGCCAGGGGGGCGTCCTCTCCGTTTCTTGGCAGGTGGTGGGGCTGGGGTCACTGGCTGGGGCTCTGGCTCGGGTTCAATCTCCACAGCAGGCTCCTCCTCATCCTCATTGTCATCCAAGTCTGGCTCAGCATTTTCTTCTCATGAAATCAGGAAGAAGAGGTGGTGGGGCAAGGAGACGAGTGGTGGAAGGAAAAGCAACACACAAATAATCACGTATTCTGTGAAGTCTGGTTAAATATTTATTTTCATTGTTAACAGCCCATTTAAAAATTACATTTCACTGGAATTTTTGTTTTCAGCACTAAAGAAAGTAAGTTGGTATTAATGCTAAATTAATAAGCAAATCAACTTGAATACCATTATTCATACTTTATGTGGACTGGATATTCTTTTGGCTTTAGATATCAGAATATTGAGTTTCAAATTCTTAAAGGCAACTCCAACTTAGGCCAGTTATATAAACGCCCTCGCCAAGTGGTGTTTTAACAAATGTTCCCTCTACCTACTATACACAGATAAAACAGGACACTAAGCCTGAGACGGACCCCTGAAGAGTGGTGGAAGCTGTGTGTGTGTTTGTGTGTCTAAAGTTCTTGAAACACCATGAGGTCCCATTTACTAGGAAAAGTATTGAGGTCAAATAGTGTTGGGGATTTAATTCCCAGCTGTCCTAAACCCAGTGGGTCCTCTTAACTCCCTTACCTTCTCCCTAAAGCAATTACCACATAAAAGGAAAGGGAACTATTGTAGAAAGAACACTGATGAAGAGCCTGATAATTCAGTTTTGAGTCTCAGATCTCCTAAGTGTGTGACCTGGGATGATAACCACATTGAACCTCAGTTTCCTTGTGTAACCTCTAAAGCACTCTCAAGGATCACAAAGAGATAATGCCTGTAATTGTGCTCTGCAACTTACATTCTACCACATCATCACAGATGCTTTTTGCACTAGACACCAGAGTTTATAAAAATTCTCCATTATTCCATATAGGCTTCATTAAGTAAGAGGCATTACCTTTCTTTTACAGAAACAGAAACTTAAGTGATTTATAAGGCACAACTAACAGCAGTTTGGGGGTGTTCTGCCACCCACACCTGAGGCAACTGGAGAGCTCTTGCTACCCCTCCCCCACTGCCATGGCACAAAAGATATCCTGCCTGTCTTCCTCCAAGAAGCACAGGTTACAAGCACATTCTCTTTCGCTCACACCAAATGTTTAAATTTAGAAATCTGTGGGTAAAGGCCTGATTGTCGGGACAAAATGCCTTGTCAAGTGACTGAAATCCTAAGTGAAAATGTGAGGAACGTACTGGTACGTGGCAGCGTGTCAAGAACGACATGCTTCCCTGCTGAACTTATTCAAGCCCCCTACTGCCTAAGTTGGCCCAACGCCTAGCAAGCTAAACAAATTCAGTCAGAACTGGGGGGGTGGGGGGGGGAGAAGCACACAAAGTTAATAGGGTCAAAAGCTTATTGGACTGGAGAGATTCTGGTTAAAAGCCTTGAAAATAGCATTAGACTCTGGTGGTCAATTTCTGTTGATGACCAACAGACAGAACTTCTGGGAGGGAACAAATACGATTCTGGCGTTCACCAGTCCAAACATCCTGGGATGAAGAGACAACAGGCCCCAAACAAAGCTATGCACCTCCTCCTCCTGTCTTCTCCAGTGCCGAAGACGAAAGGAGGAACCATAGAAACCTATTAGGAACTGTCATTAAACTGCAGCTGTTTCTGGTAAAAGTACTATTAGGAGAGTGGAGCTGCTCTTGCTGGGAGATGAACCACGGAAGTGGCCATGGCAGTACCATGAGAAAAAAGCAATGTCTGTGGCCAGAGAAGGCTCGGCAGCCAAGAGCTGCTACAGGTGTCTTGAGGCTCGAGTTTATCTGGGCAGCTCTGCTGGTTCTTGAGGCCCACTGACATTCCTTGGCATCTCTCAATAGTCTACTCAATTTCTTTACCAAACAAAGGGATTCCACAATGATTCTCAGTAGAGTGTGATGTGCTTTTATAAAAATTAAACAAAGTGAAAAAAGAAAATTAAGCAAACTGACATTTTAAAGGAGGCATTCACTTAAAACTCAAGATTTTCCACTAAAGAAGGCAGCAAAAATTAAATTACTCTATGCTTAAGATGAATATTCTCCCATAAAAAGTTCTGAATAGAAAAGTGAAGGCTTTATTAAGATAAAAAACCAAAAAGGACTTTCTTGTATATTTAAATATAAAAAAATACCTAGTATTTTCATGAACAACTTTTATAATAAAACCAATAAAGTGATAGATATATTCAGTTTTCAGAAACTTCATTTCTTTACCCACTATTTCTAACAAGCAACGTAGAAGACAAACTTAGAGCTTCTCAGAAATCCATCAGGCATCATCTGTAAGCACCTTCCCCAAAACAGAACTCCTCTGCACCCTTTTCCACAAGTCTCAAACACTGAAGCCATGGATGTGCCTTCTCAACTAGGTGCCAGTAGCCCAAGCATCCACATTACAAAACCTCACACTTTGGAATGAGTTTGTATCATCAAATGTGACTCCTACATTACCAACACTCTTGTTCTCCACCCCACTTCATGAGTCTAGCACCTCAACACATATACCTTCTGCCTGGATTTCATGACTAACACCCCAAAGAACATCAGTGGTAGGAAAATAGGCAACGTTTTAAATTATAAATGGGGAGATTAAGGTAGGAAGAGAAAGGCTGACCTTCATGGATTTGATCAACACATCTCAAGGCTAGGCTGACACAGGCAGTCAAACCAGAAGTTGGTCAGGATGCTTAAGCAACCTTCTTCATGTCCATTAGATTCACTGCTCAAATCTAGACCAGCTTCCTAAATGTAAAAGCTATGAACATAGAAAAGAAACTCTGCTGGCCTTAGAATATCACTAATCTGAGTAAACTGAGTATAAAGATATTAATTTTGCTTCAGCTTTAACTGAACATAACATTTCTTATCAAGCAATGGAACACCATAAGAAAAAAAAATTGCTCTGGGAATAAGCTAACTGCTGTTGTAAATATATACACACATCAGGAAGATTAGAGGTTTAAAGGAAGCACGAGAGAATGGCCTATCTCTGTATTCCAGCACGTCCTTACGTAAATACACTGTAAACTCTGTACCAAAACCTGCCACTTTTAACTAACTCAAGAAACAAAAGTCACTTACCACTGTCAGAGGAGTCCTCCTTTTTAGAACGCATCTTTCTCTTTCTTCCACGTTTACTCTTTTTCGTTTCTCCTCCATTTTCCCCTTCTACACCATCTGGACCAGCACAATTATCCGCATGTCTTGCCATAGTATTCTAACAAAAGGAACAAAATCCTTGTTCACATTACTAAAAAAGGTAAGATTAAAATTGGAAGTTCTTTTAGTTTAATAAAAAAAAAAAAAACAACAACTTGGCGGTGGTTATCCATATTAAGTCTCAATGTTCTCGTGCCTGCTAAATGTGTCCTCAACATACTCTTCCCATTCAGGGAAAATGGTCTCCATCTGGAGTGGGTGGAGAGACAGAAAAGGGTGGGTGGGACAGGAGAGCTGCCCAGAAGACGGGGACAGGTCCTCTGGGCAGGGGAGAGTCAGACCAGGCTCCCTGTTCTGCGCAGACCTGACTAACCTGACCCTGAGTGAAGACAGACCTGTTAGAAACACTAAGCTCCCCATCAGTGAAGAGGTTCACACATGGGCAGGGGTGATGTGGTGGGGTGGAGATGACTGACCCTTTCCAAATGATAGTTCACCTTCATAATCTCAGTGGAGAAAACTGCCCTACTTTGCAACAGAAGATCAAGAACTGTAAGGGAGGAAGTCAAGTTCTGACTCTTACCCGGCGTGTAAATGTTTTCCCACACTTAGAACAGACAAAGGCCGCAGGGACAAAGTTGGGGTCATGATAGCGTTTGAAGTGCATGTCGAGGAGCTGTTTCTGGCGGAAGGTCTTGTCGCAGTGGCTGCAGGCGTAAGGCTTCTCCCCAGTGTGGGTGCGCTTGTGCATAATCATGTGCCTCTCCTGGAAGAGAACAGGGGGAAGGAAGGCCTCAGATCCTGTCGTCGGGCTGCTATCCCCTACCACCTGCATGCCTAACTCTAAAGACCTTTCTCTTCCAAGGGTTCAGGCCCAGAACTGGTTATTGAGAGGATAATGTAAACCTTATTGGGGTACAAAACTGCTTCCCCAAATCTTAGCAGATACATTCACTTCTGCTGGGCTGCTTCTGTAGATCACTCCCAAGCATCACACCCCAGTGCCAAATTCTTCCCTTCTCTCAAGTCCTGGACTTAATTTCATATAAGGTATATATAAAAACCCTCTGATAAAACCCAACACTGATGAGGTATCAATCGTTTTCTAACTATGAAGGTTCTTACCTGTCTACAAGCGTAATCACACTGATCACACTTAAAGCGCTTCTCGTTCTTGTGTGACTTCTGGTGCTGGATGAGGGCGTAGCGCTCATGAAACACAGCATCGCAGTATCGGCATTTCTTGCCCTGCTCAATGTAGGAATGCTGCTTTCGCAAGTGGACACCTGAAAGCGAAACACAAAGCCCAGTCCAACTTGCAAAAACACAAACATCTCAAAGAGTTAAGAACACATTTCTTTCTGCTTCTGAATATAGTTACTCTGGCTGCTATACAGAAAATGGAAAGAAAGGAGGAAAAACAGACATGGAAAGACGAGTTGAGATGTTAAAACTGGACAGGTGACGGGAGGTGGCGGTTTGGAGATGGCAATGGGTATGGAGGAAAGGGGACATAACGAGAGACCTAAGAAGCTGAATCAACAGGACTTAGTGACTGACCAGAGTGAGGAAGAGAAAGGTGGGTATCAGGAATGACCTCCAGGTTTCTGGCTTGGAAAACTGAGCAGACGGTGGAGCCACTTACTGAGACAAGGAGTAAGTGAACAGGGCTGAAGCCTGAGCTGTGTGTCTGTCTTGGGGCAAGGACATTTAGAGTTGAGGGGAAAGATTAAGGAGTGAGAACATGAACATGAAGGTAAAGAAGCAATACTTGATCATGTAAAGGTTTCCAGGAACACAGAAGAATGGGATCAGGGCAAAGGGACAGGCCACAGACATGAAGAGTGACACAAGGTCTCTAGAAGCTGGTAGGGAAAGAGGATGAATGCAGTAAGTTACACATCTGGAAAGAGGAGATTTGAAGTTTCAACCTGCTGCATTTTCTGTGTGTCTAAAGTAAGAAAAGGCGTTACATACTAAGGCAGAGAAAAGGGAAAGAAGATTAGAGGTTTAAACAAAGTTAATGATTTACCCTACTGTCATAGTACTTCCCACAAAGCAGGTGCTCAAACATCTGTGGAATGAATTAATGGGACACACTCACTGAGGAAAATGGGAACACAACTGATGAGGACAAACAGCTGGAAAACTGAGGAGCCCAGCTGTGTTTAGGATCAAGAATTTATGGTGCTAACCATCTGCTCAATCAAGGTGCTATCACTTCCAACTTTTGTTGTTGTTTAGTTGCTAAATAGTGACTTTTTTGCAACCCCATGGACTATAGCCACCAGGCACTTCTGTCCATGGTATTTCCCAGGCAAGAATACTGGAGTGGGTTACCATTTCCTCCTCCAGGCATTGGCAGGTGGATTCTTTACCACTGAGCCACAAGGGAAGCCTCATATCAAACTTAAAGAGGGCCAATTCTGGGGAATGGAAACAAGGTAAGAGAAAGGAATGGCTCACTTTTTCACTCCCTACACATGTTCACTATATGAAGACTTCCTAACAGTTAATGTCAAAGACTTCCTTATGTTTTTATTAAATATTTACAATAATAATTCTGTAAGGTTGAAATTATTCCTATATTATCAGTTAAAAAAAAAAAAAAACCTTATTAGAACAGTAAGTATTTGGAGGTGAATCTTGACTCTGGTAGGTCTGCCTCCAAAGCCCATGCCTTCCTGTGTCCCAAGGTGATGAATCTTAATTATTGCATATTAATGTGAAATCAGACTTGCTTTAAACAGGGAATACAAACTTGTTTGGGAATGGTTTGGGGAGATAACTACTATTTGACAGCTCCTTAACTACCTCATAAAGAGTTCATTATGTAAAGTCTAAGAGGTTATCATGCAAGTATAAAACACTCAAGGTTTTCATTTGCATCAGGATAATGAATAACTTTAAAAATCAAATAATCCAAACAGTGGCCTAACAGTTCACACGGTGCCATGAGATATTACTGGTTTAGGTTCTAGTTTCTATATGGTAAGAACAGTAGAACTCTTTCATTTATCTGAGAACAGTACTTAAATTTTTCTGAAATCCTTTCCACACCAGAGTAGGATGAACACATGATCCACTGGATCTTACGTGGAATCCCATGTCCTCTACTTCAAGCTCACAGTTTCATCTTAAAAATGTTTTACGTCGGTCTGTAGTTTGTTCAATATAGTCATATTAATGTAAAAATGTTTTAAGATACTAGTTCAACTGTATAACTTTACTCAAAACCTTTTGAGTAAAACCAATGCTGCAGAAAGACAGGCCAGGTTTATGATATGGTTTGGTATGCTCCTGATATGACCTGGGTACTTATACATGCCCCAGTGTGAGAAACAGCTCTAGAGGGTTCCAGAAGACTCAAGTCCAGCTTTGCCACTCATAAGCTGTGTTGTATCACTTTGGTCAAGACACCTGGTTATCACCAACAAAGCTCAAATAAATACGCCTTGATGCTTCATATGGTTGCTATGAAGATCATATAAGTAAAAAAGTAAAATAAAAGTATAAAGACAACCTGCAAGGTACAATTTACCTAAATGCATTATTATTATTATTTTGTAGGGAGCAATGCATTTTGGACAGAGAACAGACTGGGGCAGTAATTTTAACTATTTTAAGAAACACAAAGGGATAAATTCAGGTGACTTTATCTTTAAGCATATGAGTTATCCTAAAATTTCTACCACTAAACTCTGCCTTTATATTAACTGTAGCTTAATTATGTACAGAATTATAGCTATCACCAAATCAATACAACAGTCTAATTACCTAAAGAAAGTACAAATATTCTGGGGAAAAAAAATCCCCCAAAACTGAAGTAGACTGACCTTAGTTCAAACCATATTATGTTACTTTCCTACTTGGGGACTTTTAACATTACCAGTGAAGACTAATTAAAATACACTTTTCTCTCATTATAGCTGCCATTTATTTATAGATGAGCTATAGTCAGGAAAAANATTCTGGGGAAAAAAAATCCCCCAAAACTGAAGTAGACTGACCTTAGTTCAAACCATATTATGTTACTTTCCTACTTGGGGACTTTTAACATTACCAGTGAAGACTAATTAAAATACACTTTTCTCTCATTATAGCTGCCATTTATTTATAGATGAGCTATAGTCAGGAAAAAATTTTGTAGTGTAGCTTCAGTAAGAGAAAGAAGAGACAGAAGAAAATAGCATAAGCAATGACTTTTATTAAACAGCAGGCCATTCACAACACACAAAACTCACAAAGTCAGAAAAGGAAGTAACCTATGATCATTATCTTCACAGACTTGTCAAAATTTATTTTTCATTTGCCACTAGTTAACTGACTTACCCAGATCACTTTTTCGGGCTATGACAGTGTCACAGTGGGGACAGTGAAATTTGGCCACATTTTCTGTGTGCTTCTGTAAAATGTGCATCTTCATGGTACCACTTTGGGTAAACCGTGCATGGCAAATATAACATTCATAAGGTTTTTCCCCTTCAAAGAAAAAACAGAGAATGAACAAATTAGATGAAATGACTAAATAACTACCATTTAACTGGAAGGTTACCAGGTGGCAGATATGCCAAGCCACAGAGGATCTACAGTTCTTAACTCAGGAAGGATGAGGCCCAGGCCCACTGCCTGGCTCAGACCTACCTATCTTGAGAGATGAATAAGAAGTCCCAAACTGTGGTCACCACCTCTGCTCTGCCCAGCTCTGCCACAGAGTCCTTCATGTTAATAAGAGTAGTTTCTACAGCAGTACTTACCTTTGGAGGAGAGCAGATGTGATGATGGCAGGAGGACCTGCAAGTTTTTCTTTTTAGAAAAAGACTGTACTTTGAAAAACTGACAGGCTGGGTTAGGTAATCTATCCAGACTTCTAACAGTAAAAAATTTCCATTCTCCGGTGTATATTCAGAGCAATGAATTCTGAAGGTATGCCAGAGAACATCTGTCAGTTATATACTATTCTCATGCCTGTTTCCATCTGGGTAACTAATAAGAGTATGTGGTGGTTCAAAGGGTGCCATGGTATCCACTAAAAAGTGGTTCATTAATGCAAGCAAGGGAGAAGTCCTACCTGAATGGGTTCGCATGTGCCTTTTCAGCTTGTATGTGTCCCTGCTGGCATAACTGCACAAGCTGCACTGGAAAGGACGCTCCCCAGTGTGAGAGCGAATGTGACGTTTTAATTTGCTGACCTGAAATACAAAAGCAACAAAACCTCTTAGACCTGTATTAACACAGGTTGTGACATGAACACCTTGGGTCAAGCCCCAAAGCTTTGGTTTTGGAAACTGAAGTTCGTAACAGAAAAAGTCTAAAGGACAATATTTCTTCCTCTGTAACTGTTGCCTCTAAAATCCCTGTCATAATCTAAGGGAACAGGGTAAAATGGATAGGGCATGAGTCAAGATGAGTTACTATTAACTGTTTAGGCTAGGTGATAGGTCCATGGGGGTGTAATATACTATTCTATCTACTTCTTTATATGTCTGAAATTTTCCAGAATAGTTTTAAAATAATTCAAGCTTATTTATGGATCAAGTTGCTAACAAACTTGAATCCAAGTTTATAAGTGCATTTTAATTCCCCTCAGTCTCTCTCTCTTTCAACAGCACTTCCCAGACAGGCCAGGCACCAGCGGCCTCTCATCTTCCTCCCTATGGACTTATGCTTTTCATCTTCAACTGGGTATCTTTCCAACAAGAGTGATTCTAAGGAGAGTTTCAAATACTCACTAACATTTGACTTGAAAATTTTAAAAAGTGTTCCAATTTTTACACTAAAATCCCCCTGTACTTCTACACAGTAAAAATTTCACACACTAAGGCTAAAGAATGGTTCCAACAATATTACTGAATAATTCTCTTTCTAGGACTATAGTTCAGTTCAGTTCTAGGACTTATCACATATTAAATTCCTGTATACCAAAGAATCTATTCTTTTTCAGCCAACTCTTTTTTCTTGCTCCAATATCAGTCTTCCTTTATCATATAGTTTTACGTTAGCCAATAGCAAAAGTCCTTCTTTCCTTTTTCAAAAATTTTTCAGTCATTCATATATCTTCTACACTTGACTTTGCTAACTTTAAACAGTATCAAGTATCAAATTCTGTAGTTTTTCAATTACAGAAATGATCGTGTGGTTTTTCTTTAATCTCTCCATGTAGTACACAGCAATCATTTAATGTTCGATTACTCTTGCATTTTAGATACATTCTATTTAATAATCACATTTTAGTAATACTCTATTACTAAATCTAGTCTGTTAATTTATTTAAAATTTTGGCTTTTCTGTGAGAAAAAGATATAGTTTTCTCTTAGAAGTATCCTAATCCAACCAGTCCATTCTAAAGGAGATCAGTCCTGGGTGTTCTTTGGAAGGACTGATGCTAAAGCTGAAACTCTAATACTTTGGCCACCTCATTCGAAGAGTTGACTCAATGGAAAAGACTCTGATGCTGGGAGGGATTGGGGGCAGAAGGAGAAGGGGACGAGAGGATGAGATGGCTGGATGGCACCACCAACTCGATGGACCTGAGTTTGAGTGAACTCTGGGAGTTGGTGATGGACAGGCAGGCCTGGCGTGCTGCAATTCATGGGGTCGCAGAGAGTGAGACACGACTGAGCGACTGAACTGAACTGAATCCAGTTTTGGTAACTAAGTAACCTCAAATAATTATGGTGATAAAATCTTCCATTTTTAAAATACTCTTGGTATAGTGACTTGTTTCTTTGAAGTTTGGTAGAATTTGCCTGTAACATTAATAACATGTGGATTAGTACTCTCTTTTTAATGGGTAAACCTTTCACACTCATTAGAGAATTTTTTTTTCTAGTGGTGGGGAGGAGGAGTGGTAGTAATCTGGTAAGATATTCTGTCTTGTATTATGAGGATATAAACTATCCTCACACAGGAATCATGATCTTCTTAAGACAAGGAACCAACAAGGAGCTGAACTTCTACACTGAACTTACTTCTACACTGGCATAATCGCACATGGAACACTTAAATGGCTTCTCATGGGTGTGTTTGTAACGACGATGCCGCACCAATTCTCCACTAGTCACAAAGGCCATATCACAGTCTGGGCACTTGTGAGGACGAGTACCTAGACAAAGGAAGACATAACAGAAAGACAGGACATGGTTAATTAGAGTTCAATGTGTGCCACAACTGCAGCATGAGGCTGGACCCTGGTTATCTTATCGACCATGCCTGAGAGCAGCTCCAAAAGCTATGGGTAAGCCCAGCTGACTTTATAACACCAATCTCAAAATATTAAAAACACATGCCAAATGTTTAGTTTCTCTTAATTACCATTTTGAGTCTGCTGTCTTTGAATACAAAATCTTTTTTATCCCTATTTTGTGAATATTCTGATCACTATGGATTAAAGGTTAATAGAAATACCTGTTTCAACTCATCTAAAAAAATACAGAACACATCTTTTAAACCTCAATGTCTATCAAGTAGAGGTCACAGAATTAATAGTTATTTGACTCAAGATCCTTCTACACATCAAAACTTACTGTATTGAAATTATATATACAGAACCAGTGGGCTGTTTATCTTCTTAAAAAAAGATATAATAACGTTTTCTAAAAAAAAAAAAAATGTTTTATACTTTAATTTGGTTTCATAAGGTATTCTAGAAATTTACCAAAGGCTTTAAAAATAGTATTGCCTTTTATGTTATGTGATTTAAACAGACTGTTTTCAAATATCCATATCTAATATTCTGTGACCTGAATGTTAAATCATGGAATATTTAAATAATTTTTGAACTAATACTATATCTTCTATGGACTTCCCTGGTGGCTCAGACAGTAAAGCATCTGCCTACAATACGGGAGACCCGGGTTCAATCCCTGGGTTGGGAAGATCTCCTGGAGAAGGAAATGGCAACCCACTCCAGTATTCTTGCCTGGAAAATCCCATAGACGGAAGAGCCTGGTAGGCTACAGTCCATGGGGTTGCAAAGAGTCAGACACGACTGAGCAAGACTTCACTTTCACTTATATCTTCTATATTTCTTGTTTTTTTTCTTGTTTTATTTTTCCTTTCACTGAGATAATCTTATTGTTTTTAATGTCTTCCCATAGTAGCCTCATAATGTAACATGACTTTAGTAGATCTTCTCTAGCCACTTCATATTCTGAACACTGCACTGGAAATATTCTGACCAAGTAATATTCACAACAAGGAGATAAAGCCGACAGCAGAACACAGCACTGTTTTCACAGGTTATTATTATGGCCATCTGTAATCGTGGGAAGAAGTGAACAGCAAGGTCATCTCAAACACCAAAGTCAAAGGCAGGCTACCTTTGAGAACAGAATCAGGAAGACTCACAATGTTATGAACAGGACCAGCCATCTGCAGAAATGATTTTCCCAGAGATTGAGAATACTGGAGAGGGCAATGTGTTTGGATATGACAGCAATTATTAAAAAATTCCAAAGAATGTTTATTTATTCAGTTTGCTTCTTTAGTTCCACTGAGGATTAAGAGTGAAGGATAGAGTTCTTATGTATGAAAAATGTACAGTCTGGAGGTACAGATAGGTAAGTAAAACAATTAACAAGAGAAGGAAAGCAACATCAATTCCTATTAGGACACGGTAAGCTGAAAACAAAGAATTTCCAATGTTTACCTAGCATTACTGAAGGGGGAGAAAGAGGCCTGCCTCCGATAGACCTAAGCATGGCAATTAGGAAATAAGCGGACACCTCTGTGGGACATGAATTTTCATCAGGTTGTACCACATGACCGACTATATCCCTCTGCTCAAGGTCCACGCTCACCAGGACACCATTCAATTGCTACAGCATCTAGACATAGGCAAGGGTGCCCCCTAGGATGCAATACTATTGCATCTACAAAATAAAGGTGCATTCTTCACCATAAACTGATGTTCTGTTATACTCCTGACTCTTGAGGGTTTGGTTAGTATGAATTAGTCCTGCCAAATCACTCCGTCTGCTGCTGCTGCTAAGTCACTTCAGTCGTGTCCGACTCGGTGTGACCCCATAGACAGCAGCTCACCAGGCTCCCCCATCCCTGGGATTCTCCAGGCAAGAATACTGGAGTGGGTTGTCATTTCCTTCTCCAATGCATGAAAGAGAAAAGTGAAAGTGAAGTCGCTCAGTCTGTCTGACTGTTAGCGACCCCATGGACTGCAGCCCACCAGGCTACTCCGTCCACTGGATTTTCCAGGCAAGAGTACTGGGGTGGGGTGCCATTGCCTTCCCCGAAATCACTCCTAAATAGCCAAATTTCTTATTTTCAAAGCTGAGGACTGACCATGATACAGTGCCCACATCAAGGCACTCCCATTCTGGCAGTCCTATAATGCGTTCAGCTGCTTTTATCCAGTCTTCTGCCTTTTCCCTAGGATTTTCAAACTACCAAATAAAACATATTATCATCGTCATGAATCTGGGTAGAAACTAGGGAGTTGGTGAAAAGTGACAAATTCACATTAACAAATACACTATTGCACAGCATATTGCTTATAGGCCAACCCCTACTTGATCATGTTCATCAGACAACCAACACATCAGAGAAAACAAGAGTCGTATAAAATGAGGTAGAGAATCTGGATAGAAGAAAGCTATTCTGCATGAAGAATCAGGTGAGAGAAGTTTCTATTTGCCCTTGGAGCCAATTATCAACACCATAGGTGTGTAAGAGCCCAGAAGAGAGTCTCAGAAGGGCTTCAGCCCACAGCTCTCCACTTTAGTGACCCCAGAAACTGACCACGGTCTACACGAAGCTAATATTAGAATATTAAGTATGTGTGGACCATGAATGAACAAATGTTTGAAATGCTAGAACAGCGTCTTAAATTTTTCATTCTGAGTTTATGAACTGTAGGTTATTCTTTGAGGTAAAACAACCAGAAACCACGGTTTTTACAGAGGAGGACCATATTTCTGTTTCTAATGTTCTTCCTCATTGTGCCTGGCAATTGTTGCCTGGGATTTTGTGAGGTTAGTTTTGTGAGGTTAGTTTTTATCATTGTTGTTAAAACTTTAGCAACACAATGGTGATGTCCTCAGGAAATATAGATTAGAAATATTATAGGTTGGTTAACTACCACAGAAAATCTTCATCGAATCACCATCCTTATATAATTTGGATTATTTCCCATAAATTTTCTTTGTATTTGCCCATAAGTCCACTTGCTTACAATAAATCAAGATTACAAAAAGGGTATCATAAGAAAGAACAAAGAAGTCTTACCATTTTTGCTCCCACTGGAATCAGCTTAGAAGATATTTAAAACTCAAGTTTAAGCCTTTGCTAAGCTGTAGTCCCCAACATGTTTACCCAGCACCTACCTGTGTGTGTATTAAGGTGATTCCTCAGAAGGGTGACTGTTCTGAATGCCCTGCCACAGAGATGGCACTTATGTGGTCTCTCATCAGTGTGACTTTTCATATGCCGATCCAAATTTGAACGCCGTGGACATGTATAACTGCAAAGCTCACACTGGAATGTCTTCTTTACACCTATATGCAAAATAAAACACTTACTTGTTGCAGGGTTTCAAAATTTTTAAGATTAATCCTAAGCTTAAACTTCTACAGATGTATTTTGTTAGTTTTTTATAACTAAACCCAATTAAGTCATATTTAGTCTAATTATCTCATGCTACCAATAGATTTCTTTCTTTGTTTTCAGGACTTAAAGTACTCAATCTGAAAACACTTCTTTTAGACTGGCTAAAAAAACTGATACCCACATCACAATCTTTAAAAAATAAATCCATTTAATATAAAATAATCTGCTTATGTACTGTTGTGTTTTATCCCAAAATGGTTTTGAGAATATAATGGATAAACTTATTTTACCTTTCTTTTTAATTTTTGTTGGCTTTGGAGGCTTCATGTTACCAACCACTTTCTCTGCATTAACCTCTGACAGCAGACCCTCCTGCTGCTCTTCCTCAAAATCATACACAGACACATCCACATCTTTGCCCTCCTCTGTGTAACGCAGTTTGCTCTTTTTGGTTTTCTTTGTTTTTTTGGCTGGTGGCTGATAGTCTGGGTCTTTTTGCCAACTAGGATCTTCCTGAGGCGGAAGTTCCCCTTGCTCTAGGGTCTCCACCTCTCCATTGGCCCCCACTTTTACCACCTGAAACCCTTCAGGCAAAGGTAAAGTGTGACATATCACGGGTTCACTTTCTGCAAGGCCCTCTTTAGACACTTCATTCTCATAAGCCCCCTGAAGTTCTTCTACTGAAGTGGTAGCAACAGGTACAGTCACAGGAACAGGTACTTGTACAAGTTGAAGCTCTCCTATGTTGATAGGCTGTTCCTCCATATTTACAACCTGTAAGGTTATAATCTGGGTATCGTCCACAGCAGCCTCTGCTTCTGGAGCAACTGCACCCTCCATGACTTCAGTCTTCATCTGAAGAAGGGTAGGATCCAGCTGTTCCATCATCACCATCTGTACACTGCTATTGACATCCTGGACCACCTCACCACCATCAGTCTGGTTCTGGGGAAGGTGGCAAGTGTCCTCTTCCTGGCCCCCTTCCCGGCGTCTCTGGTAAGTCTTTCTCTCCTTTCCTTTAATGAAAGTTTCAGACTCTTCCACAATGGCTTCAACCGCCTCACCTTCCATTTCCCCTTCCTTTATTAAGGGAGAACACAGATTGTTATTTAAAATAAAGTTTATCTAAATGAAAACATATACATTTTAAAACAAAAAAGGACCACCAATGTTTGTTAATATTACAAATAGACACAACAGATATTATGTACCTCCTGGTGGTAGAAGGGAATACTATCTATGTAGTCTTTTCTGACAAAACAAAAAAACCTTAAATCAAGCCTCTAGATCCAACTACCAATTAATAGGAAATTGGTGACAGAGGATATTAATTTACACTCCAGGGATGAAATTCATGAAACCCAGACTAAAGGAAACAGCAGGAATAACTACTCATTGTCTTCTGTAAAGAAATCACCAGGAAGAAAAAAAAAAAATGTGAAGGGTACAGGGAGAAACTACAGATCAGTGGTTCTTTTGCCAGGAGACATTTGGCAAGGCCTGGACATGTTTCTGACTGTGTGGATCACAACAAACTGTGGAAAATTCTTAAAGAGATGGGAGACCAGACCACCTGACCTGCCTCCTCAAAAATCTGTATGCAGGTCAAGAAGCAGTTAGAAATGGAAAAGGAACAACGGACTGATTCCAAATTACAAAAGGAGTACATCAAGGCTACATACTGTCACCCTGCTTATTTAACTTATATGCAGAGTACATCATGCGAAATGCCAGGCTGAATGAAGCACAAGCTGGAATCAAGACTGCCGGGAAAAATATCAAATAACCTCAGATATGCAAATAACACCACCTTTACGGCAGAAAGTGAAGAGGAACCGAAGAGCCTCTTGATGAAAGTCAAAGAGGAGAGTGAAAAAGCTGGCTTAAAACTCAACATTCAAAAAACAAAGATCATGGCATCCAGTCCCATCACTTCATGGCAAATAGATGGGAAAACAGTGGAAACAGTAACAGATTTTCTTATCCTGGGCTCCAAAATTACTGCAGATGGTGACTGCAGTCACGAAATTAAAAAGACACTTGTTCCTTGGAAGAAAAGTTTGGCCAACGTAGACAGCATATTAAAAAGCAAAGACATTACTTTGCCAACAAAGGTCCGTCTAGTCAAGGCTATGGTTTTTCCAATAGTCATGTATGGATGTGAGAGTTGGACTATAAAGAAACCTGAGCACTGAAGAATTGATGCTTTTGAACTGTGGTGTTGGAAAAGACTCTTGAGAGTCCCTTGGACTGCAAGGAGATCCAACCAGTCCATCCTAAAGGAAATCAATACTGAATATTCATTGGAAGGACTGATGCTGAAGATCCAATACTCTGGCCACCTGATGTGAAAAACTGACTGACTAGAAAAGACCCTGATGCTGGGCAAGATTGAAGGCAGGAGGAGAAGGGGATGAGAGAGGATGAGATGGTTGGATGGCATCACCGACTCAATGGACGTGAGTTTGAGCAAGCTCTGGGAGTTGGTGATGGACAGGGAAGCCTGGCATCCTGCAGTCCATGGGTTCACAAAGAGTCGGACATGACTGAGCGACCCAACTTGACTTGGACATGTTTCCGGTTGTCACTACTTGTGCAGGTAAGCTACCAGTATCTAGTGCTATCTAGTGGATAGAGGCCAGAGACGTTACTAAGCATCCTGCTCTGCACAGGTGAGTCTTTCACAACAAAGAATTATTGGTCCCCAAATGTCAGTAGGTGCAGAGGTTGAGAAACCCTGATACAGACAAAAGAAGCTTTTAAGAGATACAGCAACCACAATCTATGGATCTTGTTTGTATTGATTCAAACTGACAAATGTTATTTTAAAATGCCATGAGACAATGGGATTCAACCCTGTCTGGATATTTTATATCTTACACATTTCTTACATCTGGCAGATGACTTGTTTTTAGCTAAATTCTCCCTTAGAAAACCAGTCACTGGAATGCCTTTTTACCATGCTTTTCTTTTTCTTTGAGCCAGAATCACAACTTGAATCCAGAGTCCAATGGCCGCTACCACACACCTCCACCTCCTGTCTCATACCATCATCTCGTATCTGAAATACATTCATGTATTTCTTTTCTCTAAAGGCCCTAAGTTTGTTGAGGACAGAGACCATGTATATAACAAGCAGTTTTTACCCTTTAGCATTGTGCCTAGGTTAGTAAGAACACAATAAATGCTAACTGAATACATAATAGAAAATAGAAAAATCAGTTTCTGATTTATAGTTTCTGGCTCTTACATCTTGTGAGTGCTGAGAATACCTAGGTCTCTAAGAGTAAAATGAGTCTGCACAATGTCCAATTCCTATCAATAAACTGACTTAACAAAACTACTAAGTATATAAAAGGTTAATTTAAAATTAAAATTTAAAGTGTTTTGTATTCTTGCTCTCATCTCAAACAAAGCTTCTGCCATATCTATCAGAGACCCGTCTCTTCAATTCAGGTACCTTAACACTATCCATAATAGCAGTCAGAGAAGGTTCCTTAAGTCAGGACCATCTGCAAGGTAGTACAAAGACCAAGGTTATGCAGACTTGATCCTGCGTTTTAGGAGTTACTGTCCAGCAAAACAGAGAATAGGTACAATGGCTCAAGGTAAAAGAAGGTAGATTTGGTCAGGAGTGAGATCAAGATGGGCAGGACTTTTAAAGGCAACACGGTGTATGCGTGCATGTGTGCACACATGCTTAAAAGCATACAATAGAGGAAAGAACAGAAAGAGATAGGAGAAAGATGTGTTGGTTCTGGCCATAGACTGGATAGTCTTGAATGACAAAATATTAAGACTATACTCATTTGGTTGTCAGTGGAAATCACATATGCTTTCTAAGAACTGAAAATTGAGACTTATTTGATTCATAAAGAACAGTGCTTGATTTCTTCAACAAAGTGTATCTGTATATTTGCAAAGAGGAGAGACGTACTGACCCCAGATAATCTATTCAGATTCATGACTGGTTGGTCTTTAAGCCATTATTTTTCCTTGAATGTATCTGCTGATAAAACAATCACACTATTATGCACTTAAATTTTTCTCAAAATAATCTGTTTCCCCAGTGGGCTTGTTAAAACTCTTTGAGGGAAAAAGCCAGGGTTGAAGCAACCCTACGTATTTGGACCTATTCAGCAAACCTCACTATCTGCAAACAACAAAACCAAGCCTAATGGAAAACCTTGTGGGTTGCTGGGTTTCCCTAATTTGTTCTGCCATTACCTACTTTCCTTAGCCCCTTGCATTCAACAACCAAGAGTATACTACAATGCTCGATGCAAAGACCTCTTACTATCTGTTCCATTAACAGGACGAATATAACAAAATGCTACCACAGAACATGAGAGTCAAGGGACATTTGTGAAGCGCTTTATAATTTGCCTATAAATGAAAAATGTCTGAGCATCAATGTGCTAGCATTTTTATAAGATTTTATTTATATTTCTGATAGTGAAAAACTACTTTAGGCATTATCCTAGCTATATAATCACTTTTTTTTATATAACCACTACTGTTCAGACATATCATTCTTGGGATAAGAATGTTCTATACTAGAACCATCCAATAGAAACGTGAGCTACATACATATAATTCAAATTTTTCCAGTAGCTATACTTAAAAGTAAAAAGAAACAAAGTCAATTTTAGTAATCTAACCCAAATATATCCAAAATAGTATCATTTCAAGATGAAATCAATTAAAAAAAGTTGAGATACTGTACCTTCTTTTTTTATAATAAGCCTTTGAAATCTGGTATAAATTTTATAGTAAATCTCAATTTGAACCAGTCACATGGTAAATTCTCAACAGCCACAAGTGGGTAGGTGCTATTGAGGACCAGGAACACTGGCTTAACCTTGGAACTTCTAAAAACAGAATTTCAGGCTCTATCCTTGACTCACAGAATTACAACTTGCAATTTAACAGATCCCTGAATGGTGTCATATATTAAAGTCTGAGATGCACTACTTCATACTATTACTTTCCTTATTTTTTAAAAAAAAAAAAAAAACAAAACAACAACCCTTCCCAGGCCATGATGGTCTGAAATCAATACCCCAACAGATGATAACTTCAAGCTGGAGTTAGGAACAGAGAAAAGAATGCCCCACCCATGATGGAAACATTCTTGGAAAAGTATCAAAAAACAAAAAATTTCACACACTCTAAATGCTAATACCAGCCCAGCCACAGATCACTACATAACCCAGGCTATTCAGATATCCTCAGTAATAAAACTGGTGGAAGAAAAGCATTTAATCTCTGAGCTTGGTGAGATTTTGTGGCACACAACAATCTGAAGAACACTGAAAAATCCATCTTGTCTCTGCCATGAATTTGAGAACTTAAAATACTAGAAATTGCTTGTAAATAACAAAGTCCAACCCAAAAGAGATTGTGGAATTATAAACCAGGCAGAAAAAGAATTGGTGCAAAGGAATCAAACTGAAACCAATTATGCTGCCTGGGAGTTGAGCTGACAAAGAGTACGCTCTCATCATGAAAAAACACATGGCATAAGGTCCATGAACATCACCATCTACTCAGGGTCTTACTGCTAAGTCGTTTCAGTCATGTCCGACTGTGTGTGACCCCATAGATGGCAGCCCACCAGGCTCCCCTGTCCCTGGGATTCTCCAGGCAATACTCCAGGGCTATTGCCTGGAAAATCCCATGGACAGAAGAGCCTAGTAGGCTACAGTCCATGGGTTGCAAAGAGTCGGACACGACTGAGCGACTTCACTTCACTTCACTGTCTGAAGATAAATGTAATGGAGAGTGATTCATGAGAACTCAAATTATACTTAATTTGTCTTAATAGCAAACAAGAAAACTCCACTTTTTGTACACCTTAAATTTTCTTACATGTTCATGTCTCAGACAGAACCTACCTAAAAATTGGGGCTATGTACATATATAGTAGAGATCAGAGAGACCCCAGGTCACCCACTTGTCCCTGGATAATAGAAGTTGCACACAGGTACAGAAGATGTAAGAGAATTTGATGGAAAGTTAAAAGCAGAGGAAGAGCTGAAAATGATCTAAAGGTTTAATAGTTTATCCAGCTCACACACAGATATATCAGCAGAAAATAAAGATGGTGAAGAACAACCTTCATGCAGTCTTTTACTGGATGCTAAACTATGCAAATGTGATATCTAGAAAAGCAAGCTTAAAAATAAAAGTAAAGAAAGTAATAATTGAACAAAACTATCAATGGCTTCACATTTTATAAATTTAGTCTAGGCAAGTTTACTAAGCAAACATAAAAAAACCGAGATAACAACCCTCAGGGGGAAACATTCAGATCTTTTTACAATATTTTCTTTAAAAGGCCAATATTTAAAAAAAGTATGAGACATGCAAAGAAATAAGAGAGTATGAAGCTTCTTAGGGAAAAAGCAATGAATAGAAACTATTTCTGAATGTCTTCAGATGTTGGATTTAGCATAGAAAGAGTTAAAAACACCTTTTATCTTCAGACAGTAATAAAGCTTATTACAAAGCAAGGACATTTTACATCCAGGCACCTCCAAAAATTGTGTATATTCTAGTACAGTAGATGTTTATATTTAGAGGAGATGGATACATTTATTAAAGTTGTTATTCTATGCTAAGAAAAAATAAAAGAAGAAACACAGGTGACCACTGAAGGCTGTTCAGTGTCATTAAAAACATGACTTTTTATTATTACTTTTTAAAATAGCCATTCTAGAAGGAAGGAGCAGGTGAGAAAAATCTAAACAAGTCTGGTTTCATAGGTAGGTATAGAGCAAACTACACATCTACATATGATTATTTTATGAGTATTGCAGGAAGGAAAAAGAATATTCAGCTAATGTCAACTGAAAGTGAATAAATAAATGGTATTCTCATAAAACCAGGATACAAAATGCAGATTTCAGTCAAAGATAGCAGAAAACCTACCCATCTAGCCTTCTGTCACTAAGTAACGTCTATCCTTGAGAAATCTATGTATTTATTCAGCAGGAATTTGAACAGCATCTGCTATGGAGCAGACACTCTGTGCCAAGTACTGAATATAAACTTCATGAGTCAGTTTCTGTGTCCCACAGAAAGAACCTTACANAGCCTTCTGTCACTAAGTAACCTCTATCCTTGAGAAATCTATGTATTTATTCAGCAGGAATTTGAACAGCATCTGCTATGGAGCAGACACTCTGTGCCAAGTACTGAATATAAACTTCATGAGTCAGTTTCTGTGTCCCACAGAAAGAACCTTACAACTAACCAAGGGAGGAGGATGAGTAACTCCACAATGCTGGCACATTGTTGTCAATACCATTACAAAGAAATCTCACTTGGAGGGATCAAATGTGCTTCTCAAAAGAGAGGACAGGAATGGGTCCTGAAGCAGGAACAGGAATTGGCTGCCATTTGAAGAAACAACAGGATGTTCTGGGAACAGTTAAAAGAATGGAGTACTACACATTGCTAACCAGCTAGAGGATGTGATTTTGAAGTAATGAGGGGAAGATCAAGAAAAGAGCAGGACCGTGACATAAAATACTGATGGGAGATTTTGGAGAGGAGAGTAACACTTGAGGTCCTGTCCCTTACCTCTGTGTCTTGTGTTGATATCAGCTCCACCAACACAACATATATCATGAAGATACTTATAAATAAAACTAGCTACTGATTTTGCTGATCCTCAGAAAGCAAGGGAACAGAAATACATTAGTGGACAGAATGAGTCTGGTGGGTCCCTGAAATTATCTTCATTTTTAGAAGTTAAAGATGATTGTTTCAGATTTAATTATCAATCATTCCAGAACTGTCTATTCTCTGTCAGGGTCAGTCAATAAATGTAATTATTTGCACTTTCTTTTTTCACTTTAACTGTTTTCATCTTAACCTTTAGGAAGGTCATAGCTGCTTTTACTTAACATTTGTTAACCTTTTACAAAGTAATTATTTTTTCTTCTCTTAGAACTTTAATTTATTTTAATTGAAGGCTAATTACTTTACACTATTGTGCTGGTTTTTGCCATACATCAACATGAATCAGCCATGGATAGTAACTATTACTAGTACAGATCAACTGGAAAGTGACTCCATGTTTATTTGCTTCATTTATGTATTTTTTCTTCTCTTAGAACTTTAATTTATTTTAATTGAAGGCTAATTACTTTACACTATTGTGCTGGTTTTTGCCATACATCAACATGAATCAGCCATGGATAGTAACTATTACTAGTACAGATCAACTGGAAAGTGACTCCATGTTTATTTGCTTCATTTATGTAAGAACTGAACTTATTCATCAGAATGATGCACTAAAAACTCATTATTTCCTAATATGAATAGCTTATTTTATTATTAGGGAAATTATTCCATCAATGTATATCCAGAATGCTATTTATTAAATATTATCCTTTCCTCTGGGATTTAATTCTTGAAAAGATGGTTACGTACATTCAAAATAATTTGATTTATCATTCAAGTGATATTTGAGATCACTGGCAGTGGCCACAGGACTGGAAAAGGTCAGTTTTCATTCCAATCCCAAAGAAAGGCAATGCCAAAGAATGCTCAAACTACTGCACCATTGCACTCATCTCACACGCTAGTAAACTAATGTTCAAAATTCTCCAAGCCAGGCTTCAGCAACACGTGAACCATGAACTTCCAGATGTTCAAGGTGGCTTTAGAAAAGGCAGAGGAGCCAGAGATCAAATTGCCAACATCTGCTGGATCATCTAAAAAGCAAGAGAGTTCCAGAAAAACATCTATTTCTGCTTTATTGACTATGCCAAAGCCTTTGACTGTGTGGATCACAATAAACTGTGGAAAATTCTGAAAGAGATGGGAATACCAGACCACCTGACCTGCCTCTTGAGAAACCTATATGCAGGTCAGGAAGCAACAGTTAGAACTGGACATGGAACAACAGACTGGTTCCAAATAGGAAAAGGA